>VZTJ01000638.1:1986821-2062489 GCA_013397795.1 Orthonyx spaldingii
AAAGAAAGAAAGAAAGAAAGAAAGAAAGAAAGAAAGAAAGAAAGAAAGAGAAAGAAAGAAGGAAAGAAAAGAAAGAAAAGAAAAGAAAGAAAGAAGGAAAAAGGAAAGCACAAACACAAAAAGAGCCCTACAAGTAAGCAAACAATCATTCCTTGAGTAAAGTCATAGCAACTGCCCTCCACTCACAGACATTTGTAATAGACAATGCAAAACTGCAGAGCCAGTGAATCTCTGTGAATTATCCTTCCAGGTCCAACCACCAACTCAGTGCTTTTCCAGGAAACTGAAACCACCTTGTTTACAAGAAAATTGTATGAGGCAAGTGGGGGACAGAAGGCAGCAGGCAAAGGGAGGAGAGGAGGTGATGATAGGCAGCTTACTTTCAATGCCTAAGAATTAGGCTTTCATTTGTGCTGCCTCAGGGGGCTTGGACAGGTGGACGCAGTGCTCTGTTGCCGATGAAGAAGCAGCCCCTGCAGCATCTGGGGTGTTTTCACAGCATGTTGGTTTGATATGCTGCCTTCTGCCTCATTCTTCCACTTGTTCAGCTCCCTCTTTCCCTGATGCCACAGGTGTGCTAATGCTATTGGGGTTCTTGACCTCCAGAGCTGGCTCAGAACTAGACAGGGAGCACGGAGAAGACGTGGAGCCCCTGATGCACCCCAGAGTCACCACGGCCTTTCCATAACTCTTTGTCACATATCTGTGCCCATAATTGTCTAGCTATAGCAGAAACTCGGCACCAGACTTCAAGGATGCTAGGGAGGCAGGTCAGGAAGTAATACTCAATGTCCTGGCTGCTGCAGGAGAAAGGGAAGAGATGAGAATAATTGAACAAATATACCTCTGCTCCAGTTTAGCACCTTCTGACTTCACAATTCACAGTAATTCCAGCATGTTTGTCCACAGGATTGCACCTCAACCTGCCATTCCTTAGCCCATATACACATACTTCATTATCCCTGACAAAGTGCAGCTCCTTGCACATGCTCTCCCTGAATTTGCGACACAACTTCAGGCAATTTAAGTATTTTGTTCTAGCCCGTTCCACAAGCATGCCTGCAGTCCCATAAACATTAAAAATAAGAGTTTCTTTGCTATCCCTATCATCCAACTCAGGAAATAAAATACTGAGCAGTGACTGATGTAGGACCAAGCCCTGCCATTCCACGCACTTTCCAGTGTGACAGAGAACTGCCGGTAGCTCCTCTCTGAGCACAAGAGATGTTTCAACTACCCTTGGGTATTTCAGCTGACCTTCTCTGATTTGCTTATGGGGATGCCACAACAGTGTCAAAAGCCTTAATAAAATGAAAGCATATCAGATACCTGGCTGGCTAGAATGGCATCAGTTTAGCTGGCTCTGCCTTGGGGTAAAAGGACACGCTCCTCTTGATGTCACTTCCACCCTCTGAGCTGACCCTGCAGCACAAAGAACTCAGGGTAGCAGTGCCTCAATGCAGCATTGTACCAGATAACATGGACAGGTTTGCCTGAGGCATGGCAGCTTGGTGAGGAAGGGGTGCCTTTGACATGCAGGGAGAGCCACGAGACCTGTGAGACAGATGCTGCAACGATGATGTTTGTGAAATAGAGCCAACTGCCAAGCGCTTGAAATTTCCAGAAAGATTCAAAGTGCTACAAGTGCAAGTTCTCACTGTACACATTATTTGCTGGGAGAAAATGCTGCATTGCCATTAACACCAAAGTGATCTTCTCAGTCCTCTGCCATCACATATCAGCAACTAGAGAGGCATTTTGTTTCAGACTGCTCTCTCCCTGCCTACCTCCTCTTCCCGTTGGAGGATTCTGCCTTTGTCTGGCTTACATACCAAAGTCTGTTTACTTGAAAAGGAGAATGAGGTTGGAGAGGAAATTCCTATCTATTACTGAGCTGTTAAGAGCATAAGTGAATATGTGCTATTAGTCTATTTTAACCTAATTTATTGTTGAACATACAATAACTGTCAGAATAAATCATTTGTAAAGGCCAACAAAACTCCCCTGTATCTTAGAGAACAATGTTGCTGAAAAACACTGGCAGCCTTGTGCATTGCTGGCATTAATTTTAAGCCTCCCTCCCCAAAAATCCCAAAGAAAAAGGAAGCTGCCCTTGCAAATGCACCTTCTTCTGAAGACAATTTTGGGTGTCAAAATCATCTATGTCCCCTAGTTTATACAGCCTGTTTCTGCTCTGCCAGTTATGAAGTGCAGAAGGATTTTCAAGGGTTTCAGCTGCTCTGCTGCCTCACTTTCTGCTTAACCAACCTTCTCTGCACCAATATCTCCAGCTCCTGCAACCATCCATAATATCACGTAGCCCCTTGGTCTGGACTATGCTCTAAGCAACCTCTAGCTTGGGGAGGCATCAGTCCCTGTAAAGTGCAGGTGGGCATTGATCCTGTTTCCCACACACTGAGCTGCCACCGGAGCTGTGCCCATTCCCCGGGGGCTCGCTCTCTGATTCTCCCCCGTCATCCTACCAACACTCAGTTCCACAGCCTTGCCCAAGCAAACCAGTGGCAGGGCAGTGGGGACAGGGCAGGGACAGGGAACCAAAGAAGCCACAACCGCCAGGGTGCAGGAGGAGTGTTTGGACTGAAGCCAGGCAAATCAGATAATGAAAGAGAAAAACTTTTTCTAAGGGGGTAAAAAATCTTCCTAATCTTTCATTTGCTGGGCTTTTTGGTTTCTGATATTTTATTTTTTCTCTTGTTTTTAATCTTGTGTGTTTTCAGTTTCAATCTCTCTTTCGCTCTTTCTCTCCTTTTTGTTGAATATATATATTTGCATCAGTGCCACAAGAAGCAGTAGAGATCTCTAGCAGAGTAAACTGTTCAGTACAGCAACCTGATAGCTGAGGACATCAGCAGATGGGAAATGCCACTGCTTTGAATATTCTAACATTAGTTCCCAAAATCTGGGCCACAGTTTTAAAAAGGTAGCATACATTCAAAACTGGAGTATTGCTTTATCAGTAAGAATTCTTACCTCTTATCCTGCTGCAATTTGAGATAGCAGCATTTTTGTCCACTGTTTAATGGGGGGACATTTTATGCTAATGATTTAATTGCAGGCACAAAATTGATGAGCCGGCAGGCACTGATCAAGGGATATAAACATTGCATCTGAAAGCAAGGTGGGACCAGGCTTTTTTTTTTTCTTTTCTTTTTAATATGGAAGAACTAGGAACAAAAATTTGAAGAGTAAAGCATGTGCCCAAACAAGAGCTTCTGTCTCTCCTACATATATCAGTGAATAACATCTTTTCATTGCTGAGTAAAGGCAACAGGGCTCTCTGGTACAACACCCCCATGAAGTCAGAACTGAACATCTCATGTGATCCAAAATAACAAATCCTGCACTGGGATGCCAAGATCAGCACCTGCAAAGCGATGTGTGCACACCGTAGTGCTAATGTTGGTCTCCAAAAGCAGCAGTAGCCGAGGAGCCAGGCTGTGTGCATGGCAGTGTGCAAACATATGGAAAAATGCTCTGGTTGTCCCAAATGCTTCAGTGTAAGGTGCACCCAGAACCTTACACTGAAGGAGACTACAATTGATATAAAGTGTAAGTTATAGTGCACTTTTATTTCCTTCCATTTCCTAACCACTTATCTGACTGCCCTTCAGCCAATATTCAACTAGGGGCTTAATTAGTCGTTAGCGGTAACTAAGTTGGGACACCAAAAAAAAAACCCAAAAAAAAAAAAAACAGGCTCCTTTACTGCAGTGCTTTAGAGTAGCAGGATGAGGGCCATGGATGGCCAGCTCTCACCTTGTCCCTTCTGCTGACTCCTCAGATCTAATCACGCCACCCAGAGCTGTCCAGCTCTCCCAGTTCTCCAAACAGCCTTGCTCTGCAGAAGCTTGCAAACCAGAGAGAAGATTACAAACTACCACTGCCTTGAACTACTCAGATCCCCACTGCAGTCCTACAGCACAAGTGGAGCCACAAAAAGAGACCAAACCAGGCAGGAACTTGAGCCCAAGCATGTGGCAGCTTCCCATCAGATGAGGATGCTCTTCATGCTCCTATTCCAATACCACCTGCTCAAACTCTCTCTTCTCCCATCCTCTACTCCCCAGTTTGACAATGCAAGTGAACCCTGACCTGCAGCCACACCAGTTTAGTAAGCTCCTTTCCAGTAAAAATCAATCCAGTTTTCTTCAACTGTGGCACAAGCACTGTCTGTGTCAGGTTGTGCCCTAATCCACATGTACCAGATACGTATCTTTCTGCATTTTTCACATTTGTATTTCTAAAACAGTCTGGCCACCTGCAACACCTACCATTTTATTAGACACAGTGAAAAGATATGTTACAGACACATGCTATTTCCTCCTCTGAGAACTTTGCTTTTGTTCTTTCTTGTTCTGTTGCTTTTCTTTGATTAAATAAAGGCATCCAGAACAGAAGTGCAGGTCTGCTCTTTGTGCTTGAACACAGACAAACAGCAATGTTGCCATGGATTTTTTTAAACTCCAAATGAAAATAAACAAACATATCTTGGCAGTGTTTGGAATAGAAGCTAGTGAATAATTCACAATGAATAATTGATTTGTTGAATTTAGCTTGGTGGGGGTTTTTTTTGTTCCGCTGGTGGAATGTGCACTACCAGATGGTGAGTTCAATAAATGTATTTGTTTTTCCATTTTATGTGATGGATTCCCCCCCACCCAGCTTCTCCCCCCAACTCGAAGGTGAAGTCTGAAATTCCAGATGGTTTGACTAGTGGCCAGATAAGTCACAATGTATTGTTTCAGCCTCCTCTTTAGAAAGGTGGCAAGAATGATAACAGGAGTGGAAAAATGCATACAGGAAACAGGAGTAAAAGGAGGGGGGGAAGTTTGCATCAAAGAGAAGACAAATAAGAGAAGGTGTGATAAAGTTTATGAAATAGTGAATATTACTGAGAATGGAGGTGAAGAGCTAGTTTTCTTTCTTCAGAATTCAAGAAAAAATGAGCAGTTAATGAAGCTGAAAGGTGGTGATTACAAATTTACTAGCAATTTTTTTTTTAACAGAACACTGAACTTAGGCAAGAGACCTCACGGGCAAATTACATTACAGCCAAGAGTTTAGCAAAGTGGAGCAAAGAATTGCATATTTACATGGAGAACCAAAACATCAAAATATAAACTACCAGTGCTGATGACATGGACTATATTACCTTATGCTTAAGGGAATAAACTAATCATTATTGTTGATAAATATGTGATATTATCCACCAACTACAGTGGTTCCCTTACTTTTCAGTTGAAAATCTGATGCTGCTTATTCTGATAAGTCAAATCAGAGCTCAGGGGAGTTCAAGACTGATTCTCTTTGACAGTTGCTAAGGTTGGCCAAATGAACAAATCCTTCTATGTTGGATATTCTCTGTGGAATTTCTACAATTCAGTTTCTATGAATATTTCGACAGTGCTGAACTTCTTTTTTTTTTTTTAGCCATGCAATTAAATTGGCCCAATATGTGCAGAGGGGGAATGTTAAACTGGAACTAAATGCAGTCAAAGTATAGCCACTGACAAATTTGATCTGATGTTCATAAAAGTACAGTTTGCCTTATTTACCAGCAAGTGCTACATGCTGGGAGAAAGCAGTTAGCATTTTGCACAGGGTGAAATCTCACTAATTACATTGATATTCATAGTAGAAGGGTGTTCTTTGACTTCAGAAAGCACTCCTTTGGGAAAATAAAACTTAATTTTGCAAATGTTTATACAGGAGAGGCCGGGGTGCACAGCCTAAACCTGCAGTAAGACATAAGCACCTGATGATCTAAAAGTGAGAGTTGTTTAGGAACAGAAAGTAAAGAAAATTTCAATCGAAGAGTTTATGCCAACTGCAAAAAAACCAAAGCACAACAAACAGCAATAGCAGAAATAGAGGAAGGCATATTATAGTTTAAAGATGTGTTTGTTCACTTATGGGCATGAATCCGATCCATCTAAAGTTCACGGAAACTTCCCTTCTGCTGTGAATTAACACAGCATCATGTCCGAACTATTCCCAAAAGAAAATCCTATCCATTCATGTACCAAAAGTTTCTCAAGTATCACGCTGGAATTTGGCATAAAAAGTCTGCAAAGAAGCAACTGAAGTGAACCATATTATTCATCTCCACGAGTTCACAAATCACTGTTTTCAACGAGGCGGCATCAAGGCCTCCATAAACCTCTGCTGTCCTTCTGCTCTGCTTCTGCTGACTCAAACTTGTCTACCTATTCTCCTATGGGAGCTCCATTCACTCACATTTTCTATATTTCATTCATATTAGAACACAGAAATACAGGCTCGTAAAAGATATATATTTCTTTTATTTATTTTTTTTTACCTCAGCAGTTTCTGTGTAAACTCAGAGCAATCTAATGGGCATGCAGTGTACAAACAGAATGGAAGAAGGAGATGGGGATATTGTTATATAGGTTCTATCAATCCCACCAAACACTATTTGCTCCAAACACAGCTTCTCAATGGCCTGTAAACAAGCTTGCTGTCTTGTCCCTTGAGGTCCTGCAGCATTCCTCCACTGCTGTCTTGTTTTCATCCTCATTTCCTACTCCAGTTTGTAAAAACTAGCACCACAGACCTGGCTGTGTGTGAGGGCACCAAAGATGGGACCGATTTAGTGATTTATTCCCTGCTGTTTTATGTGCCTTGAGCTCACACTTCAACTGCCTCTCACAACGAGATCGTCACAATCCCAAACCTGGGCTGTTCCAGGGCTCTGGTCAGCCCCACTCTAGGGGCACTTCACACTAGAACTCAGGGGCGGCTTGCCATTGTACTGAGCCACCCTGTGCCCCTTCCGTTCCAGCACTTGGAGATCCCTGGAAATGCACTACACCTGCCTGCCTGTCAGACTTCTTCCCAAAGAAAAGGGTTAGAGCAAAGAAAGATGTGCACACAGGCCCCTCCTGAAAAGCTCACTGAGGACCCAGCCCGCTGCACACAACAGAAACTAGCCCTCCTAAGCACAAGACCTGCTTTTGAGCAGATGAGCCGTAGACAATCTGCATTAAACTTTCTCCTTGGGGAGATCTGAGCTCTAGAAAATGCCTGGCTCACAGATGACATGAGTTTTCTTGGCTCAGTCATCTGGAAGGGTGCTGCTACAGGGCAGAATTAGGGAGCACTGCCAGAGCCACGCATCTTGAGTCTGGAAATAAGAGACTGCTCCTTCTAGCTCCAGACAGGCCAAGAAGGTCAAGGCGTCAAAGCCCTTTTTTCCCCAGCTCCTTCAAGTTGACACCACTCTCATGAGCTGGCAGACTACGATGCTCAGTTCCCACAGCAGTTTTACATGTCAACTCATAAGAAAAAGCTGCTTGTGTGCTCTGCTCTCACCCCCCTGGTCCCCAAAGCACTTTGGCTGCCTTGGACAAAAATTAAATAAATAAGAGATGCATAGAAGAGAAGCCCTTCAAAGACAGGCACGCAAGTAGTTGAGTTGTCAGGGGACTCCTGCGCTGCCGCCCTCCCTCGCTTCCCCCTCCACCCGCTTTTATTTCCCTCAGCCAGCAAGGATGGCGTGGCAGGGCTGGAAGAAACCTGGCAAGGTCATGCTGTTTGATTTCGGTGCCAGTTCCAATTATATCCTGGCTTTTATAACCAAATCAAAAAAAAAAACCAAAAGGGTAAGAAAAAAAGATAGAGGGTGGGAGAGAGACAGGAGAGGCAGCAGCGTCCAGCTGCAGGCTGGGAAATGACATTTCAATTTGTCAATTGATCCTTTCCCTTGTGGTCCCTTTTTTTTTTTTTTTTTTCCTTTTCTCATTTTACCCTGTAAATTAATTAGCCTGTTTATCATGTGGAAAGACGGCAAACAGGGCAGCCCACATATGGGCTGAGCTGGGAAAAAACCTTCTTTCTGCTTGGATGTGGGCACCAAAGATGTGGCCACAAAGCATCGACAGCCAGGTGGAAGAAATATCTTCATGCGTTCAGTTCTTAGGTTTCAGGCTGTCCTGGAGAGATCACAGATGTGCTTTCCAGAGCACCTAGGCACATGAAAAGTAACTAGCTATCTTTCTTCATCAGCTTAGACTTTTGTCCAAGCTTAGGAAATAAGGACTATAAAGGCATTCAGCTAAATGAAAAGCTGAATTCAAAGGTGCTGGAATACCTTTTTTTGTTGCATTTTTTCCTCCTCTCTACATGTTACATTATTAGGCTTGGGACTGGAAGCCAAAGGAAATAATTGAAAGGAAGACTCTTGCAGTATTCCAGAAGGGACAGAAATGAGACACATCACAACATCCAGAATTGTGAAATAACTGACAGTGTATTTTTGAAGACACATTAAAGCTTCAGAAAGTAAAGTAGCTCCTCACTCTCATTGCTAGGGATGACACTTAGCATGGGATAAGATTACCCAAATGTGCCACTTTCCTCCTCTTCTCTGATGTATCTGCTCCCAACCATCATGACAGCTGGGTTTCTGAATCAAATGAGTATCAGATCCAACCCAAACCTCCATGTCAAACCTCCCAGCCTATGCAGTACCAGCTGCAACATGGAAGAAGTGAAATGCCTTGAAGTGTCCTCAAGATCTTTTCAGCTTCTGGCAAAGTCTGCCATGATAGTCCTAGGTATGTCAAAAATGCAGGTACTGCTGTGAAGAGGAAGCTACATAGTCCAGCTTGAATCTTTGATTCTGGCCTGTGGCACCGTTCCTCCAGAGATGAGGATGACTGCAAAGCTGAGAACTCTGAGGATTTCCTACCATTTGTCTGCAGCCCAGGAAATTTCATTATGACAGTCTTCTTCTCAGGGTTTCCTCAGATTCTAATTATCGCAAGCAATGGGTATTTTCCAAAGTCCCTAGGAGAGTAGTGCCCCACCATCACCCTGCTAAGCACCACAGGATCTCTGCAGCAGTGACGTACCTCTAGCACACAACACTAATTCTCTCCTCTCGCACCCTAATGAGAAAGAACATCCTCAAATGAGACGCCTGGGGAGTTAGACAAAATAAGTAATGTGATTTAAAAGCAAAACGAGGGGCTAAGAACAGATTGGATGTAAGTGAATAAAACTCTGCTGAAGTCTAGACAGTTTTCTCGGGCATACATTCAGCTCCATACATTTTCAGGTATTCAGTATTCAAACATTCTTCTCCCAATCTTCTCTTCTTTTTATCCATCCATATCTATGCAAATCTCCTTTCTTCAATCCAGCTCACCACAATAAGTATCTCTCTCACACACATAAAGCCTAAATTTTATCAAGCATTTTATTTACTTCTGTCCCAGTGGAGAGGAGAAAAAATGGAGAGATATAGAAAAACAGAGAGGAGATTACTGCTGCCTCTTTTTTTTTTTTTTCATAATTGGCAGGTACTAAGACATTTCCATTATCAGCACAAACAAACAAACAAACGAAAAATCCACAGCAGATCAACCCAGCAGCAGCAGCTCCAGGTGTGGACTCCAGGTGACAACACTAGCTATGGGCAGTAGTGCCTCTATATGCAGCTGACAAAATGCAGCCCACAGACTTAGCAGAAATGGAGGCAGGAATCATCATTATCCACTCAGATCCTAACAGGGGGCCAGGCCCTCACTGTGCTGGGTATGCACACTAAGTTAAAGAAAGACCCCAAAGAACTCACCCACAGTGTGCGAGGAAGGACAAAACTGGCAGGGAGAGGAAGAGGGAAGGAGGAAAGGCAGAGTGCCTGCCAGCTGTCTCACTGTGCTTCAGTGTTTGCTCTGCTGGGAAGCAGGAGAGAGGCAGGTTGGTACGAAGGACTGTGAAGGAGCTCTATTGTGGCCTGAGGAAGAAGTACAGACAGCAAAAAAAACCCCTCAACTGCATTTGAAATAGTCCCCACACACTTTCTAATTCTGTATTCATAGCGTGGCTGGATACTGCATCTCTCCTGCTGGTCCTAGTCAGGCAGTGGGGAGCTGTGAACCCCTCTCCTTCCTCACACAGTCCTTGCACTGCAGCAATGGATGGGATGTTGTTACTTACCCTCCTGCACCCTGCACAGTCAAAAGCTGAGCACAGGGACTGCTAGCTTACTGGGACCAGTAGCGTGGAGCCCATCCTTGCTGCTACTCGGCTCTCCTATAGGGACACTGTTTTTCCCCAAAAAGCACAATACAAAACACCCTGCTTCCTTCATTCTTCATTAAACACTGCCTGGTGTTGCCCAAGACAAGCAGTGTTTAGAACCTCTCCAGTGGAAATGATGCCGCCAGCGAGCCCAAGTTAAAAATCCTCATTGGGAAGCCCAGCGACTCGTGCGTGGCCAGCACACCAGAGCCCCCTCCCAAAACTGCAGTTATCCCCACCTGCTGCAGAAGAGGTACTTTGTGCTCCCAGCCCTAACAAAAGTGCCACTTCTGCACTGCACAGCCAGGTTTGTTACCCAGATACTCCTCCCGCGGGACGCTGCTGGGACGAGCTCAGGAAGGGTTATTACCAGCGTGCTGGAGCCATCAGAAAGCAAGGCGGGAGCCATTCCTTTCTCATGTTGCATCCCAGTTACTCCCCCCAGACCTTGCCACTCCACGCAGTCTTTCCATGACTCATTTTCCCAGGAGTGCAGTGCAGATGATGATGTTCCCAGCCTCAGCCTGGGCTACAAGTCTCTTTGATCTGCTGTTCATAAGACTGATATGCACGGCAGTCTCTCTCCTCTTTTTTGCAACTGAAGTTTTGTATCCAACCCTGGAGTCATCCAGTGCATTGAGAAAATACGATGTGCTCCAAAGCTATCCCAAAGCAAGATGGCACTAGTAAGCAGTTCTCAATAAAACTGAAAGATAACACTTCTTTATCTTTGACTTGATCAAAAACCAATACATACTTAAATATTTTTTCCCTTAAAAACTCTCCCCAGAGATGTGAAATCCTGCTGAAAGACATTTTCAGACCAAGAGAGATTGTTTAGCATAAAAAGATTTCTCTCTCCACCACTGCGCACACACACACCATTTTACGGCAAAACTTTGTGTTTAATGCCAAAACATATAATTTGCTAAAGGTCAAAGAAAAGTGACAAAAAAACCTGCAACTAAATAAATACTCAAAATAAGGAGATGAACATTTAGGCATACATTTGCTCAAAATGCACCTCTCATTGTGTGGGCATGACTATACACCTGAGTGCTGCTACATCGTTCAAAGACAAGGACAGAAAAGCAGTAAGAGGAATGTTTTCCCTCTTCTTGCATGACAACATTAATGAATTAAAGGATGTTCCCCACCCAAGACATCTGATTTCACTGAGACACTTTCAACATTCCTTCTTGTCCCACGGGACTCACTTGCAAGACTGTTGAGCAGTCAGAAGAGAACAACAGGAGGTGTCTGGTCTGAGGACCCACTGGACTTTAACCTTCTCTGTGTTTCCATCCTCCAGTTTTTCAACTCCTTGTGTCTCCTTCTCAGCTTTCCAGGGAGAGATAAGAAAACCGGAGGAACTGTACTTCCCTTTAGAGCTGAATCCTGACACTTCTTCCCCAAAAGATTTTTGAGGAAAAAATCCTCCTTTGGATGGGGGAAGAAAGGAGATTATTACAGAATATGCTGAACTGGAAGGGACCCACAAGGATCATAAGAGTCCAACTCTGCCTTGCACAGGACCACCCCCAACAATCACACCATGTGCCTGAGAGTATTGTCCAAACACTTCTTGAACTCTGTCAGGCTTGGTGCTGTGACCACTTCCCTGGGAAACTTGTTCCAGTCCATTCTCTCATGACCTGTCATGGGTCACCTGAGAGGAGAGATCAGTGTCTGCCCCTCCTCTTCTCCTCACGAGGATGTTGTAGACTGCAATGAGGTGTCCCCTCAGCCTTCTCTTTTATTTCAAATACTTTTCAGTACCTGCCACAGTAATCGTCTTCATAACTTTATCAGGCACTCAAGTGAGACTAATGGGTCTGTAGTTTCTGGGATCCTTTTAGCCCTTCTTGAAAACTGGGACAATGTTTGCCATCTTCCAGCCATCCAGGACCTCTCTGGATTCCCAAGACTGCTCAAAAATCATTGAGAGAGGCTCTGTGATGATATCGGGAGCTCTTTGAGGATTCTTGGATGAATCCCATCAAGCCCCATAGATTTGTAGAGATCCAGCTAGAGCAGCAGATCCTGCATGACTCCCTCACACTTACTTGCATCCTTGTTGATCCTCTCAGTGTCCTTCAATCTGTGGATATGGTGTTCCAAGAGGATCTACATTATCCAACTTAATGACAAAGCCATTTCCAAATTTTATACTCATTTCTTCACATGTGAGTACTGCCAACTTACACCCATTAATGCAAATGAAGAATGAAGGGAAAATAGTTGTACAGGTGTCCAAGCTACATCTCTGAATGTGACAGAAGCAGCACAGACCAGAGACTATAGGATTATTGCATGATTCACAGAATCGTTAAAAACCTTCTGTTGTTTATATGAACTTAAAAATCTTTTGAGCTTTCTCTCAGACTGGCAATAACAGACCTACCTAACTACACTGACAAACATCAACAAGACTCCTCAGCCCTTCCGTTTTTGCAATAAAAGAGAGTTCTTCTCTTTCTTCTTTCTTAATTAAATTTTTGTCTTCTCTTATTACCCTGGGCTGTTGCTTTGTGTCTAAAGCAGTTCTGTTCTGGACCACAGAAACAATAAAAGAATATGTACTCCATGCCCATGCAAGGCCTCTGAACTGTCAGAGCTCTGCTAATAAAAGGTACAAGCAAAAAATGTACTAAGATCAGGCTGCTGCTACTTCAGACTTGAAGAGAGTCCAGATCATTATAACTGGGGTGGAGAAGGAAAAACAGCTCAGAGCATAGCAGTAGCTTACCTGTCTATTGGAGACCTCAAAGCACTTTTTCATACTAATGAATGAGTCTTTCTAGCTCCTTCTGAGACGAATCAGCACTGTTATTGCTTCAGAAGGGATGAAGAAACTGAGGCATTTGAGAGGGATGCAATCCATGCACAGCCTGACCACGGCACAGTGCAGAGCCTGAGCTGACAGCCTGTCCTGAGCCACAGGCCATCCTGCTCCCCTAAAATGGACTTTTTGAAACCAGAAAAAAAGTTACTCTCAATGAAAGCAGGCCAATACCAAACACAGGCTGTGAAGCAATCTACTGAGCCAATTAACCTCTGTGCATGATCAGAGCCTCCAGGAAACAGGTACACAGGGTAGAACATTGACGGGAGGAAAAACACAATCCCACACAAAAGTCTTGAGTGGTCCAGCTTGTCTGCGGATGCATGGCTAAACCTTCTCTCAGTCCATTGCTCATGGAATGGAAACCACATACAACTTACTACTTCACCTCTGGAATTATGAAAGCATTCCCTTCCTCAGCCTGTTTCTTCAGGGATAACAAGAGTTATTAGGGCCAAGGGAGTGTGAGGGATCCTTTGAGGACAAATGTTAATGAAAGGGTGACAAAGTTTGTTTTACAGCTCTTGGAGCACACTCTGCTCTAAGAATAAAAAACTACCCTTCCAAATGGTTGATTTGACCCTTTTCAGAGGCATGATTCTAAGGGAAAAAAAAAAAGAAAAGGAGGAAAAAGGCCACAAAATATATGCATCAAATGCTCTAGAGCAGTAGTCCTGGCTTCAGCACATAAAACATTTGTTCTGCCACTGGACAAAGTGTAAATCCCATTCTTCTTTCCAAAAAAAAAAAAAAAAAAGAAAATCTTCTAAATGATTCAAATTNAAAATCTTTACATCCATTGTGTTTTTCAATCAAAAAAAAAAAAAAAAAAAGATGAAAATCTCCTAAATGATTCAATATTTTATACACACTCTGTATACTGCAGCCTTGAAAAAGATGCCACGGCATGACGGGCTTTGGAGACTTTATCTTGCTGCAGCAACTGAAGAAGAGCAGTTTTAACACTGACATAATAGTCAGGCATGTGTTTGTTTGGTGGTTATCCACAGCCAGCATTAGGGTGCTGGGGAATGTGTTCTTGGCAGTTTTGCATATGCGCAGGTTTCGTTCCTAATGGGCTGCACTCCATGAACGCATATGTTCCAGGCTGTGTCTGCGTGTGATCCGCCCGTGCTGTCCCAACGGGGGGGCCAGAGCTGTGTGCATGCTTTGGGCGTGTGTGCTGTGGGCAAGCACCCTGTGTGTGTGCACGTGTGTACACGTGTTCTGGGCTCTGAGGTTCCATATTCCGGGCTCTGAGCTTCTGTTTCTCGCCGTGCATGGAAGAGCACTGCGAGCGCCTTGATTTCGCAGGTTGTGCTAAGGCATGCTGTCATTCTGTCATTCTGACCCCGGTGATAACCACCAAGACACACCTTCCACTTCTGCCCACACTAAAGGATTCACCTGTTTTGTTTCTTCTGCTACAAACACTGCCAGAGCTGCCATTTTATGCAACAGAGTGTCTATCTGACAAAGATTGACCTACCCTCCACACACCAAGTCCACCTGCCCCTCAAACAACACCAACCCAGACTTAACCTTAGTTAAAACCCCCCTCAGTCCCAGTTCCAGAAACAAACATTGTCTTGGGCATGTCCATGGACAGCAGCTCCTGCTCTTCATGCCCTCAGGCTCTTGGGTACAGTTTTCCAGTGCTGACCAAGGGACCACAAGGTGAATAATCAACAGAAGAATCTGTCCTGGGTCATGCTGAACAAAGATACTGTTAGCAAGAAACTGCCATAAGCTAGATGACTCTGCTTCATGGAAGGACTTGACATCTCCCATATTCCTACATGGACCATCTCCCTACCACACCGTAAGGAGAGCCACAGACTCCCTTTGTCATGACTAGAAAGATGAAGCTCCTGCCAAGGGAAGAAGCTGGCTGGGAAACCTCACTCAGATAATCAGTTCTGGTAGAACAGTAGTACAAGCAGCCTAAGCTTTGATATGGTAGTATGAGATATGGCCTTGAGGCAGGAAAAATATTCAAACTGCAACAAAGAGCATAAAAAAGTAGTTTCTGATGTGCAACTCTTGCCTTTTGTTTTCTTTCTTTTGTACCCTTTCCACTGTTCCAAATCAGGTTATGATGCTTACATATCACAGTAGTTGTTAAACTGAACTGGGATCGGGGGAAATACCTCTCACTCCCGGTTATCCAATAAATCCTATCAAGTCCATCTTCTATATCACAACACAGAGCAAAGGTCAGCATTCAGTACAGAAAAAAAGGTATGCTCTCCTATGCAGAAAAAGTCTTTTGTAACACACTCTGTTTAGTTTATGTGGTAAGGTTGAGAGGGAAAGGAGGCTGCAGAATGGCTTCTGTGAGAAGACAGCAGGAGCTGCTCCCATGTTGGACTGAGCCTGGTTTTAGCTGGCTCCAAAATGCTATTCCAAAACTGCCACAGTTCACAGCTGAGTCAACCAGTGATGTTGGTAGTGCCTCTGCGATGACATAATTAAGAAAGAGTAAAAAATAACTGTCCAGCATCTGCAAGACAGGAGGTAATGTAAGAAAAAAAGCCCCGCATATACCAAGGTCAGTGAAGAGGGAGGGGAGAAGGTGCTCCAAATGTGGGAGCAGACTCCTCTGCAGCCTGGGGATGACCCACAGTGCAGGAGGTAGATGGGCCTTGAAGGAAGCTGCAGCCCTTGAAACGCCCCTGCTGGAGCAGGCTCCTGACAGGTACTGTGGCCACGGAGTGGAGCCTACACAGGAACAAGCTTTCTGGCAGAAGCTACAACCCATGGGGAATGGATGCTGGAGCAGTCCATTCCTGAAACTTGTGCCCTGTGTGAAGGACCCACGCTGAAGCAGCTCCTGAAGAACTGTCTCCTGTGGGAGGGACTCCTCACTGCAGCAAGGGAAGAGCACAAGGAGGAAGGAGCACCAGAGACAAAGTGTTATGGACAGACTGCAACACATATTCCCTGTTCCCCTGTGTAGCACGTGGGGGAGGAAGAAGAGTTGGCAGTGAAATTGAGCCTGGGAAGTAGGGAGGGTAGGAAAGATGTTTTAAATTTCATTCTAATTTCTCACTATCCCACTCTGTTATTAATTGGCAACAAATTAAATTAATTTTCTCAAGTCTAGTCTGTTTTGCCAGTGACAGTAATTCACAAGTCATCTTCCCCTGTCCTGCTGAGGAGGAGTGATAGAGCACCGTGGTGGGTGTGCAGCAGTCAGCCAAGGTCAGCCCATCCCCACCCCCAAATAAATAATGCCAAGAGAAAAAACAGAGAGAAGCATCTTTAAGAAACTGCTAATACTGCTGCAGGTGAGGCACCCAGAAGGATTCAAGCTGTGTGTAGCTACTCTGGCCAGTCCTGAGGGCATGGTTATAGAAAGGACACAGAATCAGTTTTCGGGATGATGAACATAATTGCTCCTAGGGACTTCAGACAGAGGAGGAGGCAAGACTGCACTTCTGAAAAATCAAACCCTCACTCCTTGAACAAATGAACAATAATAGATCATGCTGTAATCAACAATAGTTCACTTAATAATCTGTGCTTCAACCAAAGTCTGGGACAGAAGACGACACCTTCTTTTGCCCAGGACACAGAGTGAGGCACTGGCTGGGACTCCCTTTCCAGAGGCATTCCCAAGCCTAAAGTGTCATCAGCAAAAAGAGTGATCCGATTCCTTGGCAGCACAAACTGCCACAGGCTCATGAGCCACTTCCTTCCCTAGGATGTGATGCCATGGATGGCTCTGCTCATGCTGCCAGCCAGTGTCTGCTGTCGTCCCCCCTCCTCCATAAGGCCCCCTCCTCCCTCTGCTACTCATTCCTTTTGCTCAACGAGGCTGGCATTTAAGAAACACTTATTCCAATCCATTTCTACCCTTGTACAGCAATTGGGTGTCATTTAGTTTGATTTAGCCAATTTAGTCCTATGAATTAATTGGTTAATAAGCCATCTGTATGCATCAGGTGACAGAGTCGTGCTCTCACACACAGACACAGCCAAGCTACTCACTTGTCCTTGTTTAATAACAGGCTGTAGGGAGTAGGAGCGGGAGAGGTGTGAGGGGTAATATCATTCCCACAGGGAAGTGCCAGCAGAGGGACGTGGCCATCACTGCACCGACCTTGACCTCTGAGCGGGGGAACTGCCTGTTTAGGGTAATTCAGAAATAACCTGCGCTGTAGCTGGAGAGGAGTGCCAGCTACAGAACAGCCACGAGAACCATGAGTATGCTTCACATTGCAGGCTGGGGTTTTTTTAAAAGAGCCAGAAAAAGAGGTTTAGTTCATTCTTACCAGACAGTAGGAAATTCTCAGCTGCATTCCCAAACAGCTGAACTTTGTATGTGTGTAGGAGGGGAAGAGGGGTGGGAAGTAGGGGAATAGGAGGAGAGTGAGGTCTAAAGCGTTTGATTTAGGTACGATCTCTAATTACGAGAAAAATGTCTCATCTATTTTGATTTCTTTTTCAATGCCAGGAAAAAAGCACCCCTTGCAGGCCCCAACCATTTCAATGTTATATACAACCCCCCAAGCTATTCAACAAACAACAATACAGCAAACCAAAATCAAATCCAGCAACACATCCCAACCCACACAACAGAAAAACATCAACTGTTCAGACACAAAAACAACATTCCCTCCCCTGGCTGCCCATCCATCTCAGGCAACCCTGAGTGCCCCAGAAAGCAGACAAGTTTCGCTGTAAACCCTGAAGATTGACAGAGGATTTTCAGACTGAGGGGGAACGGAATTACAGGACTGTGGGACCTTTGTGAAAAAGCCCTGCCAGCAACTCCCTCTCTTTTATGCCCTGAGAACTACCCTCCATCTCAGCCACTACAACTGAAACAACATTATGGGGGAAAGGGGTCCCTTGTTGGTGTGGGAAGCTCCCAAATGATTTGGTACAGTAAATGCAAGCACTGCGGCCAGAACCTACAAAGCCCAAGCCAAGCGGCAGCACTTTGGTATGACATGCTGGGCAACACGCTCCCATTAAAGAATTACACCACAGGCTTGTGTACTGGTTGATTTCCAGCTGAAGGTGCAGGCTGCTGCTGTAGGATCCTTGGTCCAGCTGTCCTAGAACAAATAATGGGCACCAGGGAGAGGCCGTGGCCGAGGCCACTGCAGGGAGAGAAGATGGGGTTAGCCTGTGTTGTGTGGTGCAGAGCAGCAGTGCATCCACAGGGGCTCCTCCAGGGCTCGCCTGGCTCCCGGCATTTTTCATTATCTGGGAGAGAAATGAGCGTGCTGCAGACTCTGAGAGAGAGACACAGAGTGAGCAGCAGGGACGTAGCTCCGAGGAGAAAGTGCTTTCCCCTATCTCCCTAAGGAAAATGAAATTACAGTGGAGTTGGCTTTAAACGCATTCCATTAACACAACAGGCACCACAGGAAGAGTAACATCCTGCGTGTGCTTAAGTGAGATGCTGGCAGGGGAAGCAAAGCAGGCTGAAACAGCCCCTTCCAGAGAGGAAAGGTGAGAGCATGCCCTGCCAGCCTGCACACAGCATGCAGGGCAGAGCCTTTCACTGCCTGTGTGGCGAGCCCTGGAGTACCTCACTGGGGGTTAATCCCTGAAAAAAACCATTCATTTGCTCTCACTGGCATGTGAGTGTGTGTTTCCAGACACTATAAAATTATCAAAATGCGAAGGGAAGCTGCCCTGCTTGAACAACTGGATGCCCTGGCTAAGCCACCTCTGTTCCATCTGCAGCAGGAATGCCTGTGGAATCAATGAACGAACATACCAACCTGTCCATAACAAACAATTTCACTTGATCAGTGACCACAAAAAATAGAATGTCCCAACCTGAACTGAGCAAGTGGTGATGCAGCTTTACAGCTTGTTTAAGGGCTACATGGAGCATATGACTCCGACTGCTACACTTCCTTGGTTAGGCAGCTCCCATGCAAAAGGCAGTCACATCACACTTCACAAGAAGTCTGATTTTTGCCAATTGCTAAGGACTCCAAGCCCAAAATGTGTAAAACTACTTAGGGGATTAAAAGGTCAGAAATTTTTTTTTTTTCCTTCCTAGAAATGCCTCACCAAACTGAGTTCTTTAACATTCACTCATTTCAAAAAGAGAGACACCTACGCTTCTTGGGAGGACTTGGAAAACTCACCAGCTGCCTCATGGCAGCTCCGAGCACTGAAACACCTTTGAATTTGTGTGGCATGCTGTTACCCAAATAACATTAGTCACAGAGCCAGCGCTTCTCTCCCTGCAAGCCTCACACATCCAGATGGAGCTGTGCAAACACTGTTACCAGCAGAGCAAAGGGCAGTGGGGCAGCAAGAGAGACCACTGCTGGAGATGTGGGCAGCACAGGACAGGGCTGTTAATCCCTAGGATACTGCCTAGGGAGAATGGCACACATTATGGGATGCAGAGCAAAAGCATTTGGGGATTGTACTGGATTTATAGGGGTATTTTGGGGAAAGACCAAAGGAGCAAATAGAAAGGACCAGGGTGGTTTGTGGAGGAAAAAACATGGTAAAATAGAGGGATTAAGGGACAGAAGGGATCAGTTGTGTGTCAACAGGTTGCTGGTCAGTGCACTCGTCTGGCCATGCCCTGTGCCTGACGAGCACAGTCTGTCCTGCCCTCTCACTAAACTCCACTTCTGTTTCCAGGGTGAAAGGGCTGCTCTCTGTGCAAGCACCACAAAGCTAGAATACTACTGACTAGGAGCCTAGCAAGCATGTCTCTGTTTGGGAAATAGAAAACTGGAGTAGCTGTCTGCTGCAAGGACCAGCGAGGCCAATTGTCCACCAAGACAACTGCTGGAGACACCAGCCAAACTGAGCTCCCTTCGTCCTGCCTCTTGTTGTCTCCATCCTCCACATCCTTTCCAGCCTGGGAACCATCTCTCTTAGTTTCCTCCGCTCTTGCCCTCTTTTTTCAATCCTCCTGACAAAACCTTAAATGGTTTAAAAGCATCCCCAACGAGGACGACTGAACGCAAATGTCTTAGCAAATGTGTATTTGAGCTCCACATGCTCCCAGGGATGGCGTAGTAATAAAAACCAATTAGATAACGTTCAGCAGCTACAGTGAGAGGGAGTGGTACAATCTTACCACGACTAATAGGGTTTTTAATAATAGATAGGTCTCTCTGTGCAGTGCTGGAGAGGGGAAGCCAAAGTGGTTTCAGTTACATTGCATCTTTCTGCCCAGTGAATTTGTGCGGAGGATTAATATTCTGTAAAAGTGGGGATTAACTCACCCTCCATGCTTACTGCTTGTACCAGGAGATCCCTGCAGGGTCAGGCCTGGGTTCACTATGATGGTACAGAGTGGAGGAATCTCACGGAGAAACATGCTGGGCTCACTCTTGCACAGCCTCACGAGAGGACACTGAGTCCTAGAGGCACCAACTTTTGAGCAGCTCGGTAATGAAGACGTGGAAAAGCACATGCCTTTGCTCTCTTGCTCTCTCTCACATCCCAGAAGAAGTCCAAAGCCCAAGTTGCAAGTGACAGCTGAAGCAAGGCAGAAGAAAGCCCCATACACCAAAAGAAGCCACGTGTGCCTGAAGTGGGTCAGTGTCATGGGCAGGGTGCCACAAAGCCCCCTGCCTGCATCCCTTCCCGCTGCTATCTGTTTACAAACCTTCACTTCATGCCTCCTTGCTCAAAACACAAACAAAAGCCATGGAGGGCATTTTCTCGTTGCTATGGAAACAGTTATTACAATCTCAAACATACTTAATGCATCACTTTTCCTCCTCCAGTACCTCGCAACAGCTTGGTGTTTGATGGGAAGGCTACACTGTGAGAGGAGAAGGGCAGGCAAAAGAGCCCTGACAGCTTCACATCCTGCACTCAAGACCCAGCAACTCTGCAGTTGCCCATAATCTCCCTTCTATAAGCATAAAGATTCTTTCTTTCTTTCTTTCTTTCTTTCTTTTCTTCTCTTTTATCCTTCTGTCTTGTTTTCTGTTCTTTGGAGTGTCACATCATTTACATTTATGAAAGAATTTTCCTGGGGGTGCAGAGATAGTTCAAATTGTCTGTGATCAGATCAACCTTGTGCATAATACATTTGTATGAAAATAAACTCCCTGGGGCCCACACTCATGGCTGAAAGTCTCTGTAATGAAGTATTTTACTCTAATTTAGTTAAAGATGATGGAGATAGGAATGAGTGCATTCCTGCATGCATATAGAGGAGGGGAAGACAGACAGGATACCATATACACACAAAAGCCAATAATTATAAGATTGCATGCTAGCTGGGAACACTACTGAAATATCTTGTTATTATGAGAAGTTAACTCCTCAACTGTTCCTTCTGAAAATCAGTCTTGCCCTATAGGATTTATTACAGACAAGATCTGGACAACCTGCTAGCCCTTAGAAGGGGAAAACTAATCTTCTATCCCATACCACTTGTTAAGATGTCATTCCCATTCCACACCCAGACTGAGCCAAGACCACACAGGGATAATGACCTTCCCTACTCCCCATTCTGTACCAAATGCAAATGCAAGACATCACTCCTCTGCAACATTTGCATTCTGTTTTCCTGCCTCTGCTCAATCTGATTCAGAAGGATGTCTTCCCCATAGGACTCCTTCCCATGTCTCCATGTGGCTTCTGGGTTCCTGGCTACTCCTGTGTGACCTCTCTGGCCTGGTGAGGCACTTAAACCTGGAAATGTGAAACTCTTCCTGGCAAAAAACTTGGTGAAATGGTGACAATTTCACACAAGGTTTCAATTAAGTGGTATTTTCTGAGTATAACAATTTTGCCTACACACGAAAACATCAAATATCACATGATCTGACTCTTAACAACACTTAAATGATTCCTCTCAGGAGAGGCAAACATGTGGAGACATGTTATGCTGGGAGTTCCTGATAGGGTGTGCAGGAAATGGCATGGTTCAAAGAGCACAAGGAGAACCTATGTGCAGCAGGCAGACAGCATTCCTAGCCAGCACTTGTTGTAACTGTACATTTTCCTAAAAGCTTTGTTGAGAGGATCGGCTTTGGATATTGCTGGTGCTGTGCAGGGGTTCTCACATATTTAGATCAGGATGACTACCCCACTTTTTTTTTTTTTCCCAAAGGTTATGTCACATGGGAACAAAATAAAAAAAAACTTTCTAGTATGTGGATGCAGATCCATATGTACTACTGAAATACTAATTTTACCTGAATACTTTTTTTTCTTCCTATTGCTATACCCTGGGAAGAAAAAAAGAATCAGCTCTTCTTCCTAGATAGGCATGGAAAAAATTCCTATGTCCCAGTGAAGACTTGATCTTCTATCCAGTAAGAGATGTGATCAGCTCTTCTGAAACTACACAGAATACACCTTGAAAATGAAGGCAGAGGACTAAATCCATTCCTGGCAAGAAGAAGGTGCAACTCCCTTTGAAGCAAGAGAAATCAGTGCTGCTGAATTTGTCTTAGGGAGATAAACACTAATAACCAGTCCTTCCCAGAGGACAATCTGATAACACTGAAGTTGACACCCACAAACGTCAGGCAGGATATATTTCCTCCTGAGTGCCAGTATCTAAGCTTATCACCCTATTTGGTTCTTGTCTCCCAAGTCATTTTCCAGGGTCAAAGGCTATCGTCGGGCTCTAATTAGAATGCCATCATAATGAGGTGACACTTAAATCAGACTGCCAGTGGCTAAAGAAAATTAACCTTAGAGTCAAATGAGCTCCAATCTGGAAGCTCATGTCACGAGGGGGCAACAGACACTTGCAGAGCTGATGTGCGTGGTGGAGAGATAGAGAGCTAAACCTTGCATTCCTTTGAACCAGGAGATCTACACTGGGCAAATCAGCTATCCTAGCTGTCTGTGGTGCACAAATGAAAGAAAACAGTCTGCACTGAGCTTTGCACCCTGTGCTTGCTATGCCAAGCCAAGGAGAAGTCAACAGGGAGAAGTTACCTGGGACAGAAACTTCTTTTGGGCTCCTTGAGAAAGGATGTGACTTGAGCTCCTACACACCTGCAAACGTGTCACGTGTGACAAACCATATCAGTTGCTACGAATCACTTTGTCATTACGACTATGATGATTACACAGTCATTATGCAAGGGCCTAGACCTCAAATAAGGGCAGGTGCTTCACCCAGATCAGGCCTTGTAAAGCTTAGGGAACAAATAACCAGTACAAGGATATCCCTTCCTGGTTAATAAATAGGAAGAGCATTCACAAGGATGAATACACACATGGGAATAACCTCACTTCTAATCTTGCACTTTGTCTTTGCCACTGGTGCCCCTGTAACTGTACTGCCCCTTCCTACCTGCATTTCACACCTCTTTCTCCCTGCACCACCTTTTGGCACAACTCACAAAAACACTCTACTGCCAGTGAGTTCTGAGTATGTTCTGCACAGTCAATGGCGTTTTTTCCCCAGTGAACCCAGATATTCCCTTTAGTACCATTTTTCTTTTCATCCTGAAGGCACCCAGCAGCCTAGAGAACAAATCCACCGTGTGTTACTCACAGGTACCAGAGAATCCATAAAGACTTACTGCCCTCCTTAGAGCTGAACTGCCAGTGCTATAATTTTCCACGACATCTCTTTTATGTCACTGCACTTGACAAATACCTTGTGCCTCTCCACAGGTATTTAGAAAATCCTGCCAATGCAGGCATAGAGAACACACAAATGGATGTAACATCTCCATCTATTCAAGACAGAGTTGTGCAGCAAAACCAAGAGATTTTGCTAACCAAATATGGCCACACAGCTGCCACATAGAGCAGATTCAGCCCCATCTTCCTTGCCACAAGAGGACACATTTTCCTTTCATTAAGATCAATACACCTCAGAGGACAATTTAAACAACCCTCAAATCATTCTCAGTGTGTTTCTAGTACAACCATAACTGACCTTTCTCTAAAGGCAAAGTATCCATCTGAGAACCTTGGGAGAAGACTCTACGCTTACTGCATCATAAAGTTTAAAAGGGGATCAACTGTGCCAGAGTCAGTGCAACAAGAGTAAATTTACAAAAAGGATGCTAAACAGTAGAATTTGCTGCAGGACCATTTTTTTCCAAGGAAAGCTGAAGCCCTCTTCTTTTGCAAAAGTATCCTGTGAAACACATGCTTCCTCTGTTGCCAATGACACCTTCAACTAACTGTTCCTGAAAGACTGTCCAACACCTCTGTTAATTCTTCTCCCATTACAGTCTTTGTTTACTTTCAGGATTTGACTGCACTACAAAGGTCAACTTGCTTCCTTCTTAAGAACAGTGAAGGTCCAACGGGCTCAGTGTTATAGTTTCCAAATTAAAGTGCTAGGAATTTAAACAGTCAAACCCATCTTGCACCTCCTGTAAGGTCCACTCACAGGTTTGCATGCCATGGAGGCTGTGATACAGAAGAACAATCAACATCAGAGTAGAATAGCTATGGGCATTTTTAAACTTCACATTATTTGCACAAGGGTACTTTAAAAATGGTATAATTTTTAGTTTATGTTAAGCTATAATTTTGTTGTTTTGAAAGTATTCCTAAATCTCATCACTTGGACACAAGTCATTCATTTTGTGATACCTGCTTAAATTTTCCTGTCCCATGAGGCTTCAAGAAAATGTCAGGCTTTTTTGGGTTTTTTTTGCTTTTTTTTCCCACATGATGTTATTAACCTCTGGAAGGGTTATAAAGAAAAGCATGAAATTGTAACTTTTGCCTTGTCCCAAATGTCTGGAACATAGAGGCAGGTAACAATAAGTATGGGTATCTGGAAACTCTTCCTGTGGGGAGCAAACTGGGCAGGACAGTGCTGGTTGTTTCTAAGGTACGCAGTAATTTGTAAGACAGCCTCATGTTTGGGGCAGCAAGACAACTGATATTGAGAAGGGAAATCTCTGAATACCACCTTTGAAAGGGAACTAATCTTAAGGCCTTTTTTTTTTCCTTGTAGTTTTCTTCTCCTCTTACCAAATGTTGTAATATATGGATCCAACAGATGGTGTGATCTCTTCTTCCCTCCCTCCCCTCAAGTCAAAAAGTAAAATAGTAAATACCACTGTAAGCACTTAATGCATAAATAAAGCATTGCAGTACAATGCTTCAGACACTTCAAAATTCAGGCACTTCAAAATAAACAAGATGTAAGAAAAGACAGGTCCTCATCCAAGTCTTAGTTCCACAGAGAAAAATGGCATCTCTTTGTCTTCCTTCTGACAAGAAACAGTTTCCCCCATATTCCCAAATAAACCTCAGGCTATTGGAACACCACTGACATTTTCTTTAAAGAGTTTTTAATTAAAGTAACAAAGTATGCCATGTTCAGTATTTGTCAGGCATTGGGAAAGGCTACTAAAATTACCACTGAGGGGCCTATTAAATATCATCATATGCTCCCAGAGTAACCAATTACAGACATTGTGAAAGGTTCTGACTCACTCATCCTGAAAAATCCTTTAACTTTTCTTTATTTATTTACTTACATCAAATAAATGTTAACAACATGCTATTCAGCAGCTGTCCTGCCAAACAGGCAGGCATTGCCCCACTGCCCCCAACGGCACCAAACAGTCTGTGCTGGCATCTTGGAGCTGATGAGTAAACCTGACAAGGTTTCTGTTACTTTTTGTATATCCCCGTGCCTTCTATACCTGATATTCCCTGTTTGCATCACTTGGACATTTGGACAGAGGCCATGGAATACACTGAAGCTTGGAAATAAAACAGGTATGCAGCAATCCAAATCCAAAAGCTTGAGGGACTTAGAAAACTGCAAGCCCTTTGAGAAAACCCCAGCCTTCCTGATCTGCATTTGCACAGCACCTCAGGGAGCAGAATGATGTTGGGTGGCTGCTGTAACTTCTGGCTACAGTGACTGCAGCAACTAATACTGAAAAGGACTTGGAAATTAAATTTTCTTTTTGTAGGGGATGGTATCAGCCCAAAACCAATGACAGTGGTTTGTTGGGCAGACAGGGTAGGAACAAGACCTGTGCTATTCATCGTGGAACTTTTCTTCAGAGCAAAAGGAAGCCACCTGCTCCCAGACCCATGCCTCATGCCACATCACATCCAGGCACACAGAAGATTCCCAGAGGCACACTGTGGGGCTTGCTAACTGCAAGGTCAGACAGACTGGCCTTGAAGCCACCCAGGGAGCACTCAAAATTCAACAGAGACATACTCAGACACAAGTGGTTTCTCCTCCCACCTTTCCCTCGCCCAGAGCAAGCACTAGTGTGTTGCTCATCAGTGCAGCCCAGGTGAGAGGGCTGACCATGAGGAGCACAGCCTGTGCGCTGATTCAGTCCAAACAGGACCTTCCAGCAGGAATCTGGAGCAATCACAGTGCATGGTGTTGCTGCTTGCCTTATGCACGAGGTAGAGCAGTTTCCCCACTGACCTTTACAGTGCTTATGAGGAGGGCAAGCATTTCAGCACCTACACCATCTGCAAATTTGGTCTTCCCCTCAAGGATACAAAAAATTAGGTCAGAGGCTTTTTTCTTCCCCTTCCATTCCTGCAAAGCACATTAGAGCTCAAATCCTCAAGACAAAGCATTATTATTATTGTTGTTATTTTTTTATGGTGGAAAAAAATATTAATGTTACAAATAGCTGCCATTAGCATAAGCAGAGCTGCATATTAATATGCACATGGGTGTCTCCACTGTCAGGAAGCAGAGAGGCCCCAGAGGCCCTGCTTTCACTGGGGAAAATGATGATGGCATTAGCTCTAATGATAATGACAAGGAAGCTGCCATAAATGATATGACGATTTCTTTTGTATTCCTGTTCAGGCAAAGACTTCTTCCTTACTCCCCAGTGTCCA
Source organism: Orthonyx spaldingii (assembly GCA_013397795.1). NCBI lineage: Eukaryota > Metazoa > Chordata > Aves > Passeriformes > Orthonychidae > Orthonyx > Orthonyx spaldingii. Next base: position 2,013,511 of record VZTJ01000638.1, read on the forward strand.
CAGAAGGATGCTATCTGAACAAATGGTAGCTCAAATGATCTATTTAATTTCACCACAGCTTTAAGGTTTTCTTAAAAATGCCAGCTCTTTGGGTCATGTGACTAAGGAACTCATTTAAGCCTTTCCAACAAATTCCTAATCACCAATATTTTGGAGAATCAGCTACTAAATAAAAGGAATCCCACACGTATTTATGGTTTTTTAAACCTTGTGAAGCTTGAGTTTTTTTGGACTATGGATACTATTACATCAAAGGGCCACTGGAGCTATGAAGGAAAAAATAAGGGATATGAAAAAAATAACCAGTGAATAAAGTTGTCTCTGATGTAAGATGTTCCCAACCCTATCACAGCCTTTCTCTCCCTTCACTTACTCTTGTCCGTATGTATACGTCTAGGATGTGACAGCAGAACTTTGTGAGACTGTGCTATGAATCAGATAAGAACTGATCTGGCTGAAGAGTAACAAAGCAAAAGAGAGCACGCAGGGGGATTTCCTACAGCGAGGCTTTGTATGTGCTCAGCAGTACAGACCTGCATACAGACATGCTGGTACAGCTGAGAGGGCAGAAAAGCGTGGGCTAGGCTTCTCCTCTTACTGAAAAATGCACGTTGGACTGAGGAAAGAGATGCAGAGGAAAGATCTGGGTTCCTAGGGCCCATGTGTCAAGACTCTGTCACACCCTGTTGTGGCTCTTCCAGCTGTGAAACAACCTGAGATTCCTGTTTTTCTTTAGGTCAGGGGGAAAGCAGAAATTTCTATCTCCAGCTGTGAGGTTGAGGCATTAGTTATGCAATAGGACTCGGCTGCAACAAATGCAAAAGTGTTTCTTCGCTGAACTCTGCATCTGAACATGGACAGAAGATGATTCTCGCTGGCTCTGTAGCTTCTGAACTAATTACACAGCTTTGTGACGATGTCGCTGCACAGGGTGTCTCTGCCCTGGAATCGTCTGTCATAGCTACAATGTGCAACAGGGATCTGAATACATTAAAGTGTCAGGGAGGTAGGGATTCTAGGTTTTGGTCTGTCAGCTTCTGCGCTGAAAACCCTATTGAGTTCAGCTAATATACTACACTATCCGCTTTTCAGTTTTCACGTTTGTTCATGTGATGTACATCCTGAAGCTCATCAGAGGAAAGTGTCAGCTTTATACCAGCAATAATAGTCTTTGCAGCAAATTCAATCCAAAGAGACTAGCAAAAGCCACAAAGAACCCTGCAGAAGACTGCTTCAGATAAGATGGCCAGATGAAAATTCTTGATACAGAGACAAGTCCAAAGCTTGGCACACACAGGCCAGTAGCACAGGTGTTACGGAAAGACAGCTTCCTCCACTCACATAGCCTCTAGGACGCAGGGAACAGGCATGAGGCTCACAATCTGTCTCTCAGATAGTATCTGCCCCAGATAATACAACAGTAAGAAGAACCAACTTTGCTGTACAAAACGGCCGTATTAAAGCTGCAAAACTGGTGGACTCAAGATGGAAAACATCAGGGTAGTACAAAACACAAATTCTATTTGTTCTTCTCTCCTGTTCCTTACTTTCTTTTCCTTAGACTTAGTTGAGTGGTTCAAGTCTGTATCTCAAACTCAGTCCCCACATAGCTTCTTAAATCCTTATTATTCCATCTGGTCTGCTCAGAGAAATGTTTTCTCATCCATTTCCTTGTTTTGAAACAGAACCTCAGTCATCCAACAGAATTCCTCTCCAGAGACACCAGGAATATCCCAGCAGGAATGCTAAGCAATGATGACCATGCTTGGGAAATGCCACATTATCATAAACCTCCATTTTTGGACATAACCAGAACAAAGAGCAGTTCTTATTCTGCTAGCTAAACCCAGTAAATTAGTGCAGATAATCTTGAAAGCTTCTCTAAATAAACAGGAACACAACACTGCAATTGTAAGCAGAAGTACATACAAATCCTGTACAAATGATGTAAATTAAAATCAGTTATTCAATAGTGTCTCCTACTGTGAAAAGTTAAAAGAATTAAACTGATATATGAAGTCTATTTGATATTTCTGTACAACTAGAATTTATACGTATACACAAAAATCTGTAGTTCACTCGTACTTGGATTTCCAAACATGTTATTTGCTGGTCTCCCACACCAGCATTATGTGGTCTACCACATAATGTCTGTGGGTTTAAAAAGAGGAGGAGCAACCCTGAATCCTACACTATTTGCACGATCCTGGAAGCCAAATGCACAAACCCAAAGCTATTCCCGGGAGAGCTGTATGGGCTCAGTATGTAACAAGGTATATGGTATAGATGCAGCTGTAAGGAACTTGAAAAGCCAAAGAATGAACTACAAATTGCTGTATGCTAAGTCCATACAGACATAAATCTTGATTTCAAATGTTGTGACCAGGACTTCAGTGCCAAGTGGAAATGAAAGTGATAAAAATATTTTTTCAAAAGTACTTTGTCAGGCTCAGGTCATGCACCACAAGAACGTGGTGTCTGAAAGGGGAATCAGCCTGGCAGGCACACTTGCTGCAGCCTGCTGCTCCCACACAACTTTCACTGCAGCTGGACAGGGACACTGCAGGCGCCACAAGACAGAAATTGCACAAGTGCCTGTTCCAAGACCAGCATGCCCTTCTGGCACCCATGCTAAAGAGAGAATGCATGGGTAATGCTCAATGATCTCATTATAAACCAGCCAGGGGGAGAGGAATGGCAACAAATAAAGATTATATACGCTTTTGACTGCAGATGACATTCCCTTAGCCCAGGCCAGGACAACCATGTACATATGTATGCTGTAAGCACCCCAACACAGGTAATGACTTACTGACAAGGTATAAAGCGGTGCAGGTCAACCATCCCAATCACTGGATCACACAGTCACAAGACATCTCTTTTTCCAACATTTTTTCCTAGCAAAGACTTACAAACAGGAGAGCCATGAACACCTGAGGCTGGACACCCCTCACTGTGGCCTTTGAGCCAAGGAACACATCACCTTCCCAGTCCATCATGCTCCAGTCAACTGGTACTCTATGCACAGGAAAATCAAAGCTTCACTTACCTAGAAGACAAAAAGAGAGAAAATATGGTTAATGGATGTCCCTGAAACATACAGATGCTGCTTATCTTTATTTCCCAGGTGATTCCCACATCCTGGCACCTTGTTAGGAGATTCCTGACATATTAAGAAACAGGAGTGATCTATGATAGCTCTCTTAGCACGGCCACTCTCTCTCTTCCCTGCTGTAATTGTTCTGTGGTGCCATTTAATTTTACACAGATTATTCATTAAGAAAAGCAAAATTGAGCAGGTGTTTTCATCAACATCTTGTTCTATTAAAAAGAAAAAAAAAAAAAAAAAAAAAAAAAAAAAAAAAAAAAAAAAAGAGAGAAAGAAGCTCCATAACAACATTAACCACACGGACGGGCACAAATTATTCTGACTGTGAACAGCAGGGTGCAGGTCTTGAAGTGTACCAAAAGAAACTGCAGCAAGAAAGGATCTTGTTAAGGGAAGGATGGATTGAGTCACTCTGCCTTGTGGTTCTCTCATGTACTATCTTAACTATAGCTGCAATGAAAAGCCTTGGTAGTCTTGGTTTAGGCAAAGTGGGCTCTTCATGGGATTGAAGGAGGGAACAGATGATCTTGAGGTTGGTGCCATCCCTGCATTTCAAGATTTTCCTGAAAACAAAGCATCTTTGTGTGGAACACAAGGACAAAAATCAAAGATGTGTCCTGCAAAGACCTATCACTTGAACAAGCCAGAGGGAGGACATAAGGGCGGGCTCATAGGTGAGGTGAGAGGAAGCTGTAGAGCCCTAAAGCAGTATTATGCCTTTCTTTCATAGCAGTTTCATGTACACTCAGAGTGCAGCAAGGATGTGTCACTTTCTTGAACACTGATTTATAGGTCTATAGCCAGGACCAGCAATCAATCAACCAGGACTAAATCTTTGCAAGGAATAAATAACTAAATAAAGATGATTTATTTGTTCTCAAGAGTTAACCTGCCTCTGAGAGGTAACTCAGATTTCCAGAGAAGAGGGGAAAGTGACTATACCAAGGATCCTGAGAAAGTAAGAGCCTCCCTTCACCAACAAAGTCAAATCAGTATTTTCATGTCTGGAAACTGTGTGTCACATTTTCCCCTGCTTGGTTCTACCAGTCCAGGATAGCACAGAGTGGTGCTTTAACAACCCACACAAGCTTCACCTACTACCATGGGCTGCATTATTGGAACTGTAATGGAATATAGCTGCTATTACAGAATTCCCTAGAGGAAATGCAGCCAGGCTTGCACAGTATGGGAAAAGGAAGAATACATTAATATACATTCATGGCACATTTGCAAAGAGATTACTTTGCTCATAGTGAGATTTACACCTGTATAATTGTATCACTTTCAAATTAATCTTAATCATACTCTCAACCAATATATGATCTACAGGGTAGGCCTCATCCTTGGACTCTCATAATCGGGATAAAAATAGCTGGTTCTGAATGCACTGAGATTTCTGCTGGTATGCAGGAGACAGTAAATCCCAGCTGACCCTCTAAGCCTTGGTATTTTGTTTCTGCAAAGCCCTGGCATGGCACATATCGTTGCATAAGTAAGACCTGGTCTGTGTGACAGCAGCACTGTAACATTTAATGATTCGTTCCTTTGCAGAACATGACAAAAGTAGCACAAGCCTTACTTTTCTGAGGAAAACTTAAGCTCAAAGAGTGGTTAAGTGATTTGCCAGCAGCTCCATCGTGCCTCTGTCATGTGGAGAGACATGGGACCTGTAACTCCTGGCTTCCCTGACGTGCACATTTAATTACTGGGTATCTCCGCACAGGAACAGCGACCCACAAGCTCAGAGTAGCATCAGCCTAAAAGCCTCCCTAGTGCTGTGTCTGCCCCTCCTCTGCCGTCCCCTCCAAATGGCTCCCAGCGAAAGGCGGATTTCTTAATTGTGTTATTAGCTGAATTATTAATTGATATGAAAACAGCATTTTACTGGGCATAAAAAGTCATTCGGAAACGAGATAAAATGTTCTCGGCACTGCCTGCCTCCGAGCAGAGCTGCAGCGAGGGCTCTGACAGCTTGATTATTATGCACATTAGTGCAATCTGGTGAGCTTCCAACACAGGGAGAGCAGAGTCCCCCAGTACTGTATCCATCAGGCCACATCCCTCTCTTTTTCTCTTTCTTCCCCCTGTCACTGCCTGCTTTGCATTTATGTGGGAGACCTCAGGGGTAAGGTTTTTCTTTCTAATCCAGCTGTCATCACTGCAGAGCTACTAATTATAGCAGCAGTGGGCAAAATAGTATTTTCCCTTCAGTCTTACACCAGGAAAGACACTCTTTGTGTCTCTTTCCCGAAACCTCCTGCACCCCAAAAGGGAAAAGATTGTTTCCCAAGACTCTCCTTACTGGAAAGAAACTGCTTGCATTTCTTTGTCTACAAGTCCCTTGTGTTCCACTGTGGAAATGGTGATTTGTGCATATATATGTGTATATATACCTTTTCCTACAAAACATTCCAGTATTTCCTGACAGAGTAGGGAGTGTGTGCATGTCTCAATGCCCTTTCAGCCTTTGTTCAAAACTCTGTCATTGGCCATCATACCACTCCAGACAGACCCTTTTCCCCTGGTGCTGAGAGGGGACACCTCTGTGGATGCTCACCATGTCATTCATTCCACTGCCTGGGTCCTCCCCCCTCTCCCATCCCCTTGCCAGCCCCCCAAAGCCTCACAGAGCTGTAGCAGGAGCAGCGCTGCCTGGCAGATGGTATCAATTAATTTTGAACCTCTGTTAAACAGGCACAATGTGTGTCCTTGTGGTAGGGGAGTGATAAACCTTCGGCAGTCCCCTCCCCTACCTTTCTTGACCCCCTTCACTGTTACCCCATCAGTGGGAACCTATCCCCCTGACCCACATCTCTAACACACAGCCAGAGGAGCCGGCACACACCAGTGATCAATCCCATCTCTTACATGCAAACCTTGTAATTTAGCAATAACTACTCAACCACCATTGACCTGCTAATTAATCCATGGATTTTTTGTTGTGCCTTTAATTGTTGGCCCCGATATCTGAGTCACTTAGACTGCTCACTCTGAGCGGAGCCTAACCAACTAAATGCTACTTCAGCTCTGTAGTAATAAAACACTGAAATATATTGACTCCCTGCCAGCTCTTGCGCTCACTCTCTGCCTCTCTGCTTGCTGGCTGAGTGCTGGCGTGTGAAGGGAATATAGAGAGGGGAAAGCATCAGCTGTGAGAGATGAAGTTTGGGACACAGGTGAGAGAAAGCAATAATCACTCACCAGTGACAGGCCACCAAGGACAGCCTCTGATCCCTGCGACAGCCCTGCTCTGACAAACTCAAACATACTGTTCCTCCATCCCAAATGGACTTGATGGCTCTGAAAACTCACAGGCATGCTGGATCCTGCCTCCTTTCTGCTTTCCGCCCCTTAATGAGGAAATCCTTTTCCTCATGACTATCACTGTCACACTCACTGTATATGTGTTTGACACAAAAAGCCAGATGGTATAGGCAAAAAAATGACTGTGCAGTAGAGAGCCAGATCTGTATTTTCTTGCTAGCACTGTCCAAGGACCTCAGTGTAAACATGGATGAATCACCACAAATACAGTTTTCTGAAAAGACATCGCTTTGGACTTTGCACTGATTAGAAATTTTGGGGGATGGAAATGGCAGTTTGAAAGCTTGACATGGCAGGAGCTGCAAATGCTTGGCCTGCCTGGACAATGACTGATTGCAAACCAGGCACTCACAACAGACGTCTGATAACATGGGTCACACCGATGATGAGGGTGGGACAGGGATGAAGGGACTAATGGGTGACAGTTTGGTGCTGAGAGCAGAGAACTAGGAGGGGGTTGTTAGCCTGGTCAAGAAAATTCTCCATTAAAAAGTATTCATTTTCATTTGGTTAAAATCAAACTGGAAGCCCAGTCAGCAGCAGCTTATATTTACCCTCCCACATGGAAATAAAGTGGAAAGTGATAAGCCCTTACAATTCCTGCCGTAGCTTGCTGCCTTCACTTCTGTTGTGGCTGATCTGTAGCCCCGAGCCATTCCCAGTGCCCACCTTGTGTCCTGCTGCAGGCAGGCACACCACACAACTGCCCTCCCAAAGAGCTCATGAGCTCCCTGCAGCTGAGCTCCAGGAGCAGGCCAGCGAGTGGTGGGAAAAACAGGCAACAGGGACAAAAGTGGATCTTAGGGGACTGGTGGAGATGAAGCAACTCCACAAACAAAGTCTCTGTGCCTTCCCCACGCTGGCACATGGCACTGGCAAATGGAGCAGTGGTGCCCTTGAAGAGCATGGTCTCAGCACAGCTGGAAAGACTCCAACGAGAGGGGGTTGCACTGGCCCTGTTACAAAAACCTACCATGCTCCCTACACCAACAGTATATTGACATTGTGACCGCAATTCAATAGCTCAAAAAGCATTCTGCTAGCACACCCGAGATGCTGTAACAAGGGGGCAATAGCAGGACAGAGGCACTTATTGTCAGAGAAGGCTATTGGGAAAGCAGCCATATGGTGGCCCTATACTTCCTGATCCTAACACCGCTGTTTCCATGTAAACGGCAATTGTTCCCAAGCCCGCTGCATCCCCCCATCCTTTCCTATTTGTCTCTGCAAAGAGTGATGCCAGAGCATGCTTGGGGTACAAAGACTGGCCAGAACAAGGCCTCTAAGCAACAACAGGTCACACTGGCAACTCCAAGGGGGTTTGGCAGCAGTATTTGTAAGAGTTTCCTTGAGGACTTCCTGGGATCTTATTGTCCTGATTTGCCCTCTCTTTTTTAATACTGCAAATGATGTTTTTGAAATGCAGGTTATTTGGGGTAATTTATGATGTCTTTCACTGCCAAGAGAGTCTATCAGCAGTGAATCTCCTGCTGGTCAACACTTCAGGACTTTGAACAGAAAGGACTTTTTCTGTGTTTCCCTAAACTGTATAAAGGCAGCACGGTTGTCTGGAAGGAAGCTGAGAATTGCTTATTTGACTGCCAGCACAAACTGGGTTTGGAGATGCTACACAGCCCATGCAAAATATCTCAGTGAAAGAATGTCATTTTGCTCAATAGCTTTGTCACTGAATTGCTTGATCAAAGATACCAAAATTAACTGAGTCGCCATAGGCATGAGAAGAAACATTTTGTCTTAGTTATATCCTATCGAGTTCTTGTACAGAGTAATTATCACTGAGAGAATAATTTCCATCTTTACAAAAAGATATGGATTACAAACAGCTCAACATTTTTAGGCAGGATGGACCCTAACCTTGTGTTTTAGTGGAGAACTGTTACCTGGCTTCTGTTTGGAAACACACTGCTTTACCATGTTCTTCCTGTCAAGCGTATGGGAACAGTCTAATGGCTGGAAGATCAAGACCTCAGACTTCAAAGAAGAGAGTGTTTTCAGTCTGTTCTTACGAAGTTTCTTTGCCTGCAATCTAGTGAACTGCCTTGTCCAAGAGAGGAGGATGGTGCCCGTGTACCTGATGGCTACCTGAGAGCCTGATGCCAGCCTCAGGCAGAACTTAAAGGATCATTTAAAAATTCTGCAGCTGGCTTCCCCTCCCTATTCACATACATTCAGAAGTCAGGAGATGCTGTACTGCTGCATCTCCCTGCCATCCCCATGTCCAAAACAAGTCCTTAACACCAGGAGAGTGTGATTTATGTAAAGAGCCTCCACACTCATGTTTTGCTGATTAAAGTGCTACTTTAATGGAGTAGATCTCAATGGAGTGCTTTAATCCCTGGCTGTAAAAGCAGACCTTTGTTTAAATTAAACCTCAGCTCATTCCTCCACAAAGAGACAAAGGACCTGCACCTATGTTAGTTCAACTGCAAGAACATTGTGCTGGGGAACAGATCACCACATCAAATGAGCTAAACCATGGTGACTGTGCCAACTTACATCCAAGTGAACACATTCTCAGAAAGGAAGGTTATCTGCATGGAGGGTTTAAACTAAATTCAGCCCCTAACAGCTTCCTGACATATATTCGGGGTTTGTCCTATGAAGTTGTTGCCTCCTCTTCACTCTGGAAGAGCATCTTCTTCTCATTGCTTGACTGCTTTACATGGCCCAGTAGCCCTTCACATTTACATTAGGTTTTCCTTGGAAAAAGAATTATAGGGTAAAAGAAACTGTAAATTGGTTCAGAACTGGCACACAATGCTCAGCTTGATGTGTGATCTTCTCCTATATTTCAACAGACCAATTAAGACTATTATGAAAAATATCACTGCTTGAGACATATACAGGCAATACCAGCATGTGAGAAAGAATCTTGTAAGAAGAGGGAGCAGTCAAATGGGAGCTCAGAGTGTTTTCATATCTGTGGTTGTTCCCCAGGAACTCTAACTAGGCAATTACATCCATCAGCAACATCCTATCTGGGCACCTTGCATATGAATTTCTTTTCACCAGCCTTCCTGACAGGCAAGAATGACTGTGCTCATTTGAAAGAGGAAAACAAGATTCAATGAATTCCTCAAAATCAAACTTGAAGCCTCTAGCAGAGATGAGAATCAAACACAGACTCTCCAAGTCTGGCATACAGTTTCTTGTATTGGAAATTAAAACAAAAAGTTAGGGTTTTCTTGCTTTTTGGGTCTCTGCAGACAACCCTAGGGAATGAGTTGGACCCTTCCCATCTTAGCCAGACCCAGACAGCTGCCCTACCCTGTCCTCATACCTCAAAAAACCATAAAGTTCACATCATACTATGACACCACAATAGATCAACAGTGTCACTTGCCAAGCACTTCCCAAACTTCCATCCCTCTGCCTGTGAGAAGGAAATTTCAGCATGGCTAGGGGAATCTGACAAAGATGATTTCAGCAGAAGGGATCTGGCTCATTTGAATTAAATCTCAGCCACCACTTCTGTTCAAGCAGGTCCCACTATGCCAATGCTAAACTGTCACCACAAGGTCAGGATTAGTTTTGAAACTCCTGCCTCCTAAAGCAGCAGCAAGCTACCTGCAGCTGTCCCAGCTATTTGACCATGCTCTTGCAGCACAGGAAAAAATTCATCTCAATTGAAAGACTAGGGTATAGGAAGTAGAGTGTCATTTCCCAAGTGTCCTCCCCTCAACTCATCGTGGCAGGAGGAGGGAATGGTCCCGTTCAGAGAGAAACAGACGGAATGACTGATTGCATCCATGCCACTGAAAGATGCTGATGAGAAAAACCCAGGCTCCTGCCTGTCATATTTTTAAAACCCCCAGATGCTGGCTCAGAGCCTTTCCTGTCGCTTTCCTTAAGCCTCTGTTGAGGAAGAAGAGTGACGATTTCGGAGACAGCATTTAGTGTCATAGACAGTTTGGCAAGAGACAATTTTTCACCCCGTTAAATCCCTCTGCAGAATATTATCTGCTGGTTTTCCCTCTTTTTTATGATTTTCTTATGATTATCTCCCGCTGTTTCTGTCCTCAGCAGCCAAATAAATAAATAGCAGTATAGCTGTCAGCAGCTTTAGCTGAGTAAGAAGGCCCTGCAGACAGCCTTGGTGGGCTGCACCCCTCCTTGCCTTCAGCACTGCTGCCCTCAGATTCAGGATTCTGAGACTTAATGGCAAGAGGGGAATGGGAAGGGACTAAGAGTACAGACACTTGCTTCTCTGCCCATGTTTTACTCTGAAGACTGGGACACATCACTGTCTCACCTGTAAAAGATGATGATGATGATGATGATGGTAATAATAACAGCAGGTTGATAGGGGAGAAGGGTTGTGAATATTCAACCTGTGCTTGAAGCATGTTTTCATCATAATCCAAAGGCACAAATGAAAAAAAAAAAAAGGCATCAGAGAGGTGAAGGGACTTATATGGGGTCACAAAGCCAGTCTGTGGCAGAGGCAGAAATAAATGCCAGCCAATCTGATAGCAAAGCACTGGTGTCTTCCCCATAAAACAATTCTGCCCTTCAGAAACAGAAATGTGCTTCTTTCTCTTGTGCATGTGTCCTTTCTTTCTGCCTTCCCTACTTTACCTTTTCCTCTGCCTAATTTCTTTGTACAACAGTTGCCCAGGTGTGCTGAGCACTTCCCACACAAAAGCAAAGACAAGACATCTACACAGGGGGACATACGAGTCTGGCCACTGTGTTCCCTCAGAACTCGGGAATTCCTTTGCAGACTCATTTTCTACACTGCTCAGGGATTCTGGCACCTTTGGAGCCATGTTTAATTCATCTCCTGTGACTATGAGATCTTTTGCAAGTACTGATTCTTTTTCATGAGCTTGGTGCTCATGTGCCAGGCTTTTTCCTTGCATTTAGAGTTTTCTTCTTCTTCCTACTTAGACAAAGCTCTTCCTCTACTTCAGCTTCCATTTTTGGTTTTACTCTTTATTGCCTTTTTCTCCTTCTTTGCTTTCAACATTATCTTTCTCATTTTTACTTTCTGAGAATTCTTCTCTTTGCCTCGACACAACCTCTTCTCTTTTATAATAAGTGTCTTTACATCCTTCTTCAAATACCCTCCTCAGCCTCCACGTTTATCTCTGTCCATGCCTCCTCTCCTTCCCAACTTGTTAGGCATTGCTGGATCTTATCAAATAGACACCTTTCCAGGGTACACTGTATATCAATAGCATGATTAACTTCTCACTGAATATATACCAAATTGAGCTATTTTTAACAACTCTTAGAAGCTAAGTCTCAGGGCAGTGCCAGTAGCTGCAACAAACCAAAGGTTGGCTAGTTTTGGACAATATGAGATATCTTAAACCAGCAGTCATTTATTTAGCATCCACTTTTCAAGAAAAAAAAAAAAAAAGAAACAAAAAACATGTACTTCCTATTTCTGTCACTTCATATAACACACGGGATAAAAAAGCAGAGGAAGGGTCAGAGACCCATGTCTAGGTATCCACTATTCCATGAACATGAAAAGGTCTCACACTTCCAGCTCTTCTCTCAGTGTTTTCCAGACTTCAAACTACAGTGCTGATGGGAACAAAAGCAAATCTATTTGCTTGGGGAAGAAGAAATTTCTTACCCTTTTTTTATATAGATGGTGTGATTTCAGTGAGCAAAGAAGTGCCAACCCACTCCCAACTGTCACAGGAACTGACTTTTTTCCTGACAACACTTTGAGAACCCGAAGTTTTTGAAAATGTGAAAACTGGGGCTTTGTGCCTTGTTTTCTGATTGTAACCTCTTTCCTAGCACTGGAAAAAGCAAGGATCAAGTCAGTTCCTTTGCACCTATTTACACAAATTTTTAGGCACTCCATCCACTTGATGCAACCTTTGTCAACTACTCCCTTCCCTCTATTAGCTACCATACCCACTGTGAAGGATTTTGTTGAGCTTAGGTAAAAACTCAAGAAGCGATTGTCAGAAGACAAAACTACCCCTCATGAAATTGGAGATCACAATGCTTTCAAACTTTCTACACGCATGCAATGGGTCAATGCAGCAATTTCACAGCTCCTCTAGGTTGTGCCTAGATGGCCTGAAATGCTGCAATACAGGCAGACAACTGGACTTGTGCAAATACCAACAATTCTAAGGTTAGGTTTAAAAATAAATTTTAAATTTGCTTTTTTTTTTGTAGTTGTTTACTTGGTTTTGAACACTTTGATCCTCCTTGCGTATTGCTACTGAAATGTATAAAAATATACTGCAATAACCACTGTCCTCGAACTGCAGGGCTGAGCTGATTTGTACCCTGCTGCAGGAACTGCAACCCTACTAACCCTACAGAGTTCCCATCTATCTCTCCAAGCCCTCCACTGCTGCTTCTCCTGGCCCAATGCACCTCAGCTCTGCTCCTCCCACAACTGGGAGAACCAGCACCCTGCCACCAGCAAGAGCCCAATTCAGGTGAGGGCCATTCACTTCTCCAAAACCTGGAGCCAACACGAGCCAGAGACAAGAGAAAAGCAAAGAGGCCAAGGAGGCTCAGCTCTCTCCCTTTGTTGAGAACTTCTAGCTGCTTATTTTTCTCCCCAGACGAAAACATCTCCAACATTGCCAAAACTCTCTGGGTGGATTTCATGGAGGAGTCTGTGCTTACTACGTGTGAAATTTCACCATCTCCAGGGAAGGTCAAACAGTTCTGCAGCTGCCTGGGAGGAGTCTGAAGCAGCTATGGGCACAGACCTTTCCTCAACTACCACAAAGCTCCTCAGGTAGCCCCTCTACCAAAGCCTGGGGCTGCTGTTTGGGAATTCACCTGTCTCCAGAGAAAGCCCAAAGGCTCCAAGAGATGACTCAGAGAAGTCCTGGAGAGCTACAGGGCATGGACCTGCCTTCAACATAAAGAAAAACTCTTCAACTAACTAACCAGGAAAATTGTGTTGCTGCTACCTGAAATTTTAGTTGTCTGTAAAGAAAATCAAAATACTCTGACAGATGCATGAAAAAGCCCTGAAGAAAAAAAAAAAGGAGAGCATGAGCCCCAACAACATCCTGCACCGCCTCCCCATACGGCAGGCAAAGGCAAGGGCAGCCAAGTGGAGAGCTCTTTCCTCAGGGTATAACAAGCAGGAGCTGATGGAGCCACAGAGAGGCAAAAGTATTTTTGGCAGGGATTAAATCAAGAATACTTAGGAACAGTCTGGCTAGCTAGAGAAAATGCAGCCATAATGGGGAGTTCAGCCTGCCATACATTCCACCCCAAGGACAATCAAACCAAAGCAATGACTGCCATCTCAGTACCTAGGTCTGAGCAAACACACCTTGGGATCCAAACCACAAAGCACATCACCTTGAGGGAGTTCTGCAGCTTTTCCTCAGCTCTTTCTGTGCTTTACAGTCTATAGATACTACTTCACCACCCTCCTCCCCACCGAAAAGAAAAAGTGATACCTTAGGTGAGCAAAGGGATATGAAAGGGGCAAGGCAGGAACACTGCTACAGGCAGGGGGGCAGACTGGGAAGAAGGGGGTGTCAAATTTGCCAGACAGCATTACTGAGGGTGCCTTGTTGTTCCAAGGTCAGCCTCAAAGTTCACCCTTGCTGCTCCAAGCTATAGCGGACCTTTGGCTGAGAAGAAGGGGATTGAGGACCCAATTTCAGAGCCTGTTGGAGAAATTGGTTGGTGTAAACCCTTGTGATTCCCTGGCTCACAGCCTGACAGGGGCTCCCTACAGAGAGTCTGGCCAGCCCACAAGGGTGTCTGGGCATCAAACATGGCTGGGTGGGCAGCACAGCACCAGGGAAAGCAGGAGGGCAGCAGCCATGAGAGAGCTAAGGCTACTGAAATGCTGGCAGGCAAAGCCAGCACTGCAGGACAGCAAGCCATGGGGAAACACAGATAGAACCCAGCCACTGGCTGTGCCATGAGAGCATCGCTGCCACGAGCAATAGAGCATGGCGAGAGCTCCAGGAACAGTAGCCAGCAGCTAAGTAAGAGCCCACTCACTGCACAAAGATGGGAGAGCTGGGCAGAAGCCCAGGAAGCAGAGAGGAACCATGCTCTTGGGTGAGCTGGGTGATGGAGAGGAAAAGGCAGCTGCTTCATGCAACATCCACTTTCCAAACCTTTTACATCAGCCGTCCTCCACCCAGCCCCAGGAGCTGGCACTCCATCAGAAGAATCTCTCCAGGCAGAAGACAGAGGACAGCGGGGTAACACAGCAAGAGCACACTGCCTGTGCTGAGCACTGGTACAGATCTGCTGGGACACTAGGAGGTTTGATAAAGGAAATGGAGAACACACAGGGGGACCAAGAAGCTGTTGTGCCCAATCCCATGTGAAGACAGACCAAAACTGCAGACCTTGCTACAGATGTTATACAAAGTACAAGGCAAAAGATAGTCACTGAACTCCAGAGAGGAAGAAGAATCTTTAGGCTAGAGTAAAGCTGCTGGCACTCTGGAGTAGAAGCAAAACCACCACTCCCTTTTCAGCAGCAATCATCAGGCTCGTATATTGTGTTTGTGCGTTGCTATTTTTCTCAATCCACATTTTCCAGTTACCAAGAAACTCAGTTTGGGAAGCTGTTGCACAAATCTGTGTTTCTTCTCACCCTGTTTCTGCCACGGATCAGCTCAGAAATGAGTTTTACCCCTGTGACCTCCAAGAAGCTTTCACGCTAAAAGAGTAGTGCTGAGCACCTGTCACTACAGGAAAACCAGCATTGAGCCACTGATGAAGAGCTCGACTGTGCCTTGTTCACCTAATACCTTAACTGGCTTCAGTGAAAGCATTGCGGGAGTGCAGTGAGCAGCCTCCATCCCTGGTGTAGAAATACAACTGCCACACTCATGAAGCTACAGCTAGATGGGAATTGAGCTGTTCCCTTCCACTGCACTGTCGAATGTAATTTACTCCCTGGCATTGTGTGATCAAGCAAAGGACGGGCAATAACATACATAGCAGCTTATCCCAGAGAATGGCAACTTCACCTCTTCAGCTTTTAACTGAGTCTGACTGCAACTTCAGACATGTATCTGTACCTCTGCTGCAGTGTTCCCAACACCAGCACTCGTGGTGGGGAGGCAGAGAAGGCAGTAATGGTCTTTGGTTTAAACTGGGGAAATCAGCATGACAGTAACGGCAAAATCCCAAGACTTTCTTCTGGAAGAGTAAAAGCTGTTTAGAGCATCGTGTAAATTCATGGCAAGAAGAAATAAAGGTGAGTTTTATACATTTCCATTATTGCTTGTACATCTTTGCAATAATGTTTATTGACATGTTTGAATGAAGCACAAGCTGTAGTTCAGTTCAACTGCCTGTGAAAATGGGACATTTGTCAAGGAACAAACCTTACAGATCCTAGCAGCTCTTCTCTTCCCTGGTATTAGTTGGGAAATACTAGAAAAGGTCAGAAGTACCAGGGAAAGGTATCCACCAAGATGCCCAGGGTGCCTTGGCTAGCAATCCCTGAGGTGCAGAGAGGCAAAGCTCAGCAGGTTAATGAGGAGCGTCTTAACTTTGCATTGACACTCATGCACAGACTAAAAATATGCATGCACATCAATTACTGAATCCCTATGAGGCACAATAAAGTTAACCTTGCATGGCCAGAGAGATACACTACAAACCTGTCTCACTGAAGGCGCTTGCCATGGCTTTAGCCAAGGTACCCTGTAAGAACTTGGCCATGACTTCCCTTGACACGCAGAAATGCCCTTGTTCCTCCTTTCCACCAAGCCCTGTTCCATGAGGTGAAGAGCCTTCTCTAACTCCTCTGAATTTTAAAGACCCCTGAAGACATGCAGCACATTTAAAATTCATTAAATGCAAAAGACATTCTTTTCAGGAGTTACCATGTCAGAACTGAATGCCCCAAGTTTTGACAAGACTTGGACTCGGCTCCAAGTCTGGTTTGCTACAGACAGAGAAACAACATCAAGTCTTCCCACACCAAAACTTTTGTATATGAATCCCTGTGCTGAACTTTAAACAGCTGATGCTTCCAAATGTATCATGCTCTGTGATTCTGCTTCAGGCACACTTCACCTCTCATCACCTTATTTACACTAAAAACTCTTGGTATGGGGCTACCTCTGTTTCCAAAAAAGTATGGCTACCACACAGTTCACACACTTTAGTCCACACTCTGTAGGCACCACTCTCTCACCCTGTCCCAGCACCAGCTCTGCCAGTACTGCTTGTTCCTGAGTGAGAATTATTCCAGTCATAAATCCTCTCTGCGTATGGCACTCGTTACTGGACAAACCAGACCTAGCCCTGTGGTTCCCTCCCTCTCCATCCTGCAATGTCACTTTTCATTAAGCTTCATAAACCATTCAAGTGACAATTCTCTCTGCATTCATTGCAGCACCAGCCCAGGGAGTAGGAATGGCCTCTGGTTAACATCGCATCACTGCTGTGGCTTTGTTTTTGTGCATGTTGATCAGAAATTACCTGGCTTAGAGAAAGTAATTTAGTGATAAATGATTGCTTGTTCAGAGGTAGCTAGTTTCAGCCATAGCTGCCAGGTATTAATCTATTTGTCAATCCTTCCAGATCTTCTGCACCGATGAGCAGCTCCCAACTCTGGAAAGTGAAGTCCCCTCTTCAGAGGGCAGAGAAGAGGGCAAAGAACTTATTCCACACCTTTTCAGCTACATTTGCAAGGTGCTTTCAAAGCATGGAGGACCAACTGGGAGGGATTAGTGAGGGCCAGGGTTCCAGCTTTGACCTTCAAAGGGGCTTTTGAACAGACTTCAAAAGCAGAAGGAGCACAGATTTAAGTCTCAAAAGTACCTGGGAATGTCTGGATGAAACACTGAGTGGGAACATGCCAGCTCATACAAAAAAAATCAAAATTCTTCTGCTGTTATCAGCTTTCACAGAATTTTCAACAGGAGCATTTCCACAATGAAATTTTTGGACATAGAGGAGCTAAAAATTAAGTGAGTAGCTGGACTCCTCACCTAGGACATGCAGCTCTCAAGATGCAGTTCCTCTTCTGCAAGAGGAATTCAAAATTCAGGCCTCCTACCTTTTCTAAGCAGTGACACCTCTCTATGGTACAATAACTTCCTATAAAGAGTAAGAGTTTTACACCCCTTTTATACTCACCAGTGATTCTCCCTAAGAGGGAGGAACCCAGAAAAATAACAACAGTTTTCCAACACCAGGACAAAGAATGTCACCTCCGGTTTCTTTGGGATGTAGCATAAAATCAGTCAATCATCCAAGCCTGCTTATTTGCAGAATGCTCACAGTTTAAATAAGAATTGGCACACGCAGTCACAGGTCACGCTGCACCTCTCCAGGTAAGAGAGGAGCTCCCAGAAACCACAGGGATTAATCTGAACTCTACGTGAAAATACTTCTGAAATTCTACGGCACATCATTTGATATGTGGATCTAACTTTCACATATGTGGTTCCCAGATGTGGAGAGGTCACAATATACATGAGAATTTGAAACTTGCAGATTATTTTCATCATGCCAGTCAGAACACAAACTCTGGAAAAATTTAATCAGTCTTGTTTTCGATTTAGTATATCGCTATAGGACACTAGAAAAATCCATGGCTTTAAATAATTGTTCTATGAAGAAGTTTAAAGAGCAGACAGCTTTCTAAGCCATTACCAGAGTTCTGACAATGAACCACACTCACACAGTGGCCTTCATGCAAGCTCGCCTTGAAAAAAATCGTAATAGTTTGATGGTGTTTCCTGATGTACCATGTGTAGGGTTCCTGGAGAAAACTGCTTCCTTTTTGTGACAGGAAACTTCTTATTCTCACTGGAGGGAAAGGTTGGCATCTTCCCTTTCCCTCCACTCCCTGCTGGGCTGCAGTCTTGTTTTCTTCAGCTACTAAGTTTGGAGACTCCAGCAGTGAGCCAGTGACAGATCGTGACTTGCCTTATCAAGCCCTGCAGGTAACAGGGCAGGATGCATGTGTTGTCTTGAAAGCAGATGCACAAGGCAGCTGGGACCCTTCCACCAAACCTCTCTCCTTTCCACCCTACCCTGCTTCCTTCCATCCTCCCTGTGCTCTTCTTTTCTTCCTCTCCCACAAGGCAGAGAGAGTCAGTATTTGGAAGCAATTACCTCTGACTTGGCCCCCAACACCCCTCTTCCATGTTGTACTGGTTTTAGCTGGAGTAGCATTAATTTTCTTCATAGTAGCTTGTGTTGGGCTGTGTTTTGGATTTGTACTAGAAACAGTGTTGATAACAGATATTTTGGTTACTGTCGAGAAGAGCTTACATGGGGCCAAGGCATTTTCTGGTTCTCACAATGCCCTACCAGTGAGAAAGCTGGGGGTGCACAGGAAGTTGGAAGGGAACGCAGCTGAGACAGCTAATCCCAACTGACCAAGGAGACACCACAGGACATCATGTTCAGCCTAGAAAGTAGGGGGGAAATTGGCTGGGGGCTGCTGCTCGGGGACTGGCTGGACACTGGTTGGTTGGTGGTGAGAAACTGTTTTTATTTGCATCAGTTGGTTTCATTTATCTTGTATTAAATTTGTTTTATCTCAACCCGCAAGTTTTCTCACTCTTACCCTTCCAATACCTGTGTTTCCCCCATCCTGCTGGAGGAGAGTAAGCGAGCAGCTGTGTCACTCTCAGTTGCCAGCTGGGGTTAAACCATAACACTTGTGACCGTGTCTCAGGCAGAGCCTTAGTGGCTGCTGGGTAACACGGCCTGGGGACGAGCAGGGCTGCCCTTCCAGTCACAGCTGGGATTGCTTCTCCCTCCACTCAAATGAGGGATAATGACAAGGAGGGATCACCCACACTGCCTCTGGCCCTCAGCCGTGACAACTGGCCATGGGCACAGGCATCCTGCCCGGGGCCAGCCGGGACTCCTGCAGGTGCGAGGGCCTTGGCGGGAGCTCAGGCGGATTCCCACGCCTCGGGAGTGCCGCCGAGAGCCGTTCCCCCTACCTTGGAGCCGGCAGCTTTACAAGCCTCTAATTCCCAGCTACAAGCACTGCTCGCCGTGCCAAGGAAGCAGCGGCGCGTGCTGTCATTCACGCGGCTGGAAGGCCGCTCCTGCCAGCGTTTGTGGCTATCGGAGCAGCTGCTCGGGGCTGGGAGCAGATGGCAGGATGGCACACCTGACAGGGAGCAGACCTTCCAAGGACGAAGGGGGAGGAAGAGTTTGTGTGCAGCATGGCCAGCCACAATTCCCAGCCATGCAAAGACGGAGCAAATGTACCCACCTCTCCCTCTCTGCCAGCCCCCAGGTTGTAAGAAGAGATTTTCACACTAGGGTAAACAGGGACAGGTGTCATTGATACCTCTACATTTGTACACTTTTCCTGCCTCAGACAAAATGCCCTTTGTTTGATCCAATTACCAAGCACATGGAGCTAATTATCAAGCAAAATCCCAGTTCAGCCTTTCCCATGAGATGTTAGAGCACTTTTTCAGGAGGTCTCAGCTACTTTAAGCCCACTCCACACCCCAGAAACAACAGTGTTGGAAAAGGTCCAGTCAAGGGTGAACATATGTCTTCTCCAGCCTTAGTCCACTCTTAAAAGAGATGAGGATAGAGCACAGGCTACAGAAGTTAATCCCAGTTCCAGCTCCTCATCTTCCCATCTCTTCCAGATGAAGTTAACGAAATGAACGAATACAGAACATCACAGAACGCAAGAGATATAAAACAGTGATTATGTCACATACAATCCATCCTGAAGAACTGATATGTGAGCGCACATACATTTAAATATTTGAAAAGCATCTTTTACAATGAATATCAAAATGACTTACAATCCAAGTCAGAGAAAAATGCCCTTACTTCTCCCTATCTCCCTTTTCTCATTACAGAGATAAATCCCGGGTGCATCTCTCAGCTGCAGAGGGAGACTGAAGAATATCTATATAAAAACATGTATGTGTGTGTATGTATAAAATATACAACAGTAATAATTTCAATAATTTTAAGAGAAGCTTGCTGCATAATACAGGCAGTCTGGGAGATGAGAAACTCTGGGTAATAGCCAATCTCCCTCCTCCCATCTGCAAAATGGGTGGGAAAAGATGCCAGGGAGTAAATGCAGAGGCTCGTATTGTGTACAAGAAAGTGAAGGCAGAAGGAAAGGCTCTGGAAGGATGACCACACACACGTGGCAATAGTTTGTGGTCCAGCAGCCATGGACAGTCAGCACTGTCAAAATCAAGGAGGCAAGCAATTCCAATCCCAAAATTTTAAATCATGTCAATTATAGAGTGGCCCTCTTTCCATTGCATTCTTGGTTTATAATGGAAACTGAAATGAATCCTGACTTCAGAAGCTCAGTCTTGTTTGCTTTTGTTTTGTTTTGTTTCTTTTCTGCCAACCCCCCCCAGCTACTGTGAAACTCAATCAAGAATCTTGGCAGCACTGCTACCACTGCAACCATGCTGCTTCTGCACATCACAGGGGATGATCTGACTTGGGGGGAGTAATTCACACTCACACACACTGAGATGGAGAGATGTTGCTCTTTTAATTAGAGGGCTACACCTCTATTCCCAGCCCTGGCCACACCTGAAAGCATATGCAACAGCACAATTATATCTCAACGTACTTGTCTCACTCTTCTCTGTGATGCCTATGAAATTCACAGGTGATTAACTGGACATATTTTGTACCTGAACTTCTCAATTTTGAAGTGCTTTTCCCTGTGTAAATACATATACATCTTCAGGTTTTGTTCTGAGTGCCTTCACTTTCAACATGGGAGCCCTACCATATGTGCACCCCTGCATCAGCCTCCTGGTACAATGTGAGGGCCTGCAAGGCTGCAATGCTTTTCACTGCAGCAACACACAGTGTCCTGCCCACACTAGGCTGAAGAATCCTGTCAGTACTCCAACAAACACTCACAACCCTGAATCACACCAACATCATTAGTCAGGCTTCTAGAAAACAGAAAGGATTTCCAAACAATAAGAAAAGTTCATTTCCCCCTTCTTTTTGTCATTAACGAGCCTCAAGGGTAGTTGCAAGCCATATTTCCAAGCCTTGCTCTGTCACCAGAACCACAAAAGGTTGAGAACAATTTACTTTCAGTAGCAGAGGCATCTAGTAAAGCACAAATTATCATTGAGGCACATGACAAAAAATTCTAGAATTGGTAGTGCTGCAATTGCCTTCTGTATAGAAACCAGGATAAAAAGACAGTTCTGTGAAGTGGCTTCTCAAAGCATCACAATAAATAAGGGGGACAGTGAGAAATGCAGTATAAATCTCCTGACCCACAAGTGTGCTTTTCCAACCAGACCAGGCTGTCACAATTACATGCACCCTCAGGACCCGGTGCACCCACATGAATAATTGTATTTCTAACCATGCATGCAGCGGATGCCAGGATTCTATAGCTGCACTTGCTGCACTTGCACTTGGGAGGTCTCCCCCCTCCCACAGATGCACCTCTGCGTTTACACAGCTGTACACACCTTTCTGTGCATGGATCCAGCAGCAAGGCACAGTGCCTGGGAAGTTACAAGCACATGCCAAAGTTCCCACATGTGCAGAATGCCAGAGCCCAGTACATATGCCCTGGATAACTAAACAGAGCCCTGTGCCTTGGCTACTTCTCTTACTGTTTGAGCTTTGCAAAAAGTGACAGACACGTGCATGTCTTCTCAGCTTTGCCTCCCAAGTACAGCCGTGCTTGCATGGACCCAGGTGTTGAACAAATGATCAGCCAGCTGTAATGTAACTTTAAATGCAAGTTTGTGTATTGGCTCTGGGAACAAGACTGAGAGACGCAGTTGAAAGGAACACAGCCACTCTGAGTACAGGATCTGCATAAATCACTGTCCAGTATATTCATTCCTATTGACAGATTAATTCCTTTCTCAGGTTTTGCTTAAAAGTGTACCACTGACTACTAATAACAGTTCCCAGAGCTGCAGTAATGTCACTCAAATCAGGGTGAAAGATGCCAGAGGGAATGATCTAAGGCCTTCTTGATGGGGGAAGCTCCCAGCTGCTCCAGTTCCCCAGGCTGGCAGCTGGCAGCAGTGAGTGCAAGGAGCCACCTTGCGAGTGGATGGGATTACCCAAGTCTCTAATACTGGCAGGAGGTTGCTCTGCAAGGAGGAGTGCAGAGACTCTCTTTAGACCTGGCAGAAAACCTTTCAATGTCTGCCAGAGTAAAATTGGAAATAGCAAGGCAAATCTTCACCTCACCATAAAACTAGCTGCATATGCAACACAGGAAGGCCACTGGCCTGAGAAGCTGGGCAGGTAGCAGAGCAGGGAACCTCTGTAATGTTTCCCAGCCCCAGATGATTTCTAAGGTGCATTTCGTTCTCTGCACCTGAAAAAAAATGAATGCAAAGATATTTTCCGTTAATCAAGTCTCCCAACCGAGGTGTCAGGCATAGAGAAATCGCTTGTCACTCCAGTGCTTCCCAGCATGCGCTCACTGCACCAAGGAACGGAGAGCAAAGGGATTACAGAATTAAGAGACACTGGTACAGCAGCCAGAGAGAGGCCAAGATTTACCTGTCACTCGGCAGAAAACTCCATTTCATTTTGTGATTTACTAAGAGTGAAAGTTAAAGTGGTGGGGCCTGGTCAAGTCCTGGGATCTATAAGCAGGCAATGTCAAACCATCAGCCCGTGACAGCCCGCACAGGGCAGCTTAACCTTTCTCTGGGCAAGGCAGGAGCAGCTGCAGGGTAGTCCCTTGGTTCAGACTTAGGACAGGCTCCTAGACTCCTATTGGGCTTCATCACTGCCTGCCAGTCAACTGAAGGACCAGCCTCATACTTTCACAAAGGACCAGAAGCAGTGTTTTCTGGGAATCAGGATAATAACATTAGCCCTGCAGGGCTGGAAAGGTGGCTTGCCATCTTCATGGTGAGACAGCAACTCTGAAGGGAAATGGTTGTTTAAGCTGGGAGCAGCCCACTGAATTTTTTGTTGATGACAGCACCAGGACCAGCCTGGCAAGGTCTGCCACAGGTGAGGATGAAGTGCAAGAGCAGAGAAAAAGGCCCAGTCAGCACAGTTTCTCTACTCTCTCTCCCCCTTTCAAGCTGACTGCTTGCACCAGGTTGTGTCCAGGCTGGTGTCTCCAGCAGAACTGTCAGGACTGTGGGAGTTATAGTGCTGCATATGCCCCTGCTGATGACCAATGACCCTTCAGGTAAAATCTGTTTCTGCCCATATACTTTCTTCAGTGAAAACACTCTTTTTTCTCCCCCAAGGAAAGTTTTGACCTCTATCACTCCTAGCTCTCTACTCCACTTACTCATACAGAGATACGATCAAAAGCCCTTGGGACAAAGACCTCAAAAATAACACCTTGCTCTGCTGTTTTTTAAGTGCACACCTCCATCTTATTTCACCTCATCAGACTTCCTTTCTCCTCCTAGGACCCCACCTGTCTCTGTCTGTGACTGCTTCTGTTCCTTCTCCAGACTGTCCTTCCCAGTTGTTCAGTGGCTGGATGGTCTAGTCAAAATGAATACCCATTACACCTTCTTAGCAAATTACCGCAGCCTTTTTGTTACAGTTTCACTCAGATTTCTCCCCACATTTTGGATCATGGTGCTACCATTCCACCAGAACTGAGAGCTCAGAAGGGCAAGTGATGAACTCCTGCTAAAAGACATAAATCAGCAATTTCACAGGGACTGAGGGGAGCACTTGAATGAAAATTGTAAGTTTGCAGCTGGCTGGCTGTTTTTCTCTGGTTGGCTGAACCAAACTCCAGAGCTGGACAGCTCTCAATTTGGAGAAAAACCCAGTTCACTTGACTGTATTTCAGGCTGTAAAAAGCGTAACTAGAATACTTTTAAAAGCCAGGTGTACCTGAAGGCAGATTAATCCCCAAGTGCCGTGAATCAATGCAATGCAGTTTCATACTGCAACGATAACCTTTCACAGGCTCTTTATCTGTCAGCCAGCTTTGTTCCTATTGATTGCATCCCATCATAAACTGGACTGCACCTTAGTGCCAACCAGGGCTTCACCCCTACCCTGTTTCAGTGCCAAGGGCACACTGCCTTCCAGCTTGGTGCAATGGCCCCAGCCTTGCACAGCTCTGACTCCTCGAGTTTCTGCTTGCTGTCCTTATTATAGTAGTTTTAATGGTCTGCTATGTCCCCAGCTTTTCTCATTCCTCCCTTCCATGTTAGATGCTGTGCTTTCTTCTGTTTAGACTAAGTCCTTGAAAACCTTGGAATCCACCAAAGAACAATTACCTTTGTTCTCTTTCTGCTTCTTCAGTTTCTTCCCTCACTCTTTTTTCCTTCTCTTCCTGACTCCATTCACCTGTATCGCTGCCTGTACTCACACCATGCATTTCAATCCCTGATACTTCTCTCACTCATGTCTTTCCCTGCTTCCAAGCTCTTCTATCAGTCTTTTGCTTTCCCACTTCTATAATCTACTCTGAATTGTCTTGTCTCTGCCATTTTTAAGCAAAATTGAGACTGCCCAAGAATACGTGAAAAGTATCTCTCTGGATTTTTGTTTTAAATCTTGCAAAACAAGCCTCAAGGCTCAGTCAAAGCCTATTTGCCTAAAAGTAGCTACACAAAAAGGCTTGTGCCAGTTACAGACACAGTTTTTCACACACACACACAGACACACTTGTCTGTTCTACTTTCTCTTCAAAATTGGTAATAAAATACCATTCAGATTCTCTTCCTTGTCCTTCTGTGGGCCATTGCTAGACAGAGCTGAAGGGTAAACACAGATTAACTCGTTTACAGCACTTCTGATTTGGCCAGCACAGAGCTTCTCTATGTACATCCACAGCTGCGATAGAACAAACAACACATAATTTATCTTATTTACGCTGCAGGTAAACTCTTGAGACTGCTCACTTTAGACACAGATTTGTGACACTGCTTCTCCAGAAGTGAGGCAAACCCACAGTGCTGGTGGGGGCTGATGGTATAGCCAATCACCTTACTTGGGGGTGCAATATGTTCAATCAAGCATGCTTGGATTTGACATTTTAGCTTTAATGTTCATCTGCAAACAGCTGGAAAACCAAGGGGCTAAGTCTGGCTCCACAAAAGGAAAAACATGGCCAAATGCGGTATGTATCTTGATAAATGGGAGGACCAAGGGATTATAAAGCAGGGAACTTAGCTTTGCTTCCCAGAACAGACAGGAACAAATAACCAGACTACTTTCAAGCACCTGCAAGATAACAAGGAGATGAGTAACAGGCAACATGCACTTGTCAAGGAAAATCACGTCAAACTGATCTAATTTTCTTCAGTGGAAGGGTAATGGGTCTTGTGGACAGCAGAGAAACAGTTTAGTCATATATCTTGACCTTAGTAGGCTTTCTGACATCTTTTCTCCAAACATTCCTACAGGCAAGCTCAGAAAATATGGTCTAGATGAATGCACTATGAAATGGCTACACAACTTGTTGGAAAACAGTACTCAGAAAGTAGTTACCAATGGTTCACTGTCAACATGCAAGGATACACCAGAGGGGTTTCTGCATGGATCTGTTTGCAGTCTGGTGATATTCAATATTTTCATTAATGACCAGGATAAAATCTGTTTATTAAATTTGCAGATGGAAGCAAGCTGAGCCAGCAGCACATGTGGAAGACAGGTATGGAATTAAAAATTATCTCATTTACAGCATGAACTGATAAAAAGTTGAATAAATACTATATGGGCATGTTGAAGGTATTACATTTTGGCAGGAATGACAGTCTCCATTGATAGAGGATGAACAATCAGGCCATTAGCACCCCAGTAGAAAAGGGGCTTACAGGAGAAAAGCCAACAGTAGACCATAAGCTCAGCATGAATCACCACTGTCTTGCTAGAAAGGAAAATGAAAATACAAAAAATGTGTACAAGGATGAAATCTGCAAAACACAGGAACTAACTATCTTTACCCAAAAATAGTGGGAGTGAGCCACAGTACTGTGTCCACCTTGGGAGAATGAACCCCAAGGGAAGTGTGGCCCTGCTGGAGAGAGATCTGAGGAAGGCAATGATAATAACCAGAAGCTGAGAAAACATCGTTTCTATGGGAGCTTGAGTGCATTGGAGCTGTTTACTTTAAAGACGACAAAGAAAAAGATGAGACATTAGAACAGTTTTCAAAACCTTGAAAGGTTTCAGGAAAAAAAAAAAAATAGAACAGTTTGTTCTGCATACCCATGACAAATACAACAAGAAAAGTGGAGCTAAATTGCAGAAAAGGAGATTAAGGTCAGAAGTCACCTCTGAGCTCCAGTGGTAAAAGCATTAAGCACTGGAAAAAATTGTTTTGTGTTGCAGAGACCCCACCAACTGAAGGTGTTTTAGAGTCAACTAGATCAATATGTCAGGAAACAGCCAAGTAAAGCTGATCTAGTCTTTCAGC
This sequence comes from Orthonyx spaldingii, assembly GCA_013397795.1. NCBI lineage: Eukaryota > Metazoa > Chordata > Aves > Passeriformes > Orthonychidae > Orthonyx > Orthonyx spaldingii. The sequence continues at coordinate 2,040,270 of VZTJ01000638.1, forward strand.
AGTGGGATGCATGAGATCCTCTCACCAGGTCACTTCTACCCATCTCATCGTAGTTTCTCTCTCACACAAAACACTGATCCATGCACAATCCTTTCCTCACCATCCTTGCTCGCAGACATACAAGTTATGAGAAGCAAGCCAGGCTGCTGGTCTGTCTGCTGGCACACCACAGAGTGCTGCCAGTGCTTTGTGTGGTGACAGTGACCAGCCTGCAGTGCATCTTTGGAGCTGGGCAGTGGGGACAGCTTAAAACTTTTCATTCCACCTGATTAAGTAGATCAGCTTATGACACAACCCATAAGGGATTTACTTTTTGGCATCACTCGGGATGACCCTACCAATGTAAGAAGCTAAAGCAGCAGATCCCAAAATAGGGGTCTTGACTCCAACAAAAAAGTCTGAAATCTTGCAGGAAAGATCACTGCCCCAGAAAATGGAGCATCAAGAAGAAAAGTTTGGAAACTCCTGAGCTGAGGGTTTTTTCTCCAAGAATCCGACAACTCTCCCTCTAAACTGAAACCTGTTTTGCGACACAAATCCTATATCGAGGTAGTGGCCTTTGTAACTCTATATTCCTCTGCAGTATAAGGAGCAGCAGGACAAACACAAGCCCCTGTAGCAGTGACCTGGGTTATCAGGCAAGTCTGTGATTAGACCTTCTCGGAAAATGGAATTTTGTCCATGGGGAAACCACACTGTCCAACACTTTCCAAGCAAAAGCACTCTGTCCGTACATTCCTATCCTGCTCTTTGCCTGTAATTGGTTACAACAGGCTCTACTGACTGGGGACCAATTATAGGGGCCAATCCTAGCACCAATACTTAGATATTTTCCCCATGCATGTCCATGGCTTAGCTGTATGGGATCTACACAGTCTGGTCTTGAAAGGTAAATCACAGGATAACAGCAGAACGCCAGAGCATTTTTCATGACCTTTCTAATGAAGATATTCAGATCTCAAAATGTTACTAGCTGAAAGGACAGTCATGCCTTTTCTTTTCTAACAGCTTTGTGGTGGGAATATGAATGACTTTGCACCACCACATAAAAGGTATAAAGGCCAAGGGGAGAGAAAAATGGCTTGGGTCAGTCCAAATGCATCTCATTAAGGAAGAAATAACAACAAGAAAAACAAGAAGGGTTGGGGTGCAGGACTACTTGGCTCCGAGTGTGACACCCCATATAATTCTCAATGAGAAAACGCAGGATGCCTCACCTCACATGCCTTTGCATGTGTGAAACATGCAAAACAACTTCAAGACTAGATGCCTGCAATCATGCCTGCTTGTACAGATGCACACATGCATGCCTCCTAGTAAAAAGAACTACTGATTTGTGAAGTGACTTCCCTTTCTGTGCTTTTCTGAACCTCTGCTGATTTCCTCTTGTGGAGTTTCCAGATGGTGCCCTTACTGAAATGGTGGCTCAGTGTTCCCCTGGACTCTCACATGGTTAAGCACTTAGTCACTGCCACAATGGGAAACACCTTTTACAATTCAATTTGATCTTTCTCAAGGATTACTAGAAGCACCCACTCTCACTGTAGCGAAATGTTAGGCTGCAATAAATGATTTCACCATAAGAGGTTTTAACTGTCATAGGCATCAAAATGGCTTTGCCATGGTTATGAGTAGATTTAACTCACAAGTTTGACAGTCCTATGTGCTCAACAGCACACTGAATGATTCAGTAATGACAGTGTACACATCTCCCCAGGGGACCCCAGTGTGAAGATGCACAGAGCTTGTAGCCCTATCCCCAGAAACAAGAAGGCATCTCATTCCCTTGGCTGCATTTGGGCAGGGAACCAGCTTTCCTTTCAGATCACACTGAGCGTCAGTGAGCAAAGGCACCGGGGATGATTACACCTCACTTCTGGAGGTCTGTGACAAGTCTCCCCCTATTTGTTCACCTCATGTTGCATTAACTGTCTGCAAGGGGATTTTTATGCCATTTGCGAAACTGTGGCAGTAGAGATGTGGCAGGAAACGTTATCAGAGGAAGAGATGTGGAAGGAAGGAAGCAGCAAGGCGTGGCAGGAAATGTTATCAGAGGAAGAGATACACAACCCACAGCTGACACCAGACTAGGGCACCAACGGGCTGTTCTATGCCTGTGTTGCAAGAGGCAACACCTCTCCACAGCACAGTATTTGTAAGATGGGGCGCTGGAATGGGTCCAGAAAGGAAAGCATGGATTTTCCAGCACACCACCCCACTTTACATGATGCCTGGGGCATGGGAAAGGAAACCCCCCTGCTCTATGCAAGATCAAAGGCTTATGTTGAAATAGGGTTACCCCAAGCTTGGTATCTGAAGCAGGTGTAAGCATTTGGCTGGTTTTCTCCACAAGTGCAGCATTCACAACTGGAGAGAGATTTTTTTCAAATGAGTTGATATCTCATTTGGGCAACAAACCTAGCATCCAGGTTTTCAACACAGAGTTCCTCATGCTGGGAGCAAGCATGGTTGAAAAACAGAACCTGTAACAACAGTCACTAGAAGTCTTGCAAGACAGCAGTACATGTGCTCAGCACCTGTTAAATACTCTTGTGTGGATCCTTCAAAATCCCTCTTGTCCTCTCTGGGACTTATCATGGATCCTCAGTCACTTAGACAGCTGACTTCACCTATTCAAGCCTCATGATATGGAGATAAATATTTCCACATGTCAGAAACTGAAATGCAATTAAAAATATTTTCTAGATAGACTTAAGGAGTATAGTGAACAGATTTTAGAGGAGATTTTGGAAGAAATTTCTTGTTTCAAATAGATTTACAAAAAACTTTTCACTTACAAACAGAACATAATTTTCTTCTGCATAGGGACCTACGGACAATCCCTCTGTCTTTCCCAAATGTCCTCCTAAAATTGCTGACATAAGGAAATCTGAAGTGCTCCAGCTGCCAGATTAATCATTTACATGCTATACACAAGCCACACAATCCAATTTCACTTCTGAGCTTGTGAAAAATGCTGTTTCCTAAGTAATTCTTCTGACATGGGTTACAGAAACCACAACAAACACAGGGAACATACACACCAGCCATGTTAAGGTAAGAGATACCTGGGAAAGTGCCTGCGCAATTAACTTCCTTCTTGATGAGGATATGCCCAGGGAAAGAAATCTCTAACAAACACAGGGCTGATGCATTTCAGAAGACAACACACATGTTAATAACTAAAAACCATTTCACAACGTCTAAAACTAAAATGGACAGCTCCTGTAAAAATGCCAGTGGAAGAAAAAGATAGGCGTGAGCTCAGGAAAGTAATTTATGAAACAAAGGAGGTTCCAAACTCTGTTTATATGATTCTATATAAAAGCAGAATTCAGAGAAACAGTACCACTTCTGCCCTGGAAGATTATTTCTGCAAGATGATGTCTGGTTTGAGTACAAAGTGCCAAAAAAATTTCCACAAGTGACAGCTAAAACTACTGACAAATGTAAAGTACAGCTGCATTGTTTTAATCACTGTATTTCCAATTCTATAATAGGAAATACAAAACTTTTACTTGACTAGAACAAAACACTTTACCTTCCTAGGAAACCAGTTTAGCTTTCAAAACTGCCTCTGTTAGAGCTGACAAGTGCTTCAAACCATGAACACCCTAAAGCAGTGAATTAAAATAAACCAGCAGTACAAGTGAACACACTGGATGCCTGTAACCCATGACAGGAGCACAACCCCAGACATGTATCCTCATAGATTGCAACAGTCAGTCTGACAGCTGATACTGCCTTCAGAATGACTGTACCTGCAACCAGCACTACTAGAGCTCTCCTGACAATATGCAGATTTCTCTTGAACAACTCCCAAGTGCAAAAAATAGTCCTGTTTTTCATGCCTTCCTAATTATTCCCAGTCATTATCAACATCTCATACTTCATGTTGTCTTCCACCAAAAAAATATTCCTAGGATCTTTGGCAAAAACTTGCATCAGTGAAAGGGTTTCCCCTAAATTTAAAGAGACCTTGATAAAACCATTTGTTAATGATTCCAAAAACTTGTAGGGACTGCAAAAATTCTTCGAAAGACATATGGAGGATAGAAAGACTCAAAATGAGTGCATGTTAAACATTTCCAAACTGTTCCAAGTTTTGGAATGCTAAAATATGTTGGAACATTAAAACATTTCCAAAATGTTTTAACATTTTAATGCACACAGAAGCTTTAATCAGAATATGATAATTCAGGACCCAGAAGTGAATATTGCATGCCCCAGTAGGGGACTGCCAGCCTCCCTTTCCACATGAGAAAATCTTCATGATTATTAGCTTCCAGTATGTGCTGGCACATCAGAAACAAATTTATCTCAGAAATAAATCTTCCTAGGAAACTTTCTGGGAAAAAATACACGTTAAAAAAAGAATATGCATTAATTTGGGCAGGAATATCTGTCCCTGTTCTGCACATGTATGACTATTTGTGACAGATCATGAGTTTGCAATTCGTATTTTTGATCCTGTCTGCAAGGAAGAAAATGGACTCCTGAGAGCTCTTCCAACCTTTCATTTTTGCTATTCTAATATTGGATTGATTCCCAAGCAAATGAATTACTGGATGCAATGCAGGTTAGACACTCCAGGGTACATAATGAATGGGAGGTTTATTATTATTTATATACCTATAATGTGTGCATGTGGCTTTGCAATTAGCTCATGGGTTTAACTTCCAGACGTGTGTGCGCAATAGAAAAGAGAACAAGCAATGTTTCTGTCTGTGCTCATAAATCCTTTCCATGTAAAATTTGTCTCCTCTTGCTCTGTCCTTGACCAAGTTTTTCCAGCCCATAGTCCCAGAAAGGCCCAGTTTGTTTGGGGAATGACTCCTTTCCTGTTGTGGAAGAACAAGTCTTATTGCTGTGATTTGCAAGGAGTACCGTGGGGAAAAGAGAGAGCCAAGAGCCCACAAGTTTTCCCCTGGTACGCACCTGTAACACACACCTCTAACACACTTCCATGAAAGCCCATCTCCAAAAAGATCCGCAAAGGCACATCATACAGCATGGCTGAGCAGGTCTGCCAAGTGTGCTGGCACTCTGACTGAGCCCAGATCCTGGCTCAAAGTCTGCTTTCGAGGCACAATCCCCAAAGCATCCAACCACCAAAAAAGTGGTTCCACAAGAGCTGAAGGGGGTCAGGGAAACCAGGCACAGCACTTCTGAAACAGCAGCAGTTGCTGCACAGCCTGGGCAATTTCCCTTTATTTTCCCACTGGGAAACCTGCTCTAAAGACAACATTCAAAACAGGTCTGAGTAGAAGGCTGGGAGTTGGTATTCCTCATCCCCCTCCAGCCTGGTGCTTCCCCACAGCACAAGAGCCCTCCCAAAATCCTGACCTGTACCTTGTTCACCCAGCAGACACAGAAGGGCAGGTTGCCTCTGCAGGTCCCTGGGGTGCTGCCAGGATGCTGCCAGGGAAAGCAGATGTGCTAAGGGGCTCAGCCGGCTCTGCCTCCCACAGCCATCCCGTTCTGGGCACCAACAGAACAGGCTGTGCAGTGCTGGCATGGCCCATGGGGGCTTGGCACACCTGCCCTGGCATTCTACTCCCAGCCAGTGATGGCTCTGATGTCACAGCACAGTGGAACAGGTCCCAAAAAGGGGCGGGGGGAGGGGGGGAGCACTACGCCCTGGCTCTGCCCCCAGCGATCCCACACAGCTCCAGCCCAGGGAAGGGCAGCTGCCATGCCCGGCTCCCATAGGGCTCTCCAGACAATGCAGAGCAAAGGCACAGCTGCTGTTGGAGAGGTAGCATTATTTAGGTGAGGGAAGCCATCACTTGAGTGTAACTGAGAGCAGTCTCCTTGCTTCGGATGGGGCATGAGGGGTGGCAGACAGAAGGGCTGTACCGGGTGCCAGCAGGCACAGTGCAGCCAAGCGAAAAGCAAGAGGAAGGCTGGAGCCTGCAGAAGGCCCAAGGTAGGGAGGAACAGCTCAGGTGAAGCTGATGCCACGGCCAAACAATGAGAATCGCTGGCAGCACTCCTGCAGAAGTGTGATTTTGGCACAGCTGGCACACTGCCGGGAGAGCTCTGAGTCCCTCCTTTTCCACTTTTCCCCTTCCCTTACAGGGAGCAGCATGCCTCTTTATGCTGCAATCCAAGCCTCTCCTCCCTAGCAGGATAAAGGTAGAGATTGTAGAATCAGAATATCCTGAGTTGTAAGGGAACCTGAAGGATCACTGAGTGCAACTCCTGGCCCTGCACACAACAACTCCCCAAAAAATCACACCATGTGCCTGAGTGTGTTGTCCGAGCACTTTGTGAGCTCTGGCAGGCTTGGTGCAGAAAGGAAGGGGGAAGGTGCACTCTGCCTTTGTCTAGACTACCGTTTTAACTCACGTTAATTGCTCCCCAATTAGCCAGAGTTAGCTAAAACATTTGTAAACACCAGTCTAGACACTGCACAAACATTTGTTCTAAGACACATACGTAAAATAGTTAAGTGGATGCTAAAGCAATTAGGTATAATCTTATTACTTCCCTTTCCTGCATCCCCTTTTCACCTTTAGCTGGAGCACAGACTGGAGCTCTGTATGGCAGGACCTTTTTTCAAAAGGCACTACAAAGGTAAACCTTAGGGCTATCGCATGCAAAACCCTGATAAGGTGCTATTAGTTCCCAGCCAACTTTCAAAGACAGAGTACCGTAGGGTTTTATAGCAGCAGACATTCAATGCACACAGAATCCACTAAGTAGGCGTAAAAGCCTTCTGAGTATCTCAATTTTGATTTATATTCTCTTTTTAAAAAAATCATTAGGCAGTAGATTTTGTGGTGTTCTTTATACAGACAGACCCCTCACCCCCTTTGTTATGGCTGTATATCAAAATGTAAGGTTTGAACGTGACATTCACACTTCTGCTAGTTTAGCATGTGCAGCAACATGTTCCCCTCTGATTTTCTTTCAAAGATGCCTTATCAGTCTTTATATATGATCATAATGTGGAGCATATATCAACGGGATTCTTCAGAGCTGGAGAAGAATTGCAATCTCTGAGCACTTTCACAATCCCACGAGCAAAAAAGCAGGTTAGGGGTTTCCAAATCTGGCTTCCAGCTCCCTGCTCCACACACACTCCTCCCTCCCCCCAGCTGTCAGAATTCTGCAGCTTGTGTCCAAAGCAGAACAGAAACTGGCGTCTGGATGTAAAACATCCATTTCTGCAAGGTTCTTGGGATACAAAACAATACATCTTCTCATGCCAGGTCCAAATAGACAATGCAGCCTCTAAATGAACCTCTGTTTGCTCTTCTGCAGGGTTTGCAAGCCAGGGACAAGCTGGTTGCAAAGGGTTGACCATCCATGTCCCAGGCTGTGCTTCCCTTAAGGCTGACAGCAACCATCACCCCTTTTTGCAAGCATGTCATTTGGCATGCCTTGGTTTGCATGGCAAACTTCATCCTAGTAAAGCATTTCTCTAACAAGTCAGCTCTCATGTGAATTCAAAATGGCACCAATTTCACAGCTAACCCTCATGGCACAAGCAAATTTCAAAATTATTATTCACAGAAATTTTATAACGTTTTCCTTCTGAGTCTGAAAGAGAGAAAGAATCTTAAAATTCGTATCATTCAATGCTTCAGTCTTATTTCTTGAAATGCCCCAAACTGCTCAATTTCAAACTGTTTTAGCGTTAAGATGCATTTTCCTTTTGTCTTATAAAGTCTGAGGAAGGTTAAATGCCTCTGTGCTTTGCTACAGCCTGTGCTACGTAGATCATATCTCCTGTGATTTAACTCTGCTTTGTCAGAAGGGAACCACCATCATGCACCATTTTGCTCTTTTCTTCAAGTTCAGCTGACTAGAGAAGAGGGTGAAAATGACAATTCCCCCCACCCCAATAAAGGAAAACAAAATCAGCGTCATGCTTTTTTGGAACTAATTAGAAATCAAAAGTTCAAGCCTACTGAAAATGAGTATGATCTTGCTTGGGTCAAAACCTGACTCAAAATTCTCCACTTTCATTTTATTAAGAACAACTTGGGGGGGAAAAAAGAAAAACATTGAGATATTGGTTGTGCACTAAAAATTCCAAACCTGCTTCAGTTTCAGCTGTCTCCAGGTGCTTGGCACAGCAGCTCACCTGTGTTTTGAGTGAATAATCTTTAACTGAGATATGCTTGGCTGCACACACCAGTTTTAGCAATCAGAAATCACTTAGTTCATTTGCAGTTATTTAGTGTTAAGGGAAGATGGCAGCCAGAACACCTCAAAGAACAGGCTTCTGTTTGCCATGTGGCAAGTAAGCTGGGGATGTTGGTAGTCAGCACTGCCCTGCCTTGCTGCTGCTGAGGATGCCGGGGACTTGTGACAGTCATGATGGGACTGTGCTATGCATGCACAGTCAAGCAAATTAAAGTTATAGGCAGAGCCTACTGTCAAAAGTAAGGAAAACAAACAAACAAAACCCCAAAAAAACAAAGGAAGGAAAAAAATGCACTTTTAACCTCATGGCAACTTTCAGAAGTTATCGCAAGTGGAAAAATATCACACTGATAACGTACTTTGGTTTTACCACAAGATAAACTTGGTGATGTCAGCCTCAGGCTCAGCTAACTCAGACTGACCTGACCTAGATTATTAAATAAATTTAAAAAAACCAAAAAACAAAACCCTGATTTTCCTGTGGTTTTCTGCTTGTTAACCACATTACACTAAAGTAAAAAAGACCTAAAATGCACCAAAGGTGCATTTCACAAAAGTGACAAAATTCTTTTCAGATTATAACAAAAAACTCCCTTTTCCACATCAAATTGAAACCTGTAACTAAGAAGTCAGCCACCCTCCTCATCTACCCCCCTGCATTCCAGCAATGTTTTGAAGCAATATATTGCCTGGATCAAATCCCCCAACACCAGGATCTACTCTGCTGCTTTCTCTGGCAGATCACCAGGACACGTGACAGTGTCCTCAGCAGGCTGCAGGTGACATATACTGACCCCATATACATGAAAGGCCATGATGCTGTACCCAGTGTAGATGTTTTAAGTAAGGAAGCATTTTGTCCAGTGATCTTAGAAAATTCAGGAGCCAGCTGGTATGAAAGGGGAGTGGAAAGAGCAGTCTGCGTGTACTGAGACTCAGTGCCCTTGGCCCAGGCACTGGCTCGGGTGTGGGAAACTGAATGTTGCTTTTGGGAACGAGCAGCAGCTCTGCCATTTACATACATTAATCCTTGGAAGTACAGGAGGCATTATCATTTGCCAGACTTGTTTGCATAATGAGGAACTCTCGAGAGAAATTTCTTGGAGAAGTGTTGCCATTAACGTGCGTGTGTTACCACGGCATTTCTATGCAGCTCCCAATCCCCTTCTCCCCTCCTGCCCCACTTACTCCCACTCATTGAAAACGTGAAGTCCCTGCAAGAGCCCCTTGCAGCAGCACTGTTGCATGGAGCTCAATGTGTCATGGTCTCAGAAGGTTTTCAGACTCCCTGACACCCTTCACATCCAGCCCTGCTCACTCAGCTCAAGGGGTTATGCCATATCAATTATTTACTGGCTCTCTAAGCAGGCAGTGGGTCGGGCAAGACTTTTTCCTGGCAAATTCATTCCTGGTGAATAGCCATCACCTTTTCAACCCTTTCTCGAAGAAGGGGATTGGGCCACATGGAGGTGAGAAGGACGGGGTAAGTAAAGGGATTAAACAAAGACTGTTTTGTAAATGAGGTGACCAACACTCTCCTGCAGAAATACATGGAAGGAAAGTGAAAGACAGAAAACAAAAAGGGTTTTCAAAATGTAGAGAATGTTTCTGAACTACCACTGGTGTCCCCTTGAACCTAAGCAGTGGCAGCAGGGGCAGGAGAGGTGTTGTAGAGCTGCCAACGGGGAGGCTCCTGGCATCACCCTGACTGAGGGACCTCAGCTCTCCCCTCTTTCTGCAGGGATGCAGTGACTCAGAACCCTCCAAGTCTCAACAGAGGGTGAGAGTCCATGTTGCCAGGCAGCCTAAATAATGGCCTCTACTGGGTTCAGCGGTATTTTAAGAGCCTGAAAAATCACCGAGGAAGCTATCCACTCCCTCCTCCTCCCCTGCCACTGCCCCTTCCACTAACTCAGATGCATTATCGGGACTGGAAGTGCAAGCAAGCCCCTCCTCTCCCTCAGGGGCTGGCAGCACCAGGGAAGGGAACCCCCGCCAGCCAGTCTTGCCAGCTTCTCCATTTGTTTTCATTTTGTCACCAGACGTTTCTGTTTAAGCTGCTTGGAAGGATAGCTCAATAACAGCCCTACTGGGCTCAAGGAGACAGAGGCTGACAGTGAGTACGCCTCCCTCCTTTCTCGTGAATATCACCCTCATGTCAAAACATCCAGTCATATTGTGAGGGAGATGGAGAGAGGCAGGCATGCTCAGGAGCTCTCTTCCCAACTTCCTACACGCCCTGTACCACCTCAGCCATTGATGGAAACTGAGCTGTTTGTGAATACCAGGTGCTACCTTGCAAACCAGGTCAGACAGTCAGCAGTCATGATGCTAAACCAGTGTCATCAAGGGCTGAAGAGATGGCCTTCTCCACTGACATAGTTTAGACTGCAGAGCAGAAACATTTACACTCATGCCCAGGTGCCCATACAAAATGCCTTCAAACTCATTCCTACAGATCGTTTGGGGGACTGCATGATTTTAGCACAGGGTCCATCCTTCTACATACTGAAGAGAAGTCAGACTTTAGAATGAAAGTTGTGTACGGACCCTTCAAAAAGCAAATGCTGACAGGGTGTGGGCTACACCACACACTGCCTGAACAGATTAGCTCAGGTATCATTCCTGTGTGACACTGCATTGAACACAGTGTAGGTATTCCTGAGCTGACCCCCACCGATGATCACTGCAAGACAGTCTTGAGCCAACCTGAGATGCAAATAAATATAGCTCTTCTGTACCATTACACTTCCAAGGTAAAAAAATTTCCAAGGATGTTACATAATTACAGTTAGGAGTGGGAAGTTTACCCTGTGGGAATTATGAATGGAGACTCAGGATCCCTACACATGAGATCCATATTTTACTCTCAGCTCTGCTGCTGACAAACTGTGTGAATCCGGGCACTTCATCTATCCACATTTCGCTTTCCCTTGTATAAAATCGTGGATGTCTTTGCAAACCTGTCCTTGAGCAGAATGCAGCACACAAGTGCTTGTTATTGTCATCGGTGTCACACTGATGGCCCGCGTGTGGTTTGCACAGCTGAGTACAGTCAGGCTGTGTGGGGCCCGTGGTTCCCTGCATCAGTGTTTGTGCCAGGCAGTGCCTGCTGGGCAGTGCCTGCTGGGCAATGCCTGCCTGCACCCCCCGGGGCAGCCTGTGCACAGCTGTGTGCAGCTGTCACATCATCTCTGGAGGAGATTGCATCTTCTGTCACATTCCCCTGCATGCTCAGCGATACATATTCACACTCTGGATGTGGATGACTGTAAGTGGGATGCATATTTAGACCTGACTATCTCTGAGTGCATCTTTGTGTACGCATGCATACGAGAACTGGGTCAGGAGAATTTCTCCCCTTTCATGTAACTCATCACAAAATCCCTACACCCAATGTCACCTTTGCAAGTTGTTTTGCAAGGCCCTGATTAAAACATCTGCTTCTCTTCCTGCTTTGCTGAGTGAGGAGAACATCCACAGAAAGAAATAGAAGAAGCCATTAGCTTAGTCTCCAAGGGGGACCCCTTGAACAGCTCAGAAAAGGCTGTGCCAAGGGGAGGACACTGGAAAGTGAGAGCCAGCCAAGGAAAGAGACAGATGGGGCCAGCTCCACTCCAGTTCTCATCTGCCTTTGCTGCACTGTGCACATAATATTCTTACAAGGTCTAATTTATAAACCCAGCTCGTGTTTATAAACTCTCCTGTCCTAATGGAAATGAAAACATTAATACAACCCAAGGATTCTTCACTTTCCAGGTTTTAATTAAAATCATAGGCGTTAAGAAGCAAGAGTGTCTTCGTGGAATACAAGTCTAATGAAGTATTTCCTCACATAGCACAAATCTCTGTGTGCAGTCCCAGATCGCTGGCACCGGGTGCCCAAAGCACCGACCCCCCTGGAACCAGGAGTTCGCTTCTTGAAAATTAGAAAAACAAATTATCCTGCAATTTGTTTCAAATAAATGTAGGTGCCAAGATGGAGCTGGAAAAATAATACTAAGTAGGTAAAAGAAACCCCAACAACCTAGCACAGCTATAAAACCTGATCTCTTAATTGACTAACTGGAGGCAATTGTGACTTCATTGCACGCCAGTGAGCAGGGGCTGCATGGCAAAAAGGAGAAGACTCCATGGAGGGGGGCAGCTCATGAAGGCACAGCAGAGGAGGGGCAATGGGGAGTAAGTAGCAAAGTGGGAAAAGGCAGCACAGAAGGCTGGAGGAAGGGCAATTAAGGACACTGGTGAGGCTGGTAAAAATGGAAACACATGAAAATTGCAAGACCAGATCACATGGACCTGTTCTTTCTTTCTCCCATGGGACCAAAGGAAAAAGCAGGAAAGGAACCAGCATGGAGTGACATACATGTGTAGACACAGACGAGGGGACTGATCTTTGGCAGGTGTAAAGCTGGCTGGAGGTCAAGGCTGATGGCAGAACACCAGGTACTGCAAAATGAAGCCTGGCAGAAGAAGCGATTTCCCTTCCCCATCATCCTCCAGGGAAAAAAGTGTCTATTCTGCCCACTCCAGGACTGCTTTCTATCCTACTGCATAGTGGGGCCTGCCTTGTCATAGGAGGTACACATAAAGAAGGGAGGAAACACTGAAAGACAAAGCCAGTGTGAAAGTATCAAAGCAGTGTAGAGATGTGAGGGCTCTTAATGGGGAGAGGGTGACTTTGCCTCCAAGCCCACCTCAAAGAAGAATCATGGCATTGTTGACATCTCTCAAGCAGCTTAACAGCAGTCTTTTATGGATTTGTTTTCATTTTAAATGCTTCCATCTCAGTCTAGGGGAGTTTGAGATGGACTTCAGTCAGAGTAGTGTGGGTATGTGGTTCCAGGCTCCAGTCAGAACTCTGGAAGTTTTCACCAGCCACACTTTGGTCTGAATCTTATTTCTAGAATATTGCATCATATTGCAGCTTGTCCCATATTCTTCCCAGTTTAGGGCAAGTCCACTTGCTTAAAAGTTTCCTATGATGCTCCTGTGATGCTTGATTAATTCTGTATCATGGTGAGACTAAAAAGACAAAAAGCCTTTTTTTCCCCCCTACTGTTCCTGTTCTTTTGTACTTGTCACCTTGGGAGGCAATGGAAATGCAGAAACACATTGGCCAAAAGAATATGACTCACAATTGAGGGAGCTACAGCAATGGCGTCCTTGGCCTTACATTCTGGGTTCACTGTGTGAGGCAGGAGCAATGGAAAAGAGATGCATCATTTCCTCACCAAACACTGCTCAAGACCTGAACATGCATGTTTCAAACCCAGATCTAGCCAATAAAGCACATCTAATCACCAAAGACACGTGACTTCAGACTCCTGTGACTCCAGAGGTAGCAACATTCATAGCTGGAAAATCACAAGATGCTGCAGATGGGACCTTAAATAAATGAAAGGACTCCTGTCAGCCTCAGGTGAAGTTGCAAGCAAGTGCCTTCTCTGTCATGAGGGAAGAAGTTCTGAATGTGTCCCCATCAACACCAGTACTATGAGGTGCAATGCCTTCAGCTAAAAGAATCCTCTTGGCTCATTTGAACCCGTACAGCGTGCAGGAGGAGACAGGGCTTAGGTGTTTGGAAAATGAAGGAAACAGAGGATGTGCTGTGTTTGAGAGGTAAACGTGCTTTCTCACCCTTGTAAGCAGCTGTATACAGTGCTAATGAGGCCAAAAAAGGGAACTGAAAGCATCACTGAACTTTGCAAATTGCTTCCTAGTTACTGGCCTAGTGTAGGCAACTTACAGTTTTATTGGGCTACTCCTTTGGTCAAGGTCTGCTTGGTTTGTATTAATTTTATCCTGACAATAAAGGGGAGGTTTTACCATCATTTAAAAGTGCAACACTGCAGAATTAAATGGAAATGACCTTGCAGATCTAGGGGTTATAAATCAGCCAATGGAAAGGAATGTTGTGCAGCACCAAGAGAAACAGGACAAATATCTGCACTTACATATTCTTGACTAATGGTTTGTATTTTATAGCACCTTCCCTTAGAAGATCTCAAAGAGCTTCATAGTAAACAGAAAAAATGAAACGGGGAAAAAAAAAACTTTGAATGTCTGATCCTGCTTTCACAAGCCCCACTCCCAGATGGTTACACCAGTTGACACCATCTGGAGTCCAGGATTGTCATTTCCCTGTGCCCAAAGCTGAGGAAAAGCACAAAGAAATGAAAAATGTCTGTCTATGACATCACTCCCTTGAAGTGATACAAGGAACCAGTGCTGGCTTTGTAGAGACCCACTTGGGAAAACAGTGGAAAGCCAATCTCTTATCCTACTTTAGTCCTACTTTTCTCTGGGATAGTGTCATCAGCATCAGCATAATGAAGGACAGGCACTAAGAATGATCTTCTGAATTTGGTCTGTTCCTTTTATAAACAAGCTCTTACTATGCATCTAACTAGCAGATAAATATTCTACCCCAGTCATTGCTGTCATACCTGAGCACCCATCGACACTGTCCTTACTCCCTTCAGGTTAGTGACAGATAAGCAGAAATACTGTAAGACCAAGGTCAAGTTTAGAATCATAAAAGCTCAAGGAAAATTCACAGTTCTTGCAGGCTGGTCCTGCAAGGGATGCCAGCAAGTGACTCAGCCAAGATCATAGCTACAAGAAAGTCACAGTACTGGGGACTGCCCTTCATCCCACGAGATTTTAACACAAACCCAAAATAAGCTGCTAATACTGACACCACAGCAGTTTATCTCAAGACAGTGACTGATGCAACAATGTTTTTATACCTAAGAGCAGGGAGCTATACCTAAGAGCAGAGATCTCCCTACTAATCTATCTGACTGACACGTACTTTTTTTAATGGTCTTGGACTCTGCCTTCCATACATAGCTGTGGAAAGGCAAACATACACATCTTGTTTTTTCCAGTGGTAAGTTAGGGAAGAAAGAAAGGGAACAAAACGAAGATGTTTGATTTTGACAGTATCTATCCTGGCATCTCATGCCACTACTTGCGAGAGCTAATGGAGAGTGATCACAATGCCACAGGAACTCGACCAGACAGAAAGAGCTGTTAAGGAATCAGAATAAGTTGCAAATGCATCTAGACAAGTGATTAGGAATCTCACCTCCTACCTACCAGCAGTCAGCGGCTGTGCTCCTCCTACTGCGCTCAAGCAGGGACAGGGCAGACCTTGCCTGAGCTTGAGATGCCCAAGCTCCCAGAGAAACCTGAGTGCTTATTTGCAAGCAAAACTGCATTTTGATTTTGCATCCATCGGTTTTGGCTCAGGGAGCCGTTCTCAGATTCCCTCCAAATCCTGGCTAAACTGAAATGCCTAAAAAGACAAAAACCTGGGTGTGGCATTTTCATAAGTAGCTCTGTTTGTGGGTGTGTACATGTAAAAAAGGTAAGAAAGACAACCCCAAAAGAGAAGGCTAGTATTAAAGGCTCCAGGAATACAGTTTTTTGATTTTTCTATTTCACAGTTGGTTGATTTCAAGCATTCTAATGGCTGCTTCCTACCCTAGTGCCCATCTGTCTATTTTAATAAATGTTCTTGGTAGCACCTACCTGGCAAACATTCGAACACCCAGCAGCACAACCAAATTTCACCCTAAATCAGGGAGCTGGAACAGCAAGCTATATGGAAATGATGCAATCATCCTTCTCCCACAGCACAGGCACTGGCAGCAGCAGATAGACAGATGGGCAAAACAAACAGACAAGAAAATGTGATGGGGCTGGCCCCATCTTTCCTTCTTCCATTTTCTTCTGTTAAAAGTCTGGGTGAGCAAAGGACAGGTTGCTGTAGTACTTGGGTGCCCTGTGCAGCCACAGAGATGGGTGCTGGGTGGCAGTCAGCAAAGATTACTCAGCTACCTTGAAGATGCTGATGCACTGATGGCACCAGGTGACAATGAACGGAACCCCTTTAGGACCCGTTCATTGGTTTTGGTCTGTGTCTGTCTCTGGATCCAATCAGTGGTGATGGAAGTTAACCCTTGCTCCATTCTCTGGGCATTCAACTGTGTTCCCTCTCATTTGTCAAAGGGTCCCCAATCCTTCCCCTGCACACCCTCCATCCCACCTGCACATTCAATACCAGGTAAATATTTATCCTGCTAGGAGAGCGGCCTCCATTCATGACCAGCTTTCCTGCCCCTTTCCCTTCGCTCTCTACCCCAAAAGGCAGCATCCCCACGTGTCTGCGCTTAAAATGGTGAGAGGAGCAGCTCACATGAATGCTGATATTCGTTACTGCCTCAAGAACATGAGCGTGTGGTTACGTTTCGGCATTTCACCTTCATCAATACTAAAATTTAGCAAGAAATGTGTACAATGAAGGCTTATGTCTAAGGCCTTTTTCTTATTAATCCTATTACACTTGTCTTTATGAGCTCTCCAAGTTCCTTTTATTCCCTCCGGGGCTTGGCTGCAAATGAGATTTTGAATCTCAGTGTAAAATAACCAGAACATTTTTTTATAAAATTAAATAAAAATCCTCCGTCCTGGCAGTACATGCCCAGAATCCAGCTCCTGAAGTCTACATCTTTCCAAGTCCTTCATTGTCTTCTCAACTTCCCTTAGCTTTGGGAACAAGCTTTCATTCTGTTCTGATGAATATAATGAAGAAATTAAGGAGCAAACTTTAAACAACTCAGATGAACAAGAGGCACAAAATGTATGAATGAGTTGCAGAAGTCTCTGACTTTTGGCAAACTTCCACTTACGATACATGCCTCACTTTTCCAATGCATGAAATGGTAACACTGATAGTCCTAGCCTGCAATGCAGGTGGGATGGCTCAGCTCATCGATGTTCAAGAGCACGATGAGGTTTTGTTACAACTGATAGTATCAATAATTTATTATTGTGGTTACACAACTTTTAGGTAAATATTTTGATTTCTGAACTTTACTGAATTTTCTTTGCTTTGAAAAACAGGACTGGGATCTGTACCGATTCCAAAATTCCTAATCAGGTAAACTTTTTTTTTTTTAATATATTCTTTTTGGCAGGAGGGACTCAAGAACCAAATTCTGGTGTCAGATTTGCATATATATTCAATAAGGAAACCATGCCTGCTCCCAAAAAGCTTACCATAATGACAAGAAAAAGAAAAATGGAAAATGTATTAGAATTCTTAATGTCATCTAGGGTTCATAAGGCAGAGTGGAATGACCAGAAATGAAAAATAATGGGTGAAAAAAGTTATTAGCATCCCTTCCCAGAGCCCCAACTGCTTTGAATTTAATCTTCCAGAGAAAGGTAAGTATTGTGTGGAAAGTAATTCCCACCATATTAAGGAAGGGGGATTTTTACTGTACCATGTTTGAACAGGTTTGGGGCTCTAACGTTATCATTTACCTTTGATCTGTAAAATCTGGATATGTGTTTGCAATTCACCAGTACCACTCATAACTTAAAGCCTTTAATACCTGATATGGCGGGATGAACTTGGGCTGCAAGAAGAAAACAAAATCAAGCACAACTTGCAATGCCTTAGAAAAACACCGACCTCAACCAGCTGAGTTCCTGTTCAACATCGTCTCAGAAGCTCCACCAGCAGATTTCCACCTGCACAAGTGTTTTTCTGTTCAGCCTCTGCAGCACACCACTCTTTACCATAAAAGTTGACATTTAGATATGAAAAAATCAGGAAGGAAAGGGGATGATTTAAAAATAAAATGCAATTTACACTAATTATGTCATTACATAGGATGCTCTGCAAAAAAAAACATTAGCAAGTGAGATCATGTCAGCAAAGCTCAAGATGAGCTGTATGAAAGACTTGCCAGTTCCTAAGTCAGAGAGATGTGGCTTCCTGCTGTTTCTCATTTCTTGGCCAATCAATGCTTCATAAAGACTCTTAGGATATAGTTAAAGTAGCTCCACAGTCCTAATGTCTGCAGTATCTAAACAGGAAACCAGTGGTAACATAGGGATCTGTGTAGCAACCTGGTGCAGAAAAGTACAGGGACATTCCTGTTACAATGCCAGGGAACAGACAAAGGGAGGCAGACCTGAGTCACCTGTGGCAAAACAGTCAAATCAAAGACTTCCAAAGCCCAGCATCTTGCCACAATCACTGGCCATCCTTCATTTCACCTCCAGAAAACTGATGAAAAGGAGATGAGTCCCAGCTCAGAGTGTAGGGCATGCACATGTGCAGCTTGATGCCTTCCTGATCAGGATCAAGGCCTCTTTGCAAGTTCTCTCCTCCCAATACTCACCCTGTACTCAACTGGAAGGGTGCACGTCCTGTCTTGAAGCCATTAAAGGTTACCATTAGCAATTTAAAAAAAAAAAAGAGCACAGTGAATTCACCAGTACTTGGTTAGGTCCAGCAAAGCAGCTCTTCAAACAGCATGGTAAGACTTGATATGGTTTTAACACATCTCTCAAGTGCCTTCAGCTCAGAACACCTCAACCTGTATGTCAATACCTTGCACTTTGCTCTTCTGTAGCCTGGAGAGGTAAGGGGAGAACTTGTTTTTGTTTCTATCCCAGCTGATCCTGCACAAGTATTTCAGGGGGCTGTACACAGACCACTTTACCATTTAAAACTAGTATGAAATCCGTAACTTGCTCCACCTGCACACGCATTCCTACCCTAAGGCAGGCTTCATCTTACGCCAAATAGGCCAAGTTTAAGGCAATCTTGAAGACAACCATTTCAGCAATCCCATAGTGAATGTAAAGAAACCTAAGCTCTAATATTTTGAAGGCCCACAAGCTGCCACCGGAATGTGGGAGACAGCAAACAGGTCCTTCCAAGAAATTTTCAACCTGTGTTTGTCTAATGCCTGTGCTCTAATTCAGTTGGCAAGTTGATGGCCTCAGAGATTCTGCCATGCAAGAGAGGAGCAGCTAACAAACAGTGCTGACACTTATATTTTACATTTCACAGTATACAAAATTTCAGAAAATGGGCTTCAGCTGTGCTCTTTTTGCTTTTTGCTTTGCTGCTTTGTTTTGTTTTACAAAACTGTTCACCATCAATCTATCTAAACCACTTCACTGACCACATGGGTTGGATAGCTAAAGACTGTGATTATTTGTCAAAGCTTTTATTTCCAAAAAACCCAACCCCAAACTGACAAAAGTAATTCAACAAATTTTTTTGACAAATACATTTTAAAATTGTTGTGCTACCTCAGTTAACCAGATGAATAATGCAAAATGATACAAGGTGAATAATTTATTACAAAATATGGGGGAAAAACACTATATAAATTATTGAACTAATATTATTTGACAAGTGCTTGCCCTTCCCTGAAGTGCGGCTTTCTCTGCGATGGAACATAGCAGCTGTTTAAAAGCAACAACAGTTTAAAGCAGCAAATGAAGAAGAATAACAAGTGCTAAAAGAGTACAAGATTAGACAGAGCATAATTATCCAGATTAGAAACTGGTTAAAATTGGGAAACAAGGCAAAGGTCTTCTTAGAAAATATATCATACAATGACAACTACAAGTGGTCCAGATACTTTCTCTTATTTGTTTTTTCTGTTTTTTGGGGGTTTTTTTGTGGATTTTGGGGATTTTTTTTTGGGGGGGGGAGTGTTTTTGTTTATTTATTTGGGTTTTTTTGTTGTGGTTATTGTGTTTTTTGGGTTTTAAAAAATTGTTTGTTTTGGGGCAGGTTGTGGGGCGTTTTGGTGAGATTTTTTCGGTGTTATTTTTTATGTTTACTATTAACCACTGAATAGAATAGAACAGACCAGACTATTTTGCTTGAAAGGGACCTGTAGTAATCGTTCAGCCTGACACCTTCAGGGCTGGTTAAAGTCTGTTAAGGGCACTGTCCAAATGCCTCTTAAATACTGATGGCTTGGGGCATTGACCACTTCTCTAGGCAGCTTGTTCCTGTGTCTGACCACCCTCTCGGCAAACAAACGCATTCTGGTGTCCACTCTGAACCTCTCCTGCGACAATTTTGAGCCATTCCCACGTTCCCTGTCACTGGATGCCAAGGGGAAGGGATCAGCACCTCCCTCTCCACTCCCCCTCCCCAAGGAGCTGCAGAGAGCGGCCATGGCAGAGAGCAGGGAGGTGCATCGCTCCCGACAACACACGGAATCAGAGGCTGAGGAGAGCGGCTCAGCGCCAACCTCCACCAATCCCACAGGATCTCAGCTCCCGGCCTTGGCTCCCGGCTCCCGGCTCCCGGCCTGGGCTCCCGCTCCCCCCGGCGCGGCCTCAGCGCCCGGCGCCCTCTGGCGGCGGGAGCGCGCCGCTGTCGTGGCGGTGGCGGTGGCGGTGGCGGTGTCGGCGCGCCCGCCGTGAGGCGCCTCAGCCCGGCCCTGGGCCCCGCGCACCCGCCGCGAACGTTTCGGAGCTGCCGGCAACGCTCCGGGCCACAGCGCCGGCAAATTCCATGCCTTGTGAGGAGGCTTTTGTGCCCGCGAAGTGGAGGGAAGTGAGGAAAACCGGATGGTCCCAACCAGCCATCAGGGCTCAGCCATACAAGTGTGAGCTCTGACTTTCTATGTCAGCCATGGTTAGGAAGGAAGGAAGGACCATCCGCTTCTCTTCAGGCGAATTTCCTCCATTACAGAATCAGAGAAACTTTTAGTTTGGGAAAGACCTCTAAGATAATCTAGTCCAACCATTAACCTGACACTGCCAAGCCCACCACTAAACCACGTACCCAGATGCCACGTCTACATGTCTTTTAAATACCTCCAGGGATGGTGAATCCACCACTTTCTTGGGCAGCTGTTCCAATGCTTGAAAACCCTTTCTGTGAAGAAATGTTTCCCAATATCCAATGTAAATCTTGTCTGGCACAACTTGAGGCTGTTTCTTCTTGTCTTATCACTTGTTACCTGGGAGAAGAGACCAACACCCACCTCACCACAACCTCTTTTCAGGGAGTTATAATGAACAATAAGGTCCCCCTGAGCATTCTCTTCTCCAGGCTAAACAATCCCAACTCCCTCAGCTGCTCCTCATTAAACTTGTGCTCCAGACCCTTCACCAGCTCCATTGCCCTTCTCTGGACAAACTCTAGCACCTCTACGTCTTTCCTATGGTGCTTGGCCCAAAACTGAACACAGGATTCAAGGTCCAGCCTTGACCAATTCAATTAGCCTTAGAGCCAGCATGATGTCCTTACTCAACACCCTGGAACAGTACCTTGCATAGCTATTAGAGTTCCTCCAGGAGCTGTTGCTTTAAAGACACAACCAGTCCCTTTCAAAGGGCAAATCATAACTGTGGCACCTTGGAAAGATTTGCTTCTAGTAGCTAAGTGCAGGAGCTGAACTCACCCTAAGTATTGCAAGAATTATTTGGGGAATTTATGCTCTTGGGTCCTGGCTCCTGGTCACTAGCAGGGAAATGCAGCACTGCACAGAAGCAAAATTTACAAATCTCTGTCACCTTATGGGAACGTTGCGATACTCCCAATTTACACACACACTTTGGATGTGTAAATATTTCAGAGCTGCAGTTTAAGGGCACCAGTGATTTGCACAGCACTATATATCACTGCTTCCCAGGGAACACTGTGCTACTGAAAAGTAGCACTCAAGTCAGGGATGGATTTAACATTTGCATCTCAGCACTACGCTACAAGTTTGATTGTTTATGTACATCATGTCAACTGATTTAAAATCTATATTTACACACACTGAGATGGTCTCCACTCATTAATAAATTAGGACACTTGTAAACCACTGGATCTGCAAGTTGGCTTTCTAATTTATTACATCTGAGTATCAGATTGCCCACCCTTCCTAGGCAAAAGCTGATGAGGAACAAAACTAAATGCTCCACACAGTCCTGTAGACNTTTTTCGGTGTTATTTTTTATGTTTACTATTAACCACTGAATAGAATAGAACAGACCAGACTATTTTGCTTGAAAGGGACCTGTAGTAATCGTTCAGCCTGACACCTTCAGGGCTGGTTAAAGTCTGTTAAGGGCACTGTCCAAATGCCTCTTAAATACTGATGGCTTGGGGCATTGACCACTTCTCTAGGCAGCTTGTTCCTGTGTCTGACCACCCTCTCGGCAAACAAACGCATTCTGGTGTCCACTCTGAACCTCTCCTGCGACAATTTTGAGCCATTCCCACGTTCCCTGTC
>VZTJ01000638.1:2062512-2084449 GCA_013397795.1 Orthonyx spaldingii
CCCTGTCACTGGATGCCAAGGGGAAGGGATCAGCACCTCCCTCTCCACGCCCCCCCCCCAAGGAGCTGCAGAGAGCGGCCATGGCAGAGAGCAGGGAGGTGCATCGCTCCCGACAACACACGGAATCAGAGGCTGAGGAGAGCGGCTCAGCGCCAACCTCCACCAATCCCACAGGATCCCAGCTCCCGGCCTTGGCTCCCGGCTCCCGGCTCCCGGCCTGGGCTCCCGCTCCCCCCGGCGCGGCCTCAGCGCCCGGCGCCCTCTGGCGGCGGGAGCGCGCCGCTGTCGTGGCGGTGGCGGTGGCGGTGGCGGTGTCGGCGCGCCCGCCGTGAGGCGCCTCAGCCCGGCCCTGGGCCCCGCGCACCCGCCGCGAACGTTTCGGAGCTGCCGGCAACGCTCCGGGCCACAGCGCCGGCAAATTCCATGCCTTGTGAGGAGGCTTTTGTGCCCGCGAAGTGGAGGGAAGTGAGGAAAACCGGATGGTCCCAACCAGCCATCAGGGCTCAGCCATACAAGTGTGAGCTCTGACTTTCTATGTCAGCCATGGTTAGGAAGGAAGGAAGGACCATCCGCTTCTCTTCAGGCGAATTTCCTCCATTACAGAATCAGAGAAACTTTTAGTTTGGGAAAGACCTCTAAGATAATCTAGTCCAACCATTAACCTGACACTGCCAAGCCCACCACTAAACCACGTACCCAGATGCCACGTCTACATGTCTTTTAAATACCTCCAGGGATGGTGAATCCACCACTTTCTTGGGCAGCTGTTCCAATGCTTGAAAACCCTTTCTGTGAAGAAATGTTTCCCAATATCCAATGTAAATCTTGTCTGGCACAACTTGAGGCTGTTTCTTCTTGTCTTATCACTTGTTACCTGGGAGAAGAGACCAACACCCACCTCACCACAACCTCTTTTCAGGGAGTTATAATGAACAATAAGGTCCCCCTGAGCATTCTCTTCTCCAGGCTAAACAATCCCAACTCCCTCAGCTGCTCCTCATTAAACTTGTGCTCCAGACCCTTCACCAGCTCCATTGCCCTTCTCTGGACAAACTCTAGCACCTCTACGTCTTTCCTATGGTGCTTGGCCCAAAACTGAACACAGGATTCAAGGTCCAGCCTTGACCAATTCAATTAGCCTTAGAGCCAGCATGATGTCCTTACTCAACACCCTGGAACAGTACCTTGCATAGCTATTAGAGTTCCTCCAGGAGCTGTTGCTTTAAAGACACAACCAGTCCCTTTCAAAGGGCAAATCATAACTGTGGCACCTTGGAAAGATTTGCTTCTAGTAGCTAAGTGCAGGAGCTGAACTCACCCTAAGTATTGCAAGAATTATTTGGGGAATTTATGCTCTTGGGTCCTGGCTCCTGGTCACTAGCAGGGAAATGCAGCACTGCACAGAAGCAAAATTTACAAATCTCTGTCACCTTATGGGAACGTTGCGATACTCCCAATTTACACACACACTTTGGATGTGTAAATATTTCAGAGCTGCAGTTTAAGGGCACCAGTGATTTGCACAGCACTATATATCACTGCTTCCCAGGGAACACTGTGCTACTGAAAAGTAGCACTCAAGTCAGGGATGGATTTAACATTTGCATCTCAGCACTACGCTACAAGTTTGATTGTTTATGTACATCATGTCAACTGATTTAAAATCTATATTTACACACACTGAGATGGTCTCCACTCATTAATAAATTAGGACACTTGTAAACCACTGGATCTGCAAGTTGGCTTTCTAATTTATTACATCTGAGTATCAGATTGCCCACCCTTCCTAGGCAAAAGCTGATGAGGAACAAAACTAAATGCTCCACACAGTCCTGTAGACTGTGGTTGTCCATATACCACTGGCATCCATATTCCTCCTACTACGCCTCTCTGCAGACTAAATTTGTCTCTTATGTCCCGAGGGTTATTAGCCTCGGATCTTTTGCCAACACTGAACTCAATCATTTAAATGAGTTTAATGACAAAGGTTAGTTTTTCCAAGAGGACGCTGGAAACCTACAGCAGTAAGTTCTTGGGGGCTAAGAACCATGTAGCGAGCAAGTTGCCATTGCAGAGGCTCACGAAGGCCCCTTCTGCCAGCAGCTCTCCAAGCTCATAACTCCCTTCCTCCCCTGAGCACGAATGATGAAATATTAGAGGCTCTGATCTCTGCCTCATTAAATAGAGAATATTCTCACTCTGTCTTGACCTGTGCTAGGGCCAGTTTAAGGAGCAATCTGTCATGAGATCATTAATACAAAGACTTGCTCAGAGGGCAAGGATGTTCATCCAAAATTAAATTCTTAACCTTTTTGGGAAGGACTTCGGAAAGGATATTTTACCTTTCCTAACTGGAGGAGTCAGTTATATATTTCTGCACTGCAGAGATGATGGAATCAAAGTCAAGAGGCCAGCATCATGCTGAGACTTTGCCTCCCCAGTTCTTTCAGTGATGTCCAGCACTGTGTGAGCAGAAGCCTTAGAGATCAGGAAGTAGAGCAATGGTCAGGGAGCAAACCAAGGTCAGTTAAAAACTGAAATGAATACAGTTCAAATAGGCCAAAGACACGGGCCCCATAACAGCAGCCTGGCAAGGGATAATAGGAAGACATTGGCAATGCCTGTACACAGAGAGATGCTGTAAAAACATGAACGAGTCTTGGCTATCCTTTCAAGACACTGTTCCAACTGTCAGACACAGTGCTTGCAAGTCACATGAGTGACAAAGGTGGCTCTGCCTCTGCTTGCATTGAGGCTCATAGATGTTCTGGGAGAAGGTCTGTCCTTTAATATATGAATTTATCATACTTGATATCTAAGGGGTTCCTTGGCCTTCCTCCTGCCCTTCTCTCCACTTTTCTCCTACAAAAGGTTTTAATGACCAGAGGTACCCACAGTGTGATGATGGGAGCAAGCTATAACGATGGAGGCAGATGGAGTGAGAGAGATAGGAAACCTCCAGTACAAACATTTTCTCCTAATAGTATACAATCTACACAGACTGCTGCAGAAATGGGATGAATAATAGAATCACAGAGTTTTCTCATCCTCTGTCACTGTCAAATCCTATTAAACTCACTCCAGGTAAAAGGTACACTATCGACACTGCTAAAACTACACTACACATCGGGGTTACCATAAGCAAATGAAAGAAGATGGGTGTGAGAGAGGATAAAGAGAAATCACAAATCATCATCTTCCCAGTGAAGCATCAAGAATATATGTATTGAGGGTGAAGTGCTATTCCTGAGGACATATAAATGCTATATCAGGTTAGGACTGGAGCTTGATATTAACCCTCTGATCACTGTTTTATTTTTCTATGAATATTGGCTCTGCTGCTTCTTTTGAGGCTAATGTGCTTTTATACCAAAGAAGATACAGACAACTGGATTAGTATGGGATTTAGGGAGCAGACTGTGTACTGGGTGATGTGACAGAGAACAACTAAATTTAATATGGCAGCTTGATCCATTATGTATTTTATTCCAAGAAAAGTCGACATGGGCACATGAAACCTGGACTGGATCTGGCATCACAGTGGACTAGGCTCTAGAAGTGTCTGTTCTGGGCCACATGAGGATCACATTTTAACAACCACTTTTGCTGCCACTAAGTACATTTTACATGGCTTAAGCTTATAAATGTACATAATCCTCATTAAAAACCATCCTGACCCTAAACTTTAAATAAAGATATATAATATTTAGCACCTTCTTGGCATTTTTACTTGTGAAGTTTAAAGATCGTTAATTGACTGATATCGTTACACTCATTTCCACAGAGACACTAAGCAGGGAGGCTGACACAGGCAAGGGTGCCCAGTGAATCAAGAAGAGGCTTAGGGACTACACATAGAGCTCCCAACTTGTTCAAAAACCCCTGTGCAGCCTTTGCTCAGCTTACCACCAGAACTGGGACTTTATACACTTTCACCAAATGGGCTTGAAATTTGCACACATAACCAGAATCCTAGTTCTGATAGTCTTAGAGGGGTATGAAAGTTCAGGTCCTACCAAAGACACAGTATGGTGACTATTGCTCTTCCTCAATCTATTAATGGATTAATTAAAGACCTGCAGAGATAACTTTCTACAAGTACTCTGAAATACTTCTTTCTTCTCTCCTGGATCTTACATGGGTTTAACTTCATACATACATACAGAGGAATACATGGCACAGTAAATATTTATCACTTGGTAACACTGATTACACCAAGGCCTGGCCCAAGCTTGGCACCACAGAACAAACTTGCTTGCTAGAGATAAGCAGCTTCTAAGAAATGTAAAGTCTCTGTTGTGTTTCATTAAATAATGTATATATATATAATATGAAGAGGGCATACTGAATTTGATGCCAGGTTGCCTTCTGCATATCACTGACCTGATCCTTCCCAAAGTTCTGAGAGGGACACAGCACACAACTATTCCAAGAATCAAGGAGAAGCCTTTACAGAAACAGGTTTTGTAATCATTCACAATTCATTTAGCATACGGAGCAACATTCTGGGTGTCGTGTCTCCCAGCTGGTGGCCAGACGCTACAGTGGATGCGACCAACTGGCCACAGTCTTTCAGCCTGGCAAACCAGGCTTCTGTGTGTGCATGGCCAGCATGTTTCCATGGCTGAGGCTCAGAGCACCATGTCCAAGTCCTGCAAGCAGACGCCAAGCCAACTGAACCACAGAGGAAATTATCCCCTGGCCAAACTGGTCAGAGGGATGCCAAAGTTTGGAAAAGAGCACCAGCCAGACAAGAGGATCTTAATTTTGAGAGTAGTCATCTTTTCCTAATGGTCTTAGGTCTGACGGAGAAGGAAGGAGGAACAGATGGCTTTCACATTCAGAGCCCAGCCCGAGGATTCAAGGGGATGTGAAGCACTTTTTTTTGTAGCTTCTCTAATTTTACACATCTTCATGAAGCAATACATCAGAGGTCCTGGGGCTGGCTCCACTCAGGCTGCACAGGGACTCATGAGCTCACTTCCCAGAACAACACAGCTGGCTTGGTAGTGGGATGGACCCAAGTTAATATGCCCAGAGCCCAGGTGAAAAACAACTTTTGTTTAATGGTAGCTTAGAGATTTCTCCAAAGCTTTACCCGAATGCTTCTCAGTGCCACTTTTTCTTCTGTAACAAGAGGGAGGGTGCTGATCTGCTCTCAAACACTGCTTTAAGAGCCAGAAAAGAGCTAGGTAAATACTTTGTCTAGGATGAACTGTCTGTGGATGCTGAGGAAGAAGACAGAGGTTTTTAACAGCATTCAGCCTGGAGAGATCCACAGGTAGAAATGTCTCCTCAGTGATGAGCACTAAGGCCCATGCAGCCTGGAGGATGGGTTGCACTTAATTGCTTTGCCCGCTTGCAATTGTATGGTTAATTTTTTAGCTAATTTCTGCCCTGAGTGTGACTTTGCTATCACTGCCATAGCATTATAGCTAAAGACCCGATTGCATTTCCAGATAGGCTTGTCACTTAGAAAACACTAATGCCCCACTTTTGCAAGGCAATTATGAAGCGTTACTCTGATTTTATAACATACCAAATGTCTGTGTGGCTACAGACTGATAACATAGAACCAGCAGCAGCATTGATTTAGTGCTGCTGGCAATCTGACTTCTGGAATACTGCAGGCCACCAGTGGCCATAATACAGGAATAATTAATAATAAGGCTTAATCTCGCCCTCTAATGAACAGAGAAAAACCTCTCTCTCACCCTTGCCCATCCTCCTCTCCATGAATCCTAAGAGGAAGCAAATCTGTGATTTAGCAGGCACATCTTAAGGACCAAGGGGCTGAGGACAGAGGAGCAGGCAAATGGCTTTTGTACAATGTGCGGATTGTTGCAGGTACTGACACACTATGAAGGGAAATACACGGACCTTCACTGGCTGTGAGACACACACTTGCTGGGAGTCTTTGAGGGAGCAGTGAAAAGGAGTGATATCTTACTTCTATTGTATAAAACAGTTCTGAAATCAAGGCACCTTTGTTTCTAAATAGTCTGTCTTTGTTTCCGTGTAGTGGCAGTTCAAGCAATCAGAAATCCTGAGTGTAGCCTCCCAAAACCATGAAAATGAGTATTCTAGATTCCTTGGTTTTGAATCATCAGGTGACATTTAGGGCTGTATTTTCAAGCTCTTCATCAGGTGACATTATAGTAAAAAACCTTCAAGCCCTTCTCACTTTCCCCAAAAAGCAATGAAAGCAAAATTTGTCTTCTCACATACCTAAGAGGCAGCTGAGCTCGAAATTAAATATGGAAGGACTAAGAATTGCTGCTAAAATTGTGAGCGTCAACAGTGCAAAATTTCCAAAATCCCCATCCCAGTGTTGAGGCTGTGGTAATGCTGTATTTGAAATGGAAAATGCTTTATTGTGCTGTACTTGAATTCTCCCATGCTGCTCTCCTCTCCTTGTTAAAGACATTCACGGGGGAAACCTCTGCATGTTCTTTGTGTGTGAGGGAACAAAGTGTCCTCTCCCCTGGAGGCAGAATACAGTGTTACTGAAGCTAAAAAGGCCCAAAGTGCCATATAATGCTAAAATAACAGGGAGTTTTACCTCTACTTATCTCTCGTAATCCTAAGCTATTTTTCCTCCAGATGAAATGAAAGATATATCCCATCATCTCCACTGCACGCAAATATCATCGCCTGTAAAGCTACATATTAGCAGCTTGGGAGATTCCCTCCCACAGGAGCAGATCAGCTCAGGTGAACAACGACTAAGAATTTTGGGGTTTCTCCCTCCCCAGACCTCATTTTATGCCTGAAACATATGATACCTGCTAATAACATGTGTAGCTGTGGGAGCCTAGTAATTACTAAGGCAAAAGAAGATCATGCCTCAGGAAGCAGAGTGCTTTCCATAGGGCTCAGGAAGGGAGTCCCTTGCCTGAAACATTGCCCTGAGGCGTGAGGGGCCTACAACCTGCATCTTTATGGTGTCTCTCACTCCACCTCTTGTCTATCAGGCAGCTCAATCCAAAACCCTTGGCAGGAAGCTGTGCCAATAAATATATTTTCTATTGGCAGGATATTGCTCTCCTGTGAAATATCACATATTTGGCCATTAGGGAAGGCAGAGTCTGATCTTGTATGTCAAATCCTATGTTCCCATGAAAAATGAAGGAGCCACTTTGCTCTACTCTCCTCTCCTCTCCTCCCAGCTGACCAGCCAAGGATGCTGTCACAAGTAAAACACAGTGCAGGGCTTGCTTTGCCCTGGCAACAGCTGTACCCAAAAGTAGCATAGAGGAGCAATTGGAAAGCAGAAAAGGGGCAGGAAATACATGTGCCTGCTTGCCAACTGAAACTGCTGAGAATTTTAATTTTAGGCCTCTCATCAGCCCTGACACAAAAATTGTAGCATCAGTTAAGTCGTAATGAATTAGTGGTGCATGTGACATTTACAGATTGCAGATTAGGAGCAAAAGTGCAGGACTTCACAGTAGCCTTGCTTAGCATAGGTGAAGTGTTTGGACCCAAGGCTTCAGGCGTTTCAACAAGAAACTGAAATGCTCAGGGAATAATAGGATACAAAGCTCTTCTTCTGTACATTAAGCTAGCTTTTACCAACCCCCACCATAGGTTGCCAGAAGCTCTTAACATGTGCCTGCCTCATTTTGGGCAAGTATTAGATGGCCAAGGGATAGTTGATTTCAGTACGATACCAACCCTAAGCCCCAGCTGTTGCAATCATTGATTTGCTCACTGTGAGGATAAATTTAGGACTTCTGCTAAAAGATAGGAAAAAGGTGTATGCAAGAAGAGGAAAGACCTGGTCAGCACACCTGATTCCAGATTTTGACCACTCTGGGGCCTGATTTTCCCCTCAAGATAAGTCAAATCCTAGCCAGCTTCAACACATCAGCAGGTGAGCCTGCAAACATTCTGAATGTAGACCAGATCTTCTGGATTATCCCCACACAAACGTCACTTAGTGTGCCATAATGTTAGTCTCAGGATAGATATGGGGTGCCCAAGCCAACCTTGCTTGCAACGGGTTTGCAAAATGAAAGAGGGGCCCCTGGATCTCCTTCTCTGGTGTCTTTGACTGCGCAGGAAGCCTGGACTCCTATTGCTGGGAGCACCACTGGCACCAGTAGCAGGAATGCCAATGGTAAGTGGCGAGCTGTAGGGATGCTGGGTTCTGCAGTGCAGGGTGTTTGTGAATCCACAGGTAGGGAAACGATGCAAGGGGGAGAGGATTAGCTCACATTCATAAATGTTCTGTATGCTCTGATACTCCATGAATCTTCCTTTTTTCCCCTGCTCCCTCTTCTTCCCCCTCAAATCTCAGCCTTTTCCCTCCTGCCTGGTTTCATCACAACTCCAGATTGCTTGAACAAGCTGCCTGATAAGCCCACAGATGCCAACAGGAAGCAATGATGTTACAATAAGTGTCACAGGGAAAATGTCAACTGTATCATTATAATGAAGGTCATGTCTCCCTCACAGAGAGCTCAGGGCTCTGTACAATTCATGTGTTGTTATTAGGTAGATGTTGACATGTGTAACTTCTACCTTACAAGATTCACAGCACAGGGACGAGGTGAGGAAAAGCTGGCTCAGAACTACTCCGAGCTTCAGCCTCCATTATATAAAGTACAGAAGGAAGCAATTAATGTGCATTACACAGGTGGAAATTCACCATATACTCCAGTTCCAGCTTCCTGTGACAGACAGGATACACACACAGGACACCGGGGCAAATGCACAGCACATAAGCAGCCTCAGACAGCACCAAAGCAAAGCATAAAGTGGTACTAAGGGCAAGTCAGGCACAAAAGCAACCAGCCTGCATCCCAAAGTTGATACTAGTAAATGGCACTTGGATACTCCATGTAAAACAGCTCGCTGCCTCCCTAATGTAGGGAATCTCCTCCTTTTAAACCTAGCAATAAAAATGATAGAAAGGGGACTATAAAAAATAAAAGCTTTGAATTAATACTCTAATGAAGTTTTATTATTTTTCTAAAAAAGATTTTGTTCCATGATGAGAAAATATATACTCTCCTTGGCTCTGACTCTATGCTAGGAAGTGGTTGTAGGAGTGGCGGGGGCTGTTTGTGCATGCGTGTGCACACGAGATGAAGGAAGGCACAGAATGCAGACGGCAGAGGCCTTTTATTTCTCCAGAAAGACACAATGTTCTTTCCCGTCTTCTCTCCACATCCAAACCTGTCAATATTTTGCTCAATAAGGGATGACATGTTGGCAAGAATTTTCACATGCACACACACAGGCATGCATGCACACGTACTCTGCTGGAGCTGGTGGAAGAATATTAAAATCTGAGAGATTTGACTAATATGAGGCATGACAAAATGCTTTCAGGGATCCACAAGACTGCCCATCACTCATTTGTCGAGGAAGATTGTTAGGGCATTGCTCACAGATACCCCAGGACCTCAAAACTACTCATGTACAGACAGAGAGGAGGAAAGGAGCATGGTAAGAGAGTGATCATCTGAAGAACTGGAGGTGTACAGCTTTTGAGGGGCAAGGGCTAAGGTAGGACTGGTGTATCAGCACACTTATGGATTTCTTACACACACCATTTTACTCTTCCTCTGGTCCAGAAAGCCAAGGGAGACGTAAAGCAGTGGGATCAGCAGGTTGCAGCTAAATGATAATTGCACTTCCCTGTGATGCTGGGTTGTAATTTATCTGCTCCCTCCCATTCCCACAGTGCTATGGTATATCCCCTCCCATCAATTTGTTCCCATATGCACTACTGTGAGGCAAAATTGCTGGTTGGACTGAGCCTGGTATTTTTTATGGCAGACTGTGTCCACTCAGTGGGGAAAGGCTGCCTCAGGACTGAAAGTATAGGGGATGTTGAAGCATCCTTTTGTATTTTATTCATGTAAGAACAGAAGGAAAGTACCATTTTACTCATTCATCCACAGGGCCATATTCTTATGCCTCTAAGAATAAAACAGTCAATGTGGACAATTAGCAAACAACAGGTGAACACGGTGGAGATGCACCGAGAAGAAGCTGGGATGATTTGGCTTCAATCTGACGCTCCCTGAGAGGTAAACTGCAGGAAGAGCAGAGAAGAAAGGTTATTTATCTCTAATTCTATTTTTCTATCCTAGGATGATCCACCTTCCCTGTCTTTGCTCAGTGCTCTGGAAAAAAACAGCTGAAACTCAGAGACAGCCCTTGCAAGTCCCTCCCAGGCTGCATCTAAAGCCCATCACAAGGACAGATGCTACAAGTTCTCTGTAGAAAATACTTACAAAGAGATGCCACATCCTAGACCAAAAGGGACTGTACTTCAGAGGGAGACCTTCAGAACAAAGCCTGCTGAAGGCATCTCCACAAATGCTAAGTTTGGGTTGAAATATCAAGTTGTCACTGTCTTCCTCACCATTCCATCATCCTGTCATATCTCCACGGTCCAAACAGAGGACAAAAAATTATTCTGTCTTGAGATTTCCCAGATTACCAGTGAAGCATACTCTGGAGTTAAAGGGAGGGTTGAGGTTTTCCCTCATCATGGGGAAGAAGGTGAAAAAGAGGAAGAAGTGGTTTGGGGATTGGCCAGCAGCTGCATTCAGCACAATGGATTTCTGAATACAAGCCAAAGAAGGGATTCACTGGAGAAGTGTAGCAAGCCTTCCCCCAGAGGAAGTCACCAAGGGACTGGGTCCGTTGTCATCAGAAGCAACCCCCTGTAGGTCCTGCTGTTGCAAGCAGGTTGATGCCAGTGGCTCACAGATTTTTTCACTTGGCTCCTGATCTGCAAAGTAATCTGAAAAGGACTGCTTCCTGCATTTCTGCCTGTGCTCATTTATTCACTTATTTTAATTTGAAAGAGGATTTAGTGATTCGTGGAAGTCAGGGATCGATATCCCTATCTTGAGCCAAGAACAGCTCTGAGCAAGGGTGGTCACGGGATTCTGTGACTGGCACACCTCAGAACTGACCTCCCAGCAGGGCCTGGCTTCCCAGCCACCCTTTGGCCACTGCCCCTCCTACAACACAGCCACCCCAGCACCTCCCTCAGCTATTTCCTCTCCCTCCTGCCCTCAAGTCTTCCTTGAGTAGAGACTATAAAACACAAGCCAGAAGGTGAAACTCTGGGTTTGGGATGATAAAATAAAGATGAGATCCACCAAATTCATTTTTATTTGCAATCATAAACCAAGCTTCACTTTACAAGACAGAGAAATTAAAAAGGAAAATGAGAAAGAGTTCAAGTGCGTCAGTTACAGGTTGTTAATAGAACCAAAGTATTTTGTACTATTTATATTTTATGAAGCGCTATTGCTGTGTTTTGTACAACAGCACATCACAATAAATGATTTACCAACTCGTAAAGGATCCAGCAAACTGATCTCAGCTCGTTCTTTAGAAGGCCAAAGATCCTGATCTCTGTGTTACACCATCATCCCCCCTAAATACACTGATGAACTTTAAAACTGAAAAAAAAAAAAATCCAAAACCCTTATCAGTCCTGACTTGGTGTTTAAAACTTTTCTACTGAATTTTTTCAATTGTTATAAGATAGTGTTCTGCCAGAAATGAAGTAATTTTTCAAAAAATGATAGAGAACATTTGAGAAGTCCATAAAAGAAATTACAACTTTCTAATGAAAAATAATTTTTTAACATCACACATATTTGATTTTCATATTTCTGACAGAAGAAATAATTATAAAAAGTAATTAGAAGTATTATTTCTTAAGCTCAGAAATATTTCATAGCCTTAGAGGTTTCCTTTAGAAGACCTCAGCTAATCCTACTCCCTTCCAAACACCCCTGAGCTTGGATTTGCAGGACTACTGATAGACCATACTCACTCTAAGTAGGTGGTACAGAGAAGGCAGGCAGTTTTCTAAACATGCAAAGCTGTCTTTGCTAACCTTCTTACTCTTTCGGGTTTTATGTTATACTAGGCAAGGACAACATTTCAGATCTATTGCCATGCCTGCATCAGATTATGATGTTATCAGGTGGCTTGTGATGGAAGGTGGGGACCAGCATCTACTTAAGATGAAGCAAAAGTGATGTTTGTGAATGAGTGAGGCAAGAGGTGTGGAGTGTCCCTGCAGTACCCAGTGGATGAGGGCACTTAGCACCAGAAGATGAGACTTCTCTCCCTGTTCAGCAGAAAGTGTGATAGGAAGGAGGCATGGATACAGCTGATCACACCTCTGGCAAAGCAAGGGGCTGTGTAGGTGGCATGGAAGAGGATGATGTGTCATTCTTGGAGGCACATCAGATAGTTTGACACCTGCCCCTATGTCCTATTAAGTACATTGATCCTTTACTCCAACCAAGCTTTGCCTGGATCAGTAAAGCAGCAATAGCAATAACCAGCAATGTTTTCTTATGGTAGCTTCTATCTTCTCATGGTCTGGGAGTACTCTTGAATGAGCCATGGCAAACAACAAGAGCTCTGCTGGTGCAGTGGCATGCTTGAGCACAAAGGGCCTGCCCTCTGGAGTGACAGTCAGTCAGTTCTGCTGGAAGGGCATGTTAGAGGCTGCTTCTCGGCACTGTGCTTCTCTGCCCTGCCAGAGCATCTCCAAAAGCAGGAAAGAGTCCTTTCCCAGACCAGCAGCTGTGACTATGAGCAGCTGCAAGACCAAGTCAGAAGTGAAACAAGTGAGGGTCCTGTTTAAGCTCTGTGAGAAAATACCAGCACTATTCTGGCCAAAGAGGTGACCTTCAGAGCCCTACCACCAGCTGGACTCACTCCCACCCACAATGGTCTCAGTTCCCTTCAAGTGCAGTTATAGACTGGATTAGTTGCATCAGTGCAGAGTTCTGAATGGACCTTTGTTTTCACATCAGATAGGTCTGGGGTTAGCACAAGACTTCAAGGGTGCTGGGAAATGAAGGTACTGCTGTGGGATACACCTCATTTGGGACTGGCTCTGCAGACTTCTGCTCTTACCCCACGATACTTCAGCCTTGCTCACAGAAACAGACCTGCATTCAGCCAAAATAAGAATAGCAACGTGGCCTGAGCACTAGTTTACTAACGCAGCACAGTCAAGGCCAAAGGGTATTGAAATCCCAGGGACCAAATGCTTCCTGTCAGAAGGCCTGGAGGCGACCATCACTTTAGACAGGGTCGTCAAAAAACCACTGGGTCGTGAGGTCTGAAGGAAGGAGTAGAAGCCTGAGACAGATATTGAAGGGAAGCCGAAAAGGCAGCAAGCAAAGCACAAGGGCTGGGATTTGAGGAGAGCGCATTTACTACTGGCTGAGCTTGTTACTGTTTCGGTGCAGTTAGCTCCTGTCTGTCACTCTCAATAAAAGTGTTATTGATTAGCATGTGACTTTATTGTAGGGAGCTGGCCAGGAGCCAAGGTGGAAGGACTCCAGAGGGAAAAGAGGACGACTGAGCTGGCAGGAAGGGGAGGGGGTAGGGGGGACGGAGGAGGAGGAAAAAGGAAGCTTGGAAACATAAAATCTTGAAAAGAGTAATTAATTCTGATTGTTACAGCAATCTATCCAGATTTTCAAGAATATTATAAATCAGTTGCCTGTACCCTTCCTATTAGCATTCACACTGGGGAGGGATCCTGGGGAGAATTGATCAGCTGAGAATGCCAGTGCCCTGGGGAAGGACTCCGGCTCAGAGAAAGGAGGATTGTTTTGGCTGCTCATTTCAGACCAATCCTGTGCCCAGGTCCATGGAAAACCAAGGAGGCTGGAGGCATGGCCCTTCAGGAGAGACGCATGGTCCCTTAACCCACCTCCACTGCTGTTCCCTTGAGGGTGTGCCAAAGGAAAGGGCAGATGGCCTGCAAATCTTTCTAAAAGTGAGAAACTGTTACTATCTCTTGCAGCTTAACTGGAAAAGGAAAAGAAAAAAGGAAAAGAAAATCCCTACAGAAAAAATAGAGTGTAGAAACTGAAGGGCAGAAAATGTATACTTTCTACATTAAATTAGAAATAAGCTTTATTTTAAAAAAAATCAACATTTTCTCTGAAATGTTTCATTCTAATTGCTTTCTTTGGGAAAATATTCTTTAAAACCTGCTTCATTAACCACAGAATTCCATTTTTCATGAAAAAAATTAACTTTTTTTCCCCTCCACCTTCAAACTACTTCCTCACTTCTAGTGGCTTTACAAAGTCATCTGGAGCTCCTAGGAAGAACATAAATATGGAATAGGAATAGTAGTGAAAGATTATTCATTTAACTACATGACAAAAGATAGTCCATCATTATCAAATAAGTCTTGGTCTACCATTTAGAAAGAGAAGAAATAAAATTTTGATTAGATAACTGATGGATTTCCTATTTATGTATCTCACAGGCTTGCTCCCAGTTCCCACCTTAAGGCTGGCCCACCTTCCAGCAGGCTGTGCACTGCCTCCCTGGAGGCTCACAGGATGGAGCAGCTGTGGAGTTCTGATGGGAACCACTGGAGCTTTGTTCAAGGAGCTCGGCACAGGATAGCAGACAGTGTTGAAGGCTGGAGCCAGGGATGCTGGCAGGGATACAGGACCAGACTTGTTCACTGTATACTCAGAATTTAAAAGCATGCTTGGTCGGCTCATCTGCTTTCCAGAGAGTAAAAATAAGTGTGCTCCTGATGTTTATGAGACATGCCCCAGCAATGCAAATCCAGATACCAACAGGGACGTAACAGGACACAATGGTTTCAAAAAACAACCACCATTAAAGCACAACTCCTCACTTTCCCCTTTTTCAAGACTCAACACTTGTATTTGAAGGTCTGTTGTTGCAACACACTAATTTCATGGCTATCAATGCCCTGACCTTCTGTTTCTCTCCATTAATCGAAAACCCTTCTGACAACCCTCCTTCCAAAAACACACAAGTTTTCTATACTAGCTGTCCAGCCACTGCTGCAAGACACCAATGTGACAGCAGGCTGGTTCAGTTTGTGGTGCCAGTTGTTCTGGAAGGCTGTGACAATGGCACTGGTAGCTGAACTCCTACCAGGACTATGAGGTTGTAGCCCAGGCAGCCTGCACCCTGCACTGAAGTGGCATTGGCTGTGTCCTCTGGTCATGCATGGCAACTTTCAGGCAGAGTTAAGAGATCATTAACTCTGCCACATCAGTGACACCATCATTGGAAGCTTCAATCGTCAAGCCACGTGGAACATGGAATTTGGAACCCCATGGAACCAAGCCACATGAAACTTGGTTGTCACATCTGTCCCTTCCCTCTTCCCCAACACACCTTCCCATGTGATCTTTTCCACCTCCCTCCCTCCAGACTGGCAGCAATGAAGTGACTCCATTAAACCATGGGCCCAGATGGCTTTCTCCTTTCTCTCAGTCCATCTGTGGCCACACTCTGCCAGCAGGACATTTCCCTGTGGCTCCCCTCACTTGCCTCAACATAGGTTTTTGGTGCCATTTGGGTTGCCTTGGGGTGCACAAGACATCTGCACAGAAAAGGCAGATATGACCCAGGACTACAGGAAACCTGTGCCCATCTGCACCGGTGGCAGGAAGCCAGGCAGGACACCAGAAAACTTCTAAAGCAAGAGACTCAAGCACCTAACACTGCTTCCAACAAGCAGGCTGGGGTTTTGGTATCAGGTGGTTATTTGATGTTATTGGGAGCAAGAACAAAGGAGACCTTTCTGTTGACACCTGCTCAACCTCGCCCTTCCCACCAGCAGGCTCAGGAGAGAGTTTCTGGGATATTTTTGCAGCAAAGAGCAGGTAAAGATCTGGCACTGTGCGCTAAAAATGAAAGGCAAGGCACACTTGTTGTTTAAGTAGGGGAAGAAGTCTACAGATTCCCCCACATGTTCTCCTCTTCCTTCTCTTTGCACTATCTGAGCATGATTTTAGGGAAAGGGTACTGGAGAGAAGGAAAGATTTTTTTTGAGACGTCCCAAATTATACTATGAATAACTTGCTTGAATGCCTTTTTCTGCTTCCTATTTTTTCCACAGTACTTCCCTCTCCAATACCTGTTTTTTATATTCATCTTTTATTTCTATTCCCTGTTTCCCCCACTGCTGCCAGCTCTTATCTTCATTTACTAGTTTTGATTGCGTGTTATTTACTTGGCACCTGTTGATTTGTCCCCTCAGGTCTTCTCTGTTTTAAGCAAAGAGAATTGATATGATTTTAAGTGAACATAATTTTATAGAAGAAAGGAAACAATCACTGTAGCTTCCTTCTCACTAGGAAAAAACAAAAGATGTTTCAGCAGTTGGTCACAGCTGAGCTGCTCACAAAATGGTGACCACAGAAAGGGTCAGGGTAGGAATGACAGGAAATCACAATGTATGGAAAGCATCATCTTATCTCTTGTAGATTTACTCAACTTGCAGTACCTTTTAAAATGTTCATGAAACGTTTTAAAAACATGAGAAATAAAACTCAGTTCTTCCGTATGAGGTATCCTCCTTGTCCTCCTCTCAGCAGAGCCACGAAGGATACAGGATTGTACTTTGGAGACAAAACAGACTTGGGAAAGTAGGAGGCCAATAGACTTGCACAGATATTGCAAAGTGCTGAGCTAACGAGAGGTCCTAACATGTTCCCAACAAAATACACAGAAAGTACTACATTCCAACATGTCAAAAGGGTGCTCCCACCTTAGCTTTACTCCCACTTGGATACTGGTCTGACTGCCAGCCTCAGTGTGCCTTCTCCCATCAGCACAATGACTTCCTGACCACTCTGCAGCCACCAGCGCCTTCACACTAATGCCTTCCTTGGGAAAACATCCTACGGCCAGCTAAGAAACTGCAAGACAGTCTAATTCCTTCACTGCCCCAGTACAGGGGTCAGCCAAAATCTTTGTCAGAAAAATCAGAGCAGGACCTTAGCCATTTCCTCATTTTTGGTGCCACTTACACATTATAACATATTTCTCAAAGAATCATCCAACCATTTATTTACCAAGTAGCCTACTCTGAACACACATCAGCCCATGGCATGCATAAAGACAATTTGCTTCTAGTATGGTTGGGGTTTGGGGTTTTTTTTGTATAGACTA
The DNA here is from genome assembly GCA_013397795.1 of Orthonyx spaldingii. Classification (NCBI taxonomy): domain Eukaryota; kingdom Metazoa; phylum Chordata; class Aves; order Passeriformes; family Orthonychidae; genus Orthonyx; species Orthonyx spaldingii. The sequence continues at coordinate 2,079,481 of VZTJ01000638.1, forward strand.
AAGAAAATCTGCCAAGCAATTAGATTTTCTTCCTTTTTTTAACTATAAAGGTAAAACAGCACAGGAAGTAAAAGCCCTATAAACACAGCAGCTTTTCTCTTTCTCCTTGCCCAGCATCTCTGCGAGGGCCTGAGCTGTTCACAAAATGGCAGGCTGACTCCGTGCCGTGCCTGGACTAGCCTTAAGTATTGAAATCCTTTTAAGTCTATCAGTTTATGATGCCATGTGATGTAGTAGGTCATTAGTCACTTAAGTCACATGGTATTTGCACTGCCCCCTTATTGGATGACTGATGCTTTAAACAAAACAGAAAATGTCAAGTCATTTCATTATGTTGTGGGTGGTTTTTCTAATGAGCAACGATTTTGGCCAGAGATGTGTATTAGCTTTTAGGATTCATTTTCACAGGCAGTCAACCACTTTTCCCTACTTATCGACAGCAAAAGAGAGAACATTTCCCCCATTCATAGCAAAATGCAGTGTATAAACATAACTTAGTAGCACTGTATATAGTTTTTTTTGTCGACCGACTTTTCTAGTTGTGTGGAAACAAGAACTGCAGAGGCACTAAAAATGGAATCAAGTTCAAAGACCAAGACATATGTGCTTCTGACAGTGCACTTTAATTCTCAGCACTGGGTCATCATAATCGACCCCTTGGTGTTCACTTGAAATCCTCTCTTTTTAATCCATGCTCTTTCCTTTCCCAAGATGCAGAGTTTTACAGGTAGGATATTCAGGGGCACACAGCACTGGCTTATCTTTCAGTTCACTGTGAGCGCACATAGGCCAGTTGCAAATGTTTTTAAAACCTTTCCCAGTGTTCATCATCACCATATATCCTTTCCTGCTACTTGAGCTTCTCACCACTCTAAATCCTTCCCTACCACCTCACAGGTTACTTTTCTGCAGAACTTTCTTAGTCAAACTTGACTTCTGATTTAATTCACACCAAAAGAAACTGTTACAAAAGTCAGCCATGAAGCAGCTATGCAGGGTAAAGGAAGTACTTACGTTTCTGAAAATGGTTCTTAGTTCTCAGCTGATGAGAACCGCTTGAAATACCAACACATACTCCATTCACCACTAGACCAGAAGCTGCCCCACAGAGGAGCAGTGGCTCACTGACAACAGGAAAAAGACAAGAAAAAATGCTCTGAGAGAGGGAAAGGAGGAGCTGCATGGAATAAAGTGTCCTCTGCCACCTTGTAGATGGAGCGTTCAGAGCAGAACTAAAGCCTGCAGTGAGCAGACAGCCATGCACACACTGACTGTCCACAAGGTGAAATGATATTGAAGAGTCATTTCCATTGTGAAGACTTTCTGAAAGGTCTGCTGAATCTGATGGGAAGAACATTTTTCAAAGAGATCCAGACAACAAACTGTGCTTTCCACAATAAAAATACCCATTAAGCTCCATTATGGTTATTTTTATTGAAGCTAGTCTAGACATTCAAGTACAATTTTTATTCATTTCCAGATAAATAGAGATCTAGATAAAGATGGAGCCACTGCTGCTGTGTAGGGTCAGACTACATAACAGCCCAGTCATTATCCTATCTCTGACAGCAACCAGAACACAATAAGCATTCAAGCTTCCCTCATTCCCAAATGCCCTGTGACTCATACTCTGCCTCACTGTGTTAAACAGTTCCTCAGTAATTTTTTTTTATTTTTTCATTAATGCATTTAATATTTGGAAATAAAAAAAGAAAGAAATTTCACTTATTCTTCTGCTGATGAAATGAATCTCACTTGAAAGCTTTTTTTATTCTAATTTCCAATCTGCCTGAGATCTTTCGAGTCTATCTAATCCTAAAATACCAAATACTTTAAGAATTCTTTTTAAATAGTTTTAAGAAATTGGAAACAGTCAGCAGTTTCTCCCAAGGCTAATACAAGCTTGAAGATGTCCTGGGCTTTTAAACAAACACAATTATGAGGTTTAGGCTTCAAACAAGTCCTTCCAGCTAATTTTGAACCCTTTCAGGTTTGGAAGTTTTTGTCTCTAGCTGCTTTCTTGGCAGAGAAAGAACTGAAACCATGTTCCCAGACTGGCCTGCAGTATCTTGTCTTGTGCTGGTAGTGTCTTGGTACAGTGTGAAGGTATTTTCTGAACCTGACAGATCCATGAGATGGAAGCTTCTGGTTCTGGAAAGAGCTAGAAACTTTCCAGGCTACCTCAGCCTGTCTGTTTCTGGAGAAACTGGACGAGCTCATCTAGGATTGATGCTGAGGTTAAGAAATCTATCATGTTTTATTGTTCCTGCTGATGTATGACACATCATCCTTCATCTCTTTGTAATGCAGAGTGCCTGCATGTTGGCTCACATTATACTGTCAGCTTCACTTTTACTCCCTCCTCCCCCAACTCCATTTGGTCTGTTCATGCTAAAAATAACATCAAGATTCATGACTGTGAAAGAGATGGGCGCCAGAGAGAGAAAAACTTGCTGACTTAGAGACTCATGGCCGTACTTACCACCTTCCACTGCAAGCCTGGATTGTCTCTATTCCAGGAACGTCATTCCTGACTTGGGAAGGTAGGGAGAAAAGTCCCAAATTTGAGGAGATTGTCCACTATCTATATTGAAATCTTTTCAGCAATCCAGGTCAAGGGACAGATTGACGCTTTCAGGTGTTCCAGGCTCCTCTCTTCTCTGTGGCGTGATCAAAGGCTGTTGAGAGGGTTTAATGGGTGGCTGATTCAAGAAAGGACATGGAAGCCCAAAGAAAAGTTCTGCATCTTCATTTTAACGCTCCATGAGGTTTGCACCAGGACTTGGACATCCCCCACATGCATGGTCCATCTCTGTTTGCAAGTCTGACTGACAGCTCTTCCTCTCCAGACAGTAAGCACATGCTTGCAGGGAAGAGAGGAGCTTTAGCAAAATACGTACAAGGAATTTGTTCTGCTAATCAAGTAGCAGATGTCTGCTCTCTGAGCTTATAACAAAGCTTGCCCCTTTGTGGTATTCAGGGGCTCCAGGCCACTGGAGATATGCCTTCCCAGTAAGATTTCTTAATGCTGCTCATCTCTAGACATTTAAGAGCCTGGGGTTTTTCTCTTCAGTTATTGTTCTTTCCTAAAATCAGAGGTCTTTTCTTTCTTAAAGCGCAGCTATGGTGTCACGATGTCCTAATTTGTATAATTGCTGTCTATCCTAAAGTTTCCCCTGCAGTTTCAATTACACGTCTCACTTCAATTAAACCCCTTAATTCTTGTCCCAAACTGGCATAAAGCATGGCTAACAGTCATGGTTATCCTGCTCTACCCCAAAGCTACCTGCACTGTCCTAGTGAGATGGCTGAATGAAAAGCAGTTTGAAGCCACCTGGGATAAAATGCATCTGAGGAAATGTCAAACATTGATCCTGAGGTACTCTCACCTTCTTTTTGCATCTGGAGGAGCAAAATTTGAACCAGAAAAAGTTAAGGGAAATTTCAAACTCGTGGTTTAAACCAGAGAATTAAGGGAGTGCAACAAAAATTCAATACCTGCCCAACTTCCTGGGTAAAGGAATGAAAGAGGTGAAAGGCTGGGTTGAGGGGGTTGAAGACCCACTAGAATGTGTCCAGCGGATAAAACCATGCACTTCAAGCACTGCAAAAGGTAGATGGAGGAGAGGGCTGGGGTAGGGTTTGCCACACAGGCAGTAGGGCCTGTTCCATAAAGCATCTTGTCTTGTAAACAAGATGTACCTTTGACATCTCCCCTTCAGGGCACCAAGGCATGAAGCAGGCGATGTATTTCAAGCCAAACAGGTGATTTGTAGGTGCTAAGTGTTCATAAAGACAAGATTAAAGAGCTCTCTGATAGCAGGGCAGTAAATCATTCCCCACCTGCAGAGTTGAGTGCCGGGCACGGATGCTCCTCCGACCCTGATTAAATAAAGGATGGCTCAGCAAGATGGGGGCTAAAGTTAGCTGACAGCTCATGAGTGAACTGGTGTCTTGCCTGCTGCTGTTGCAACTGATGGTTAATTTTCTCCCAGAGGAACTTTTGCAAAGGCTCCTAATTAAAACTGGTGGAAGGCAAGCAGGCTCATGGGAAGGCAGAACCGTCTGTCCACTTTCCCCCAACCATAAGCATGCAATGACTGACAGCCTGCATGGGCCAAGCTGCTCCTGGATGAATAAAATCCCAAGGCCTGGTGCTTTCACTTGCTCCAGTGAAAGAAAGCTACAAATAAATATCCAACAGCTTTATATCCAGCATGCAACAAAGCCTGACAAGCTCCAAGTGTCCTGCATAGAGTTTTGGGGGTCAAATACACACACACATAAATATATATGTATGCATACATATACATGCCTCCAAAACACCCTTATGTTTTCACAGTATCCCAGGCTCTCCCCTGGGAATCATGCTTTCCCCTACCCAGTGAGATGTGTGTGAAAATAATTATCTGAGTGTTACAGCCTGGGAAGTGATGACCCAGAGAATGGAGCTTTTTCAGTCAAAGACTCAGAGTTTGATGGCAGAGCAGGTAACAGAACCCAAGAAGCATCAACTCCCAAGTCTCCCTCTTAACCAAGCACATGTTTAGACTAAAGAAGCAGGTTTTGTTTTAAATTACCTATTTGACTAGCCTAGATAGGACCCAAAAGAACGTAATGGAAGGGAAGCTTAATGGGACCTCATTAGATTGTTATAACATTTTTTCTGCACTGTGCTATTAGCTCTTTAAAATAGATTATCGGAAAGAACACACTTCACAGATTTAAATTACTTGTGACTTTTACCTTACCTGAGTTATTTCTTTTACTTTCTATTCCTCTGGAGTTTTTAGGCTGGTTTGTTCAGATATTTCTTTTCCATTTCTAGATTTATAGATACTTGTAGAAAGCTGGCTCAGTTGGGTTGTTAGTGACTCTACTAAATCCTAATCAAAAAATCATTTTAATTGATGTATTCAAATTTTGAAATATTTTGCTGTAAATCTAAGCAAAGGGGGGGGGGGGGGGG
>VZTJ01000638.1:2084492-2240291 GCA_013397795.1 Orthonyx spaldingii
TTTTTTTAAAGGAGCAACACAGTAACAACCAGATAGGCAGTCTAGGGGTTTTGTTTGTTTCTCCCATTTTGCCAGTGTATTGAAGCTACAAATATTCAAATATCATCCAAATCTCAGAGTTAGTCTTGAGCTGTGTTTGCAATAGCAACATTCCCTAAACTGGCGTGTGCTCAGATTTGCTCTGCTATAAGGAAAGAAAGACAGTGCAAGAAAGATGTGAAGCACTGGATAGTCAGGATCAGCTGCTTTACCTCCAGCTAAGCTCTAAAACTGGCCATATAGCTTTGTTACAAAAGCTTTGGCACTGAACTTTGGGCCAAGAATGGAAGTGGTTCCTCTTTGACTTAAAGAGCGAGTATCACCTTCATGTGTTCCAGGGATAGCTCAAAGGTACAATCAATAGCAAATTTAAAATAGGGGATAGGGAGATCTAAAAGCTGAGAAGTCCCATGTGGTTGCTTTTCCTGAAAGAGGTCTGCTTGTTTTGATGCTCATCCAACTACTTAACTATCTGCACTGATTAAAAAAAAAAAAACCACAATAAAGGCAGCTGCTGCTTTACAGTTCATGATGTTCTATGTTCAACATCCTGTGTCCACTTTTCTGAAGCAGATCAAGAGCACATGCAGAAGCACTAAGTGTATTTTTTTTGCATCAGCATCTCCTGATTTTCACAGTATAATGAAATTAATTCCCCTATGGGAATAGTATTTTCATGTTTTGTAAACTTTTCAAGTCAGTTTTCTTCTACACTGTTCCGTTCAAAATAGTGCCTCACTTTCTGATGAGGGCAAATGGGTTCAGTCACTGCAAAATGGGTTCAGTTCCCTTTGCTTCCATCTCTTCATTGATCCATGTCCTGGTTTTGGGGGGAGTTAATTTTCTTCACAGTGGCCGGTATGGGGCTGTGTTTTGAATTTGTGCAGAGTAGTGATAATATAGTGGTGTTTTTATTATTGCTGGGCAGGGCTTAGAGACAAGGCCTTTTCTGCTTTTTGTGCTGTCGTGCTAGCATGGAGACTGGGGGTGCCTGGGAAACTGGGAGGAGACACAACTGGGCAGGTGACCTAGACTGACCAGAGGGATATCCCAGACCATATGACATCATACTCAGTATATAAAGCGGGAGGAAGAAGGAAAAAGGGAAGGACATTTGGAGTGATGGTGTTTGTCTTCCCAAATAAGTGTTACACATGACAGGGCCTGGCTCTCCTGGAGACAGCTGAACACCTGCCTGCCCATGGGAAGTGGTGATTTAATTCTTTGCTTTGCTTTACTTGTGCAGGCAGTTTTTATTTTCCCTTTTAAACTGTCTTTATTCCAACCCATGAGTTTTCCAGGTTTTACCCTCCCAATTCTCTCCCCAGTCCTGCTGGTGGGGGAGTGAGCAAGCGGCTGCCTGGGGCTTGGGTAATGGCTGGAGTTAAACCAATACCCTGAGAGTGCTGTTACACTGTGGTGCACTCCAGAATAACTTTACATTTCACTAATGCTGGGATTTCACTGGTTGAACCCACTGTTTACATAGTTAGGTGGAAACATACACTCATATGCAGAGCTCTGGCAAGGAGCCTTGGCTGTGAAGGGAGTTACTGTGCAAAAGAAAATTTCAGAACTCTTCATGCCCACCTCACCCAGATGCTGTTTCATCCCCCCAACCTTTCAGTGCTCATCCCCTGCTTGAAACAAAAGGCCTACATTAAGTTATGGACCACATTTTAGTATTAGACCATCAACTGACTGTTTCATTGCACCTCCGATGTAGAACTTGGTAGACACTACAATTTGATATCAAGTCGATATTTGCCACATTCTAGTCCTTTTTTAAGAGGACTGTTCCTCCTTCCTCAGAGCCAGGGTGAGCTAGGCTGCACCTGTACTAGATTACTGGCCCTCTCTAATCTCTAATTAACCATTTGTTTTATTCTACCCAAATACGTAAAAAAATTACTATATAGACACAACCCAGATATTTGCTTCCCAGTGTAAGTATTGGTGTTTTACCAATGCTGGTGGTTAAGCCTGAATCCTGAAAGAGTCCTTGGGTCATTTTGAACTATGGCTGCATTCACTGACCGAGAGCTCTCAGCTGTTTACATTCCTCCTCCTGTTTTCACATGAGTTAATTTAAGCATACTAGCAAAGGACGAGGAAAGGCAGGGATGAAACCAGATGACACCAAAAGCACAGATTGAAGGTCATAACAGTGAGATGGATGCCCCATCCCTGGAAGTATTCAAGGCCAGGTTGGATTGGGCTTTGAGCAACCTGGTTTAGTGGAAGGTTCCTTGTCCGTGGCATGCCCATTTCTAGTCAAAATGAGATGTTTAAGGTCCTTTCCAACCCAAACCATTCTATGGTTCCATGGCCATGAGTCCCTCAGGACAACTCCACCCAAAGGTACCCAAGGCATTATCAGACACCCATTGGGCACCCAACCCGTGGGCTGTAGCAGCCAAAGGGAACAACCTTGTGTGCAGTGGTTGAACAATGTGTCTCCAGGGAGCTGCACGTATCTTTTGAAAAATAGATTTTCTCCCTCTTCCAGAGGAAGGAGAAAGTGCAGGGACTAAACCACAAACCTGCAGCTGGGAAAGAGCAAGAAGAGAAGGCAGCTGGGTTCAGCGCCCTTCCCTGCCAAACCCTTGGCTTCCCTACCTTTTGTCTGTCCAGCAGCGAGGAAAGCATTCCCCCTTTTCTATGAAGGCCAGGCAGATGAATGTCTCAGAGACTACAAAGAGTTTTTTGCTTGTGGTATAAGCAGGGACCACCTACGCATCTTGGCCAGTTCCCTGGAAAGCCGTGACGTGGGCCGGAGCAGCACGCCTGCCTCCCTGTTCCCGTGCCTTTCGCTGCCACCCCCTGTGCCTGTCACCCTTGCCAGCTGCCACTGCCCAGTGTGGCACCGCCTGTGCCAAGAGCAACGATCCTCCGAGCAGAGCTGCCCAAGCACTGCCAGTCCCTCAGTCCAGCTCAGCTCCCTGCATCTCTCCCGTTGATTTACGTATCTCCGCAATGTTATTTATCAACTGCTCCATAATTAATCAGATGCAGAGCTTGGCAGCACTAAATGAGCAGCCTGTCTCCAGTGCTCCCACTGCCACCAGCCCCCTCCCCTCCCCTCCCCTCCCAGCCACCGTGCTTTATCACACACCACAACACTGGAGCCTGCGTTCAGTCGCTCCTCATAATAGCAGCCAGGGGGGCTTTTCAAATGATCTCATCTCACCAGGAGAGCAGGCACTCATCCTGCCAGACTGGCAGGAAGGGAGGAATTAGCATACAGGTAAATGCCAGCTTCCTGCCGGTTATCCCACCAGCCACCTGGCTAAAGAGCTGCAGTCGCTCTGAGATTAAATATCTTGCTGTTCCTTGCTTCCTGACCTCTTCCTGCCCTTGCCACCCTGGCCTCTAATCTCTCTCCTTTCTGACAGGTTGCTTTCTCTCATTTTCTCCCTTTGCCTGTTGTTCCAACATCCTTCTTTCGCTTTCCTCTTCTTCACTTTCCAGTGCCTTTTTCGTCATGTTGCCTTCTTGCACTCACCCACTCTTAGTTCTACTCCCTTTCTACCCAATTCCCCTCTCACATAAGCCCCAGATCAAGCACACTGTATGCAAATAAAATTACATTGTGTTGTTTTCATGAACAAAAACATAAGAGGAGCCTGGGTTCCAGAAGTCCTTCAGTTCAAATCCATCAGATATAAAGACCACAGCTCCTAATCCAATAATAACATTTTGGCTCTGCCTCAGATTAAAAAGCAAGGCTCAGGAGACACAGATCATGTTCCTGGATATGGTGTTTGTGGACTGACATGGTATTAGCAAGCCACGCTGCACCTCAATTTACCTGTCATTAAAATACAGAGGACAGAGATGTTAACTGACCCAGACTGATACAATGTTCATGCTTGTAAAAGTAATCACACACTGAGGGTTAAAGTGGAAGGCTTCAGAGATCATCTAGAAACTTAAAATCTCCCTCCCTTTTTATTCAGTATTGAGGCTGGTATTGAACACTTTTTGGAACCCACCTGGGGGAAACAAGGTGGGGACTATAGGAAAATTTTGGTTTGTCACTCTATAACTTTATTGCTGCTCTTTTCATACTAAGGTCCCCCTGTGAGAGATGTGCCTTAAAAAGGCTCCTGCAGGAGTGAGCTGTGATGCAATGCAGACACAGGAAGTCGTAACAGAGAACCTGGGTGCTGAATTAGCCCCTCCACTGGCAGAGGCATCACCTCTGAGTAACGACTGTGCAGCGTATCTTGGTTTGCCACGTCCTCTTTCCCTAAAAACATAGGAAACATGGACGTTTCCTAGACCTCAGCTGAGTTCCTCAGGCTGCTTAACTCTCCCCACACTAGCATGCTGCCTAACTAGCATATAATGACCATTATCTCTTCTGAAATAAACCACCCTTTGTGCCTCAGGTGAGCTCTTCAGACAAATAGGGCAAAGGAAGAGAAGCATAAGCTTTGTCCCATAAAACTGGGAGTCTCTGCCACATGATAGCCTTAAAAAAAAGCTGTAGAGGAAGAGACCTGAGCTAGGGACCTTAACATAACATCACCAATTAATACGAGTCCTCTCTGTTGGTCCATTGCATGTAAGCAAAACAGGGCTGACATTAGTAAGGCTTACCCAGATATTGAGCACAAAAGGTAATCAGAGTGCTGATAAGAATTCTGATGCATCCACTTGCCCATGCTTTTCATGCTAGAAAGCATTGCTTTTTATCCTGCACGAAGAATGGAGGTGGGAAGCAAGAAATAAGAGGGAAAAAATGGAAAAATATAGTGCAAAAAAATCTTTTATTTATTTAAAAGCAGATGGGGTATAATGAGAAAAACAAGAAGAGAGATTAGAAGGAGAGGAAAGAGTAGTAGGGAAGGCAAGCTGTAGAAAATGGAGGTAACAGGAAATGAGGCAAATACAGAGAGATGTAGAAAGATGTAGAAAGCCCCATTGAAAACCTTTGATTTTAGCTCTACTATGCAGATGCTCAACAGAATTTTTGCTGCCAATGATGGGATGTTTCTGTTTCTCATGGGTTTCTAGCTAACAGTCCTATATTTTCCCTTTGGCTGAGGGCTTGGAGTGTGTGTAAAATGCCAATATTGCACCTCCTTGGAGCTTTATATCTTTCTCTGTATGACTTCTGCTGTCTCGGGGGACTCTTGGAAAGGGTGCAATAAGAGCAGTTCAAAAAGCATTAGAGAAATATAGTGGGGCCTAAAAGTCTCAGGTGGAAGGAACATTATCCAAAGAGGGAACTAATTATTTGGTGGATTAAGGCCACTGGCTGGGTTTGCAGAGTTAGCAGATGGACAAGAACACAGTGGAGTCCTTTTTCAGGATGGATGGCATGGTGAGAACATCTGTCTGCTGCAAGCAGGAATATGTTCCTGGTCCACTTGGTCTCAAAACCAGAAGTGCAACCTCCTACTTGGACACAACTCACAGAAACCAAAACTGCATTGAGGGGCTTTTTTTATGTTGTGAGATCAAAGGGCTGGGACTTGGCTTTGCAGAAGGTCTTTCGGTGAGCCTCACAGTGTTGCAGAAAGAGAACTGCTTAAATAGAGCTATAAAAGTAATTGCTAAAAAGACATTACCTTACAAAACCTTTTGCCACTAGATTATGAGTTTGACTCCTGTGCATTCTGGTGGCCCATTAAAATCATTACCATTTGCATCTGACCACTCAGTGGTGGTCTCTGTGTGAAGGAAGTTTTGTGGCCTTCAGCCACATCCCATTGAGCACATTTAAATCACTATGAGCACTGAGTGCAAGGATAGCTCATCCAGTCCTACCAGACTGAAGTCAATGCAAACTGACACAAATGGGAGATTCACCCTACAAGAACTCACAGGAGCTGGGGCAGATCTATCCACAGAAAAAATTAAGTCCACTCCTTAACTATGCAAAAATCAGGACTAAATAAACAGCCCTAGACACATGTGCTCCTTTAGTTGAAGTCTGCCACATCAACTAGAAAAACACATTATATTCCACCATTAACTCAGCAACTGGAGCCTCAAATATTCCCAGAAGGGCCATCCTGCACTTGACACATGACAAAAAACATGGAAAAACCACTTTAGAAAGATAAAACCATGGGGTATTCCTTGGAGCAGAGAGGGTCTGGGTCCTTGGAAACTCCTGAGTGAAAATTGCCACAGCGCTTGGCCAAAAAAGGCAGGAGGAAACCAGTGGACATATGATTCCTCTCCCTTCTTCTCACACATAAACACACTGTTTCTGGTAGCAGCAACCCTGCCACACAAAGATCACTGCCACACGGAGTGGAGACACACTCAGCTCGGCTGTAGAGGAGCTAACTCAACTATGGGAAGCAGTCTTTATCCAGCAGCACGGTGCTGAAGTTGGGCCAGTTGACCCTGCTGGGACCCAGCATGAGAAAACTACAATATGCCCACAAGGATTTGAACTCCACTGATCTTCAAAGTAATGAGTAACGAGCATTCATTTTGCAGAGGAAAAGGGCAAGGAGAGGGGAGAGAGGCACACACATGACACAGAGGGAGCAGGGCAGACCATCCCAAGCAGCTACGCATATCCTGTTTCCAGTTCTCCTGCCATGTTGTTGCCCTGATTCTTGCAGCACATCTGCTGCCCTCACAACCCTGCAACAGCCATTTCCCCAGCGGGCCCAGACACATCACAACTTTTTAGCAGCCCAAAGGACAAGGCAGAGAAGGACTGTCTGAAAATGACAAACAGAATTATCCTGGTGTTATGCAGGGCAGCAGTTGGAGCCAGCACTGCTATTTACAAGGGATGCGGCTTGCAAAAAGCAAACATCTCTCCATGGCCCACGGGGTCTCTGCTCTAACTAACATGTCGTGTGACACTGAAGGCAGATAATTAATCTCCCATCACAGCACCTGTCTGCACCACCCTTTTCCCTTATCTAATATCTTTGTCCCTGTCCCTCCCTTTACAGACACCGTTTACAGGAAGGAGGAGTGAGGTTTATCACTGCCACCTATTGGCATTTGCCCTACAGGAAGAACATGAGGACATGGCAATCCTTTGCACAAAACCACCACCAATTCTTCACGCTATTGCTTCCTGTAAACCTGCATACTCTTTGATGGCCAGGTTGTAAAAATGAAACACAGCATGTATTCTGGGTGGGTCTGTAAATTAGTTATAAGCAAAGTTGCATTAGCAATAGTGCTGTACAGTCAGCCCCCTTGTTAGCAGTTTTGGTAGTGGTGGTTTTGGTTTTGTTGGGGTTTTTTGGTTTGGTTTTGCATTTTTGGTTTGCTGTTGGTTTTTTTTTTTTCTTTTTCACTTGTAAGATTTAAGACCAGGACTGCACTCTTCCACGTGAATATAGTAACTCATCTGGAGCCCGATCTTTGATATCATGTGGCATTATGTGTTTTGGACATACTCTGCAGGTCCTTATAATTTTTGCAGAGCTTTCCCCTCAGTACTGGAAGCCAGTCTTATAGAGTACTCTGGGAGCATCCATATTGAACTAAATTTGGGATATCTGGCACAGTTCTGTATTAAGGTCAACTTTACTTAGCTCTAGCCATGCAGGCAAAAGGTCTGTTTTCCTGCTGGGTTCTATAATACACATACAGGCACAATGCAGAAAGCATTTTAAGTTTTCAACTAAATCTACCTCCTGCTTTGAAGCTCAAAAGGTCAGACTTGAGGTGGGGTTTGACACCAGCACTGGAATAGAGAAGAGTCAGGAGGAGCGTTGCTGGTCAAATGCTGGGGGCATTGACAGAGCTGTGTCTGGGGAGCTCTGAACTGAAATACCAGGAGGGCTGCAGGGCAGATGGAGGGGCACTGGCAGACTTGTCTAGATGGGCAACGCTTGTTTGCTTTACACAGAACATGCCTGGATGCAGTCCCTGATGCAAGTCCCTCCTTTAATAAAAATCAGGACTCTACTCTGATAAAACGGCTGAAGACAAAGCCATCCCTTGTTCTTTAAAGCTGACCTTTCCCTTTCCCCAGCATAGTTAGATCCCTTACAAGATTTGGTACATTCAAGAAGAATTTTTAAAAAACATTTTTACAAACATGTTCTGCATGACCGCTTCCACTAATCCTGCCGACAGGGGCGATCAATGCCTTTAAAGGAGATTTGTGGAAACCACAAAGAGTCAAACGCTGCCACCATGGAGATAAATGCCCCTTCAGTTCCTCAGCTGATGCTCACCACAACACACCTCCTCAGGGGAAGGTTTTCCTCCAGACCCAGCTTATTATTAAGGTGGGGCAGAAGTTCAGGACCGACTCACTAAGAACTGCTTCCCACCTGGCTTTATTTCTCACAAGAAAGAACGGTGCTTAAAGCACTGCTACAGCACCTTCTTACACTATGCTGGATTATTAATTCAACATCGATCCAGAGGAAACATGCACTTCACTTCCTACAGCACCCTGCTTTTGAAGGTAACCCATTCTCTCTATCGACCAGGCTGAAGGTTGCTTAAATTAGCAAGAATAAATACAACCTCAACTCCACTGAATAGCAAAGGGATTTGAAAAAGTATTCCATTTTTTCTGTTTTTCACCCAAGATCAGGATTTCAGTACACTGTCCCTGATTAGCTCTTTACATGTGAAACATTTTTACCCATCTCTTTTTTTGAATCAATTCAGGCAGCAAGTAATCTGGGCAGAGGCTCCTGCGCTCAAACCAGATAACAAATCAAGCTATTCAAGATTAAATGCATTACCCTGCTTCCCACTATTTTAAAGGCCAGAGTTCTATAAACTAGTGCCAGATGTTTTAATTAGCAGAAAGCAACAGCATATTCCCGCACAGCATGTTCCAGAAGGGATACTGAAGCGACAAAGTAAAAAATCTCAACACGGAACGAATGCATGTTTCATTATACATCTTTGACTGCTTCACCTGCACTCTGCCCACAAGCCTGCCTTTCCTAGGACTCGTTCCAAAATATTACTTCAAACAGATTTTGTTTTGCTCTTTACCGTTTCCTGGAAACCTTTGTAAATATATTCCACCGGCGTTTCTCAACTTCCCCTACTCAATCAATCTTTGTCCCAACCCAAATCTATTTCACTTCATTTGAAGAAACTAACTCTGCCTCCTGATGTAACAGAGACCCCATTAGGGATGCGGCCACTGCACATTTTGCAGTCTGTTTGAACCCGTGGACACAGCAAGGCAAACATTAATACTTCACCTAAAAAAAGTCGTACAAGAGTGTTTCTTACATGAGGCACATGTAATCCACAGGGGGATGATGCAATATGATACACTGGCAGCTCTGTCACTTCTCAGCTGGTGAGGATCTCAAGATCAAATTTTGCAGAAGATCTGTGTGCACGTGCAAGTTTATAACACAACAGGGATTTCAAGTGACATCATACAGAACAAGAGCAGTTTAGGATATTTGTTATCAAGATGATACTGCTAAGAAGAGATGATTTTGTCATTATATGTTGGAGAACAGAAAGAGTGACCATTACTTCACAAAAACCGTTACATCTTTTCTCCTAACGTTCCCTGTTTTGTCCTCAGTGTAAGTTGCTGCATGCCTGTCACTGCAAAATTGGGGAGAGGCATTGGAATCCCCCCAATGGTTACTGGACTGGTGCAGTGTGCTTGCTGTTCCAGCACATTGTGGTGCCACACTTGGGGACAGCGTTCACACTGTCCACACTTAGCACAGTAGGGAAATATGTCTGAAGCTTTACTGAAAGTTATAAAGTTCTGTGGGGAATGGCTATCCCCAAGACAAGAGCTGTCCTCTGTACCAAGATTATATTGGTTTTTCCACCATCTGTGGGGTTCTGACCGTGTTGTTTTCTTCCCTATAGAAACCTCTGTAGCTAGGCAGGCAGATTTGAAAATATTGGGCTGAGAAAAAGGGAAAGATACAACAAAATAATACCCTCATCAGTGTATCTGTACTGGAAGAAATACACAACAAAAAGCCAACACAACTAAGACGTTTACCGCTTCCTAATACTCAAGTATAAAGTGGAAAATTAGAAAGAACAAAGAAAATACAAGTTCTGGTTAATGAAAGCCATTTGGTTTCTGAATTAAGCTTCAGGTAAAGTCCGATGGTCAAGTGTTACATTATGTTCTTGGAAATCCAATTTTGCACTGCTGTATATTTCTAGAAATGAGGTGAGCTGGGATTATCTGCATGCTTGTCCCTCTCCTGCCTCTCCTGCTCTTGCCCCTTGTTTGTTCTTCCCTCCATCTGCTTCAGTGGCTTATTTCTGATTTCTCCTGTCCTTTGGAGTTATCAGAAGTAAGACACAAGATTGATTCTCCAGGTCAAACTGTTCCTCATCAATTATAGTAAACAAACCAGGAACGTGTTTTCTAGCCAGTCAGTCTCCTTTCTCTCTCTCTCTCTCTCTCTCGCTCTCACACACACACAGAGATGTCCTTCTACTTCCAAGGAAAACAGGAGCTGAAATGGGTCAATTTGTTATTTTCTCTTTAAAGACAACCATAGTCACATTTCTCCGATTTAATAACACCTACGGCAAATGACATTTCTTGGTGAGAAACAATACCAGGTATTGATACAAATAGATAAGATTAGAGATAAAAAAATCTAAATCCGTTTCTGGCAACTCATATTTATTTACTTCAGGTTTTGGTTCACTTCAAGAGAAAGGGTTTGGGGCACATGGAAAGAATAGCAAATTGAGCTGATGACAACTTTTTAATCAGAAAGCCAATGGTACAGAGATTGGCTTCCAAAATGGCTATGGGGAAATACCTGAAAGTAGGGGTTGAGAAGAATGAGAGAGAGAGAGAACAAAAATGTGAAAAGGTCATTAAGGTCATTCCTAACCTTCTTTCCCTTTTCTTTCCTTAGCTGTTTACAGCACAGCCTTTTCCCTCAGCAGCTCCCTGTAGCCACAGCCATCTCTGTGTGGAAGTTTTTCACCAGTAGTCACCATCTCATTCAGCAGAGGGGTCAATATTCCATCCCTTCAGACAGAGCTGCACCACTGCATGAATCTCCTGTGGGTGGCACAAGTGGTTGGGTCAAGTCACAGTGACTGGGTGGCACAATCCTGCCGTCACGCAGTCAGCAGCACCCACAGCTTGGGTTTGCCCATGGCTAGCAATGCAGGCACAGGGTGCTCCTCACTCATGAGCCCTCAGTTCATTATGGCCTCAGGAGAGCCATAGGTGGGCCCATTCCATCCCTCCTTTCTCTGAAGGGACACATCCATCTCCAGAGGAAGGGATCTCCTCTCACCTTTTCTAAAGTTCAGCACAGATTTGCAATCACAGCGAGCTGTTGCATCTCTGATGCTTTCACTGCTGCAGCACAAAACCATTATCTATTTCTGTCCCAACAACTTCTAGAGGAAATTCCACTACAAGCATCTTCTGGGTCAAGCCAATTTCTACCTTCTCCCTGACCACAAGACAAAGCCAGTGCCCAATTTTATTTAGGACAAGGCCATTTGCAGGACCCTGAGAATGTTGGTGCCGTCACATGTGAAGCATTACAACATCCCAACACAACATCTCAGCTCATGATAGATCTGAGTCCTTAGATCTTAAGCCTTAAGAAGGTTGTTAAAGATAATAACAACTTATTTTAAAAAATGTAACTCACAAGCGGAATCTAGATACCTTTCTGATGAGACAATAAGGAGAAGGCAGCACCACTGCACAGCTGAATTCCCTTCTGGAATAAGGAAGGTCAACAAAGATCCAAGACCAAAACCATACTGAGTGGTGATAAGCTACGAAACCAGTTTGAAGAAACACATCTCCTTAGACCATGCAGAGCAGTGGGAAGTGGACAACCCAAGAAATAACTACCAAATCCCAGCTTTCTCCAGCATTACCACCACTCAGGTGCTGACAATTGATACAGGTCTCAGTAGCAGACTGTCATCATCATCACAACCAAAACTCTCTTCCCCAAGACTTATGATGTGCCTCTTTAGTTCTTTTCAGGAATTCTTTGTATTTTGACCACTAGCACAAAATACTAGACTCTTGCTATGGTCAGTCTTGTCTCACAGTGCCTTTGAGTTCTTTGACAATACAAATGCCTGCCTGCCTGGCTGGTATATCTACTTTCCTTGACAATCAAGCATGTGAATTTGAAGGATCCTTAACAGATGACGGTGATGCTCAAATAAGCTTTGGCTGTTCTTACAAATATTTAAACTAATGTGCTATTAAATACGTACCAAAAGTGAAGGAGATCTGTGAAGCTCCATAATCTTTCTTAATGAAGAAACTTGTTATGAAGCCACAGAGAAGTCTGCAAGAGTAAAACCCTAAAAACTAAACAAGTCCTGACTCCAGACTTTTCCTGAGTTTTATGTCTTTTTTTCCCCCTTTCTTCCTTTCATTTAATAATAAAAAAAATTAATAAGTGGAATGTTCTGTAGTAACTTTGAAAGAAGTAATTTAATAAAAAAAATTCAGAGTGCCTCAAGTTAATTTAATTCAATCCTAGGCTCATGCTGCTGCCAAATTGCACATTTCAAAACTGCATAGCCAAAGAACTTTAGGTGCCCTCTGAGAATGCCTGAAGTGAAAGAAAAGGCAGAGAAAAAAAGACCCATGAAAGCAAATTAAGGCAAATACCTTGTTGGGTGTTGGAGGGAAAAGAGAAGAAAGAGAAGGAAGTTTCAATTAATGTGCAAGTGATTTAGTACTTAAGAACAATAGCTAGGTAGAAGTGTTGCCCGGCATTTATTTAATTATTTAACACCCTTTGAAGGGAAGATGGTGTAGGTCAGGCCAGTCAAGAAGAGGAAAGCTCATCAGTAAGGAATAACTATTATGCAAAATGAAAGTACAGCACAAGAATAGAGTCCTGAGGGTCAGGGCTTCAGGCAAGAGAAATCAAGGCACTCTGGACTAAATTCTTCCACAGGATGTATTCAGCAAGGGTCTGCAGACATCCCTCCTGGGACGTGATTCAATCTGGAGAGTGTGAACACACATTATGGGTCTGATCCACTCCCACTGAGGCAAAACCACAGTGAGAGCAGGACTGAGTACAGTCGGTTGTTAGCTGGCATCTGAGGTAGCTAAGAAGCCATAGTGGACAGCTAGTATACAAGAAAACATCTTAGAAATGTCCAACTATAATTCAATGCCCTAATGTCCTAATGTTCTACATCAGAAAGAGTCTGGAAATTAAGAGGTAGGAGGCAACTTTGGTCTCGTAATTTTGCTCTGGAAGAACAATGCACGATACATTAGCAAGCCAAGATGTTTTTCACCAGTCCTGTCTATCCATACAAGTACCTGGATCACATTGCCACCATATTGTCCTTCTATTTCATTTGCAAAAACCTGTACTCAGAAATTTGCCATTTGAGACACAATTTTTAGTTAGGAATAGTGTTGCTAGCATGTACGTTGCTCCATCTCACAACTGCCACAGCTAAGCAGACCTACTTATCATCACCTCTGTCCTCTCTGTCTCCTGGGCCTCTCTTGGTGTCATCAGTCTCTTTACAACCGGGTGGGTTTAGGTGTTAAACTCTTCAGAACAGAGAGTGTTGATTATTATAACTGTGTACCAGCATTCCTCTGTATCCTCAAGCATTTTGACACAACTGCCAGTAATACCAGAGGACTGGATTTGATGACCCAAAGAGGTCCTTTGGAGCCCTATACCCCCAATCACTTGTGTATTGTTTCTGCTATTACTGTTGGTTCTAATCTTATTGTTTACTTCTTGGAGCAGGTGAAGGTAAATTCTACCGGCTTTCTTCAAGTTCAAGGTTAAAGCAGCTCTGCTAGAAAAAGTATTACTTCCTAAATAAGCAATACAGTTTTGTCCAAAGGCCTTAGACTGTCTGCTATAATTTCCTCTTAAGGAGGATACACGTTAAGTTGGATGTCATTGGAAAGTCAGTACTTTCAACAAGATTTTTGATAAAGCCACATAATTAACAAACGACCTTGATGTTATCATACCAACTGGGCACATTTTCCATTGTAACAAATACCTCAGCTAGTATCAGAAGATTTTTCAGTGTTCTTTTTGTATATGTGTAAAAATACATGAACAAAGATAAATAGAACACTGATTTATATATATATATATTTATATATATAATCAGTGCTTCCTAGCTCATACTGTTTCTCTTCTATTTTGCTTTTTTTCTTATCTACGTGTTTCATATTTTAGGTCTTTCACAGTCTACTTCCCCCATATCCTATCTGCTTCTTTAGGAAATTATGATAATGGCCCAAGTTCTTCAAATGTATAGGCTTTGATAGGAAACATCATTTACAGCTACAGCAAAAAAAAAAAGATGCAAACTTGGTCCCAGCTTCACCCCATTTCATGTAGTCTTTGCATCCCCTACACTCCATATGCTGATGACTTGATCGTAACTTAGAGCTGTCTCTTTCTAAACTATATCAAACTTAATTTCCATGAACAACCAATATTATGGCAACAGGCTGAGTTTCAGTAAAATAGATTTATAATATACACACTACTATATACTGGCTTTTCTCATATTTACTGTGGTATCCGAAAGGGCTTTACATGCATGTCTGAAGTTATCCCCCCATTTGGCATCTAGGGAACAGAAGTCCATATCCTCTAAGATAATTAGATACTTAATGATCTACGTGTCTATTTACTTTTTGAGGATCTCAGCTGCAGAGAATATTAAGTGACTTACCCAAATGTCATACAAAAAGGTTGCGGTAGTATCTTAAAAAAAAAAAAAAAAAAATCACAACAGAACCAGAAACCAATCTCCTAAATCCATATACTTTGTCTTAACTACTATCCTTGTGAATTACACTGTTATATAATGTAATTAGAAGAAAATAGCAAGTTCTATTCTAGGAACTTCTAATCAGCGACAAGCACTGCACTCCTAACGATCTCATTAGAAAAGAAATGCATAATTGCACGGTAGCACCATCGAACAAACTACACCTCCAGCCAGAGGGGCAGCCCTTTTCCTCATAGACAGCGCAACTTAGAGTAATGCTGCTTCTGCCATGGGTAACACCAGAAACGCACAAAAGTAAGAAGCGATAAGACCTCATCTCTTCTAAACATGAGGTATGGGTTTTTGCAAAATAAAAGAAGGAAAGGAAAACTCTATCACCAAGGTATTCTTTATTGAGAATAAATGCTAAGCTGGTGCTCACTGCAGTTCTCGAGTGCTGCAGTTTTATAAGCAAAGCCTACTTCCAATAGGAGTAGACCTAGAAACCTTACTGGCACCTTGGATTTTGATCAGATCTTTGCAAATACATTAATATTCAGTACTCACATCATACATTTTATTTATACCTGCTTATTCTTAACTTGCACCTTTCAAAGCAAGTGCTTCAATGCAACACCATAAACTGAAGAGCCCAGCATTTCTGCCCTATCTTTACAGCTTTGGTGCAGCTCAGGCCACCCACCACATGCTTGATACGACAATGAATGCTATGACCCAACACTGTCAGAAGATGAAAGAGCCAGAGCAGGCAGCTGGTCCAAACCCCCAATGTCAGAGCAGACATCTGGCATCATCAACAGCAGCCATTATAGACCATGGCTGAGCTGTAAACCCTGACTTAGCTTTGAAGACCTCCAAAATGTGAGAGCAGTGTGATCAAGATTTTGTGTAGGAAGTAACCACTGGATGCAACGTGTCACTCTTCTCAGCAGGTCCTGCTTCAGCAGGTCCTCTTCAGGAAAGAGTGAGCTCCAGCAGCAGGGATCACAGCAACAACTATGGGATAACAGGGAAGTCCTGCAAGATCCCTATGCAGTTATGATTAGTAACTCATGACACATGGGAAGACAGTTTAAGGTTTTCAAAACAGACATAGTAGCTGCTGAACGATATTTGCAGCTCTTTCACAGTTTCCTCTGCTAGCATCAGCAAACTCCTACTTGAGTGTGCCACTCTGTAAAATGGGAATTTTACAGCTCCACAGGGAAGATGTGAAGGAGTAAAGCACCAAATCGAGGAGTTAGGCATCTAAAAGCTTTATTGATCCAGGTCTGAGTATACCGTATTATTGGACTCTATGTTAGGTCATATCTGGGAGCCTAAGAAAAGCAGCTGTAAGAGGCAGCAACAGGATTGAACTCTAAAGTAAGGCAAGAATATAAGAAAAACCATGAACCGAAACGCTTTAACCTATGAAGGCAAGGACAAGAAGTGGTTAAGAGGGGATTTCACTTAAGCATGGAGAAGAAAATCTTAAGAGATACAAATCACGACTGCTGATGATTCTGTTTTCCTCCTGACACAGATAATGGGATAAGTGGGCATGCATGGAAATCACAGAAAGGAGAATTTCTGAGGAGATGAAAGCCTTTCACAAAGCCAGCTCTGTTATACCATTTTTCCCTGTGCCTCCTGCTGGGAAAGGCTGGGAGTACAGCTACCCTCTGCTCCTCCACAGTCTGCCAGAGCAGCTGGGAGCTCTCCTGTGCCTGAGAACATGCCCAAAGCCCTGATCTGCCCACCTCAGCAAGCAGCCAGGCTTGGAGCAGCTCTGAGCTGTCCCCCAGCTGCCTCTCCCACTTCATTTCCTAACACTTTTCACAGGAAGAGACAGGGACTGAAGTAACTGGGAGGTCTCACCCTGCTCATCCTACCTGGGATGTGCAGGCCCTGAAGTAGGAGTGTGCTGAAGGACTCTGATGCCCTGCTCCTGTCTCTGGTGGCGAAAGGGAGGTGCTGTAGCTGGAACGGGCTCTGAGGGAGTCTCCTGCATACTACTCCTCATGCGGGAGAAGGCACAGAGCGAATAAAGCAGCATCTTCCTGCACTGGGCAAGCCAGCATCAAAGCTCATTCACTGATGTGTGAAACCTAAATCTCTATGAGGCTCCTCTTCTTCTTCTTCTTTTTTTTTTTTTTTTTAATTCTCCCCACCCCCAGTCACTCTCCCATTTTTTTGGGCGTTGCCATGGAAACTGCATCTGGTTTCCATTCTCTGTCTTTCCGTCATGTCCCTGCTCAGAGTCAGAGGCAGCATCGAAGAGACATTGATCATTGATGCAGTGAACCAGCCCCGCGGGAACCAGGCTGGCCTGTAACCCCGCGCCTCCCAGCCACCACCTGCCTCACAGAGAAGGTCCAATCTTACTGCTCTTTGGGCAAGCTTAATTAAAAGTGAACTGGAACCAGGCCCCTTAAGGCACCATCCTTCGAGGGGTCATGAGAAATGCCTGCACATACACGCACCTCGAGCCCTTACGGAGCTTTGCCAGGAGATGCTGGGGTTATTCCCATGTCCCTGTACACACTGAAGTCTACCCCCAGCTGGCTACAGAGGAGCCTGTGAGGCTGATGTGCTGTTTCTCTTTGAAAGGTAATCCATACCCCATCACCTGCCCCATTCCCTCCTGAGGCTGATAGAGCAGAGATGCTCTTTTTCGGGATTTGCATTAGACCACATGCACTGGCAAGCCTAGGGCTGAAGGATACACGCAATACCTCACAACCAATACAGATGCAGCCTTGCTGTTCCCTGCCTTGCCACTGCTGACTGGATTTTCAACACTTCTCCTAATGGAAGAGAGTGAGTGGAGTAAGTACCAAACTCAGAAACAGTTGTGCTGACACAAGAAGTCAGTAGAGCAACATTTCCATTAGGAAGGGATTTTGGATGGCAAGCAACAAGAACAACAACAGGCCAAAAAATGGGAAGGTGCATCAGTAAAGACAAAGCAATCTCAAAGGAAGGAAGAAAGGATGAAAAAAATATTGAAACAGGACCAAGAGAAAGACTGGCCTGGTTTTTTAATTTCAGCTTGCTGCTAGCTGAATCCCTTTTCCTCCAGCCTCCTCCCACCACCTCCCTGAAGGGTATCACTGCCTCCTAATACACTGATGTGCCAAGGAGCCCTCTGACAGCTCTCTATTAATTAACTTCATGCCAATACAAATTTTATTTAAAGTTAAAAAAATCCAATTCACATTGATCCACCTTCATTGCTCCATCTGGCTGCCAATCAATGGCTGCTTGGCTTTACCTGACGGGGGAATAGATCTCACAGCTGCACGCAGAAGGGAGCTCTTGGGAAGTGGGAAGTAAAAGCGCTGTCTTTGGGCCTCTCCCACATCATACACCCATTCTGGAGGAAGATACAGCATCCCTTCTCCTTCCTTGATTTTTGTGCATCCTCCAATTTCTCTGCAGACCTCCCACTCCTGACAGTATGAAGTACTCTCTGTACCAGCAGTGCTAGGTCCCATTGTCCCAGCCCAGGAAGGGGTTTTTCTCATATGGCAGCCTAGGCTGAAAGCTTATACAATGCTACAATGCACAAGGGCTCATTGGAGACAAAACAGGGATGAATTGACCCCCTGCATTCAGACTTCTGACAAGATTTGCCAAATTTCTCAATGGTAATTGTCATTTTACTCTCAGAGGGAATAGCTTTGTCTCTTCCCCTTCCCTCTGCCCCAAGAATCGATACAGCTTCTACAGAGAACAGCCTTTCTAAACAGTGCTTTGTCTCTTAGGCCTTGTCTGCAGTAAGAAAATTGGTAAGCAGGAGGGTTTTTTTCTGCTCTGCAAGGAGCAAAATAAGATGCTGGATAAGAAACATAACACACACATCTTTACCCAAGGATGAGAGAGGGGCTTCTGGTCCTTCATTGCCTACACAGCAGCTTTAAACGTTACTAGATGTTGTCAGTCAAGGCAGATGGTTTAGCTCTGGTTGAGTTTGGCTACATATGCCAACACAGACTTCAAGTTGGCCTTTCTCCTAATGTTTAAAGTTAGATGGCTCATCTGTGACCCAGGAAGAAGCGGAAGATGCTCTACCTTGCATCTTGACACTGTGAGAAAGGTCATTTTATGAGCAGTTATAGTGTACTCTTTCTAAATCCCTCCTTGAAAAATAATCATATTTCTCCACTAGAGGCAAAGCTTTCAGCTTGCCAGTATGGCACTGAGGGGGCTTATTGTTTTATTATCAAGATTCTAAAGGCTCACAGTCAGGAGTTAGGGCAGTACTGAAAGAGACTATTTTAGCAAAAATATCCAGCTTTAGCTATCTTGTGGAAGGTGTAGCGAGAAGATACTAAGCTAGCCCTGGGTAGTACCCTTGAATTCAGCATTAAAATTCCACCATTGAGCTTCCTGGTGATATGTCCACCTCTGATGGAGTTGTACCATTCCTGCCAACCAACAAGCCCTGCTTATATAAGCAGGGCATCCAACCTACAGGCTTAATGCCTGACATGTACAAGTCCTCATATGCACCCACAATTATAAAGACAAATTAAAGACAGTTATATACTGGCTTACATATAACAGCTTCTATTTGTGGGTGAGCAGTAAAATTCTCTACCCTTGCCAAAGCCAAACAATATGGCTATGACCTGAGGAAATATGTCAGCCTGTTTGTCTAATTTAGATGATGATGCTGGGCACACATTGGTGGGTGTATCTTATAAACCTAATACAAGCTGCAAGAGGAGGAGGCTGGATACCCCTGAATTAGCAGACTAAGTGCTTGTTGTATAATGTAGCAGCATGGCTTGTGCAATTTCACCATGAATACTTGCAATCCTTAAGGCTGAATAAATACAACGGAGACTTGAACCACAAAGAGAGCAAATGAATGGGCAGGAGAAACAGAGGACTGTTAGGCTTATTATGTCCTCAGTTACTGGAAGAAAACATTACCAATTTGATTTTCATGCCTGCTAACAAATGTTTTGGACTAATTTTGGTAACATAGAAGCCTCTCATTGCAAATAAAGTAATTCTGAAGCTTGTGACCTATTTTCTGATGGCAGATATCAGAAGCCTTATCAGCTAACCTGCTTTGACACTTGCTTTTCCATGAAAGAGAAGAGGAAGCCACAGAAAGTTTACTTCAGAAATGGATTCTGAGTTCCGGATGGGCCAAGTGGGAAACTTGCGTTTGATTCTTTTCCAGCAGGCTGGATTTTGAAGCAGGACAGGATTTATAAGCAACTCCAGAAAGGATTTTGGAGGAAGAAAAAGTTTTGTAATAGGAGCTGCTGAAAAACTAGTGGGTTCTCAGGAAAACACCTGTACCCACATCCAGCCCAAGTGTGCATCACTTTGTCCCTCTTTGCTTGGTAGGATAAGCATTAAGTTTGCTTTGAGGCTTTATCCAGGCATAGGTCTCCTCTGGGTCATGGGTTTCCTGCATTCTGGTGAAAGTACTTTTAACACGTCAAATCATCAGGATCTCAAGTTCCATTTGGTGACCATATCACTCCAAAGACACCAGGGTCGATATCTGAAGAGGCTCCACAGAGCTCAGCCCTACAGCAATACTGTAGCACTTTGTATTCTGAAATGCCCTTCTAGTTTAGCATTTTCATTGCCAGAGCAAGGATTAAAGCACAGCAAAATTAAGGAATTCTTTTAAGATTAAACAAAAAGACCCATGGAAAAGCAGGAAGCTCAAACATCAGCTCCCAAATCCCAGGTTAGGGTTTCCATGGCCTGAGTCTGGCTCCTATATCCCAGCTGAGACACCTGCAAAGTAGCTGTGAATGCAACTGAATGTTACCGAACTGAGCCAACACAGTACCCACAACCCGTCTCACACCTATCTTTCCAGGTCTCTCTGCTGACGCCTCTTCCTTTCTTACTTGCTCTTTGTCCACTTTCCCAGGATCTCTTTTTGCTTCTCTCTTACCTTGCAAGGGCAAAGATACACACCAGCTATGGAGAACAGAAGAGAAACATCCACAGGCTGCTGAACTTGTTCATTGAAGGCAAACAGCCACAGCAAAGGAAACAGCCCTGGCCCTCACAAACCTGCCTTCAGACAACAGATCAAAGGCACTTAAGCTGGCATTAAAGCACCTTGGGCTTTTGGAGCTTGCTGGCAGAAAAATAAAAGCTGGAGGAGAAAAGGGAAAAAGGGAAAGAAGTGAGGTAAGCAGGAGAAAAAATCCCAAACCCCACAAATAAACTAAAGAAGTCAGAGGGACAGCACAGCTATGCCTTTGGTGTTTGCTTTGATAAACATCACTGCCCACATGGACTCTGAGGAATCACCATCCACTCCCCTCACTCCCCCCTTTGGTCCCCTCCTGTCTCCTTCCCCTATTCCCTGGGACACATGCAACACTGTGCCTCCCTACCTTTACTACTCTTTCAAACACACTTTTTCCTCTTTCTCTCCAGCAACCCTTACCCCTCAACTCCATCCTGGTCTCCGGCTCCTTTTCTTTCACAGGCCTTGATAGAAAGGAGCAGGTCTGAAATTAGCTGTTATTCAGTCCCAAATTGCTGACCCTTGGGGGCAGGGACTGCTGTATGCGCTTATAGCGTCCCCATCACCACTTAATGCCTTTTGATATTGCTACAGGAAACACATCTAAAGCCAGAAGGGGTCATTTGGGCTAATACAACTTCCAGGATAACATGGACTGGAAAGTAACTCACTCAGCAGTTTCAGCACTTTGCGGAGAAAGTTGTTCGCATTACGTCATCTCTCAGAAAGGTATCCAGTTTTGCCTAAAAGACTCCAGCTGAAGCACTGTCTACCACAAACCCAGTCAGACCAGCTGGTATCGTCCTTTTTAACTTCTGCCTCATCTTTAGTACAAATTTGTCTGCCTTCAGCTTCTGATCAGCATGTACCATTATGCTTATGCCTAAAATCATCACACTGTCAGGACTTGTCAAAACCTTTCTTTCTCTTTAGGAAAAATGCCACAAGTTCTTGTTTGTTTTTTTTTTTTCCCCCAGGGAAAAAAAAATGCTCAGATGAGAGGCTTTCCTGTGAAATAAAGGTATTGGGAAAAAACCATTTCGTTTAGGAAGAGTGAGAATCCTTTTCTTCACTGATGCTGAAGTCCCTTGCCTTGGTAAGAACAGAGAGTTTCTGCTGCTACTACACAGACTTTTTGTTTGAAATGCAGAAATTCAGACTGAACATATGAAAAAATTTCTGTACCAGGGAGGCTGCAGCAGTAACTGTAGGACCTGCAACCTTGTCAAGGCTCAGCTAGACAAAGCCATAGTGACTCGATGTGACATGGGCAGCAGTTGTATTTGAAGAGGCAGCCAAACTTTGTGACCTCCAGTGGCCCCTCCCAGCCAGCATGTCTGCAGTTCTACGAAATGCAAGTCAAAACAAAACACTCCAGCTTACCTGAAACTGAGCATTTCACCAAGCTTTTTTCACAAAATTATAGTATCAAGGAAATGGTGCTTTCCAAGGGAAAACTTGGACAGTGTTTTAGCAGGAGCTATAAATATACTCTTGAATTCAACTCCTGAGCTTTCCTTAACATGGGAAAAGCACGTTTAGCTCTCTTCACTTTTGTTTCAGCCCATTCTTACCTATGCAGAGATGTGGAGTATTTTAGTAAGAGTATGATGGTGCACTCCATCTTTTTTGTGTGAAAGTGGAAGAAAAGCTCATCTGCAGCAGAATATCATATTAAAGCACATCAGAGCAGTTCCTATACAACACCCAATTCCCAAGCTGCAGTGCCTCCTTTTTTTCCAGAAACTATTTGGGAAAAAAAAATTAACATTTTTTTTCACAGAATTTCAGCTGAAAATTCTTTTGAGATAGTCTTTTCTATCAAAAAGCTGTCAGCTTTCCCACTGAAGTCTGGAACAAATTCAAAGTGACAATTTTTTTCCTCTGTTTTGCTTTAAAGTGTCATATTCCTATTTTTTTATTTTTTTGGGAATGGAATAAAAGGAAACGTGACAAAGTGACATTTCCACTCCAGCTATCATTTTGTTTCTCCCTTTTTTTTTTTTTTTTTTTAGGCTGAGAAACAGAAATGGAATATTTTCCGTCAAAATGTTGATTTTTAAACTGCTTGTTTCAAATCCCCCCTTGGAAAACCCTTTTCTTTTTTTTCCCCTAACAGAACTGATGTTGTTCTCCTTCCCAGAAAAGTTCATTTTCAACATTTCTATGTTTCTTCTTTTTCCTGCAGGAACGCTTTCTGCACATAAGAAGTTCAACCTATGCAAATTCATTTCTCTGCCTTGGCTGTTAATTGGGCAGACATGGGCTGCAGGAAGGATCCTGGGAAAACCCCTCTTCAGTTTGCGTCAGGGATCTAAAGAGAGGCTGTAATCTCTCTCCAGCTGACAAGGTTGGGACCCACTGCCTCTGAGCACACTTTACTTCTGCCACAGTGTACATCCAAACATAAGGGAGAGTGCAAAAATTACTGGAGTGTCAGTAGCTGCAGACGAGTTGGGCAGCAACCTTTTGTTGGTGGCTGACAACAAAACTTTTTCTTCCAGAGTTTGTAGCTTTGATAGTCCTTAGAGCTCTCTAGAAAACCATATTTCCATAAATAAGTGAAATGTTTATGGCACAGTGAAAGACCCTGCTGACTGAGTGCATCCTTATCCTGCCTTTATCAGCCTGAGGACTTGGCTATCAAATTTTGTTCAGCAATCCAGTGCCCCAATATCACCTTGCATATGAAAGGTAAAAGTCCTGTTTGGTCAAGAGCAAAGATCCACAGCCCAACTTAATGCATTTTACTTTGGTGCCAGGCCTATGGCAATATCAGTGTCTCTGCCTGCATCTTCTCTTCAGGACTTAGGGAAATGTAGAACTTCCAAACTTCTTAGCAAAGTTTACTCTGCTGCACAATCCTTCTTTATATTTAATCCACACAGTGATGGTAATGTGGCTAGAAATATTTGCCAGCAAGGGATTGAGTGGGTGTGAAACAGGTTTGCAGAATTATTGCTAGACTATTTAATTTTGACTTTAGATACATATGCTTCTCCCTGCTTCTACACATTGCTCACTTCATCGCTTTGGCTTCACACGTTACCTAGAACAGTCCTGGTCAAGCATGGCTTGTCTGTTTTTTTTTTATATTCAGTCTTGGTTCATGAAATGCTGTCTCTTCAAGGACATTTCCAAAACCGTGATTGCAGATCCACTCAACAGCACTCTATCCATTTCCACTGAGAAAAACCGATTAGTCAGTCCTTAGTTCCCTTTCCCTGGAAGGCATGTGGAGGCAGCATACAGCAAATCAAGAACTAGTACATCTGCTAGAAGAACTTTACCAAGGATAAGTCTTGCATAACAACTTAGCTAGGAGACTGCCTATGTAACATATAAAGCATTAGGAAATGCCCACTGAAGCATCCCTCAGAACGTCAAGGTTGCTTACTGGTCCAAACAAGTTGGCAGCTTTCCTGATTGCTATTTATGTTGCACCTTCATTTTTATATTTTCAAACAAGCAGAGCTTTCAACATTAAAAGTGGCACCTGCAATGCTCAACTCACATCTGCATTAGGGAGAAGCCAGTAAGTATTATGGAGGAGATTACTGGTAGAGATGCTGCTGCTATTGCATCGATTGCAGATCCACACACATAGAGGCACTTGCATTTTTAACCTCATGTCTATTCACCCAGACAGCCAGATTAGCAAAAGGAGAGGTTAGAGCACCTCCTGGCCACCTGGTTTAGTGCAGTGCCTAATCCTCTCTCTCTGCTTTAGCATCGACTTCCAACTACATCTTCTTTCCCATCTGTCAACATGATCTTCCAGCCTGCAACACAGAACCTAGCTGAAATAACAGACAGCTCCATTAAGCATTAGAGAAAGTTGTGCATGAAAACTAATTCAGAGTCCAGACCCTCATGCCTAAAGGAAGCACAGTGCTGTAGGTGTGGGGAAAATGAGACCACAAGTCAGAGAACACCAGCTACAGGATAAGCACACTCTGTCCTTATGCTTTTTCTTCAAAGCAAGAGGAGAATGTAACTCTTGCTAATGTCAATGTGAAATATTTTGTACCCTGAGGAAGGTAAGGGAGCATGAAGTAACTCCTAGCACCTTTCCTAAGAGCTGAGGAATCAAGCTGTTTGGAGTCTATCCCAAGTATCAAAAAAAAAAAAAAAAAAAAAAAAAAAAAAAAAAAACAAAAACCTAAACCCTCAACTGCCCAGCCAAGACAAAAAGAAGTGCTGGAGCATTTTGAACAAATGGTGGGTTAGACATTGAGTTGCAGTAGTATCTTGGGAAAGCAGCTGTTCTCAACAAGCACTGTGTTTTTAAAGGTAGAAGTGATGCCAGGCAGAGCTGAAACACTGCAGACAAGTTTTAAACTCAGCTCTGCTGCAGTGACACAGCCTGTTGACTGCTTCCCTATGCACCCAAGTCACATGAAGAACTCTCCTTAGCTGGTCCTCCTCCTGCCTGCATCCTTTGTGCTTCAGAGACATCTCAAACATCCTCACTTCAAGAGGAGTCAAGAAACATGGCATGTTTTCAAGGCTAGATGCGAATAGAAACTGTACCAGAGCCATAAAGGAAAGCCCTCCCCAGCTCAGGGTTATGTGCTGCGCTTGCACAGAATCCAGGGCACGTAGGGCCACTAACAATCCATGGGTCTTCACAGTTATTTCATGTGCCTGCACACACACAAGCACCCTGCTGTTAAAGAACACATAGATCATCACACCTCCATGGTGTTTACACAAGACTGATAAACTCTGTTACCCCAGGCCATAATAACCAGGCAAACTGCTTTTACTCATATTTATTCTAAACACTTCCATAGTAATGGGGTCTCTGAGTTAGCCAGACCCCAAGTATGTGTGTGTGTGTAGCAGCCTGACCAAACAGAGGCACCATGGCTGCATTTTACTGCTAAAGAGCCAAGGAAACCGAGATGGGGCAAAAGTCCTCAGCACAAGCATAAAAATGTGCCCTCTCTGAGCAACCTCCCCACCTCCAAGCAGCGGGGCAAAAGCTGTCTAAGCAGGATGCCATCCATGCTTTTTCTTATGGTGGGCTGCAATTTTCCTCTTAGGACCTTGGCAAAAGAAAGAAACATAGTAGGGTAACCTTTTAGTAGAGACTACTATTTAGGGGTTAGACTAAACCAAACTGAACTGGTGTAGCAGTGTGCAGCAGTGAAGCAGAGATACCAGCCTTCAAAGAAAACTTTTCAGAGTTTGTGCAAGATACAGCAGTGAGAAGGGCATGGCATGGATGGCACTGAATTAGTCTGGCAGCAGAACCTATTAGTGCACAGCTGCACTAACTGCACACTAGTACAGATCAGTACAATAGAGAGTCTGAGTCACCATCACGAGCCAGATGGATGAAGACAATCACAGTGCCAAGTCATGGCAGAGGAGAGTGGAGTAAGCAAATGTCACCCAAACCTCCCCAGCCAGAGGGCACGCACAAAGGGAAAAGGGAAGCAGATCACAAAATGGTCTATAGCTGTGCTTTGAGAATCTGGGGAAGGGCACACCATTACAAGTAATTTTGGTACGTATCTAATGAACCCAGATCAGCTACTGCTGAAGCAAAGGCTAGCAGAGAGAGAAAAGGACAGGGGCTCCAACACAATAACCTGGACTGAAGCCAATAGAAGCACAGGTATAGCCCCACTGCTGCATGGGACCCACTGCAGCACCTAGGAATGGATACCTTCCAATCAATGTATGGGCTTGACAGAAAAATTGTTATACGAGACTACTGTAGAGCACCTGTTATGCACTCAGAGGATGAAAATCACAAGTCTGAGAAGTAACTAATTAGATAGCCAATTTTGTCAGGCCATAGACAGCCACGAAAGGAAGTTCAGGCTTACATGTGTTCTGTATGCTGCTCAGGTCACTGGAAGCACACTTAACAGTTGTTTAGCTCTACCCTGGCCTGGTTTTCTTACCTGCTTTGTTTGGGCCGACATTCCATGACCTCACCTCATAAAGAGGCCTATTTAGTTAAAATGAAACAAATGCCACAGACAACATAAACCAAGATGTACATACTCTCAGTCTTGGCAGTGAAGGTGGTGTCTATTAGGCATGCCCTCACCCCTTGCAGACATCAGATGACTCTGTCAAGTCTTGCATGCCCAATGTATGATTTGTGTAATCACCTTTTTTTCTTTGCTCTCCTGTGGCTGGCCTTCAGCCTGTTTTGATACATCCCAGCTTGTCTTGTTGTGTAACTCTCATCCAAAATGCAGTAGGCTAAGGAGGTCTATAGCTGTTGTGGGGGATTACAGGATGAGAGAGAAGCCCTGAGGCCACACAATATTCAGGATGGTGCTGCCAGGGAGGGCCTGCTACACCACTCGAGCCTCACCTAAACAGTTATTCCTTTTCATTGGATCCTATTCCCCTGCCCCCATCCCTTGCATGTCTTGATTGGGACCATGTTGTGGTGTTGAGAAGGATTTATACACATTATTTTGCAGTACAGCCAAGTTGAGAAGGTATCTAAGATTGAACTTCTGGTGCAGAGAGAGCTCCAGGGCTTATACAAAACTGCTCCTCACCCTGGGCAAGGTGGAATACTCAAATAAAATGAACACAATAGAAGCCAGTTCTTTACAAAGCTGTTGAACATAGAGGAAAACCAGAAAATGGAGGGACCTCAGACTGTGGCAGTTCAGTGTCATCAGACCAAGTCTGAGCCTGGACTTAGGGGAAAGAAAGGACAGATAACACATGACTGGTCTCCATCCTCATTCCTTCTTCTTGTCTTTATGCACAAGAGAAAGAGCAGGATGGGAAGTTGGGCTGATCATTAGAAAGCACTTTTAATCAGACCTTCATGAAGATCACAAAGTCATCAGCTTGCGGTGACGGATTGCCAGGGACTCCATGATGAATGCATGTGCAAATATTGCTGCAGAATAATTTCCTTCCGTCGCCAGAGCACTCCAAACAAATTAGATTCCCTCTAATCACATCTCCTGTCTGTGGATGAGGAAAGATGGGCCCGTCAGCACAAACGCATTTAGGGGGCGGGCAGTGGAGGGGAGAGAGTGGGAGGTAAGGGGTGAGATGCAGTGATGCAGCAGGCAGCCGGATGAGGCTCTGGAAAGTTGCCCGGCTTTGAGGAGAGTCTTTGAGAAATGGTGTGGATACACAGTAATCCCAAGCATGTTAACAGCTCTCCCCCTGCTTGCACACACAAAACATGAATGTTAGAGGATGGAGTAGGAAAAGCCAGCAATTCACCTGGAATTTTACAATGGTGTAGAATAAGAGGAAGGAGAATAACGCCAGCATCATTTATGCCAGAGGGTGCAGCCCTCACTGAAGTTACAGAGGTGAGCATAAAAGCAATTTCTGTGATGAGGCAAAGCTTGTGCTGCTTTCCACAGTGTCTTCCTCATGTCCCACCCCTAGCTGAGGTACTTGAATTAGTGAACCAGAAGAAACAGCTTTGCTGATAATCCAGTGCAGGTGACTCACAAGATGTGGTACTAGGATGGGGACCTAGTTGGGAAATGTTAATTAGTACCAGGTGGACATTATGCCGTGCTGGAGGCTATAAACAAAGGTGGCAGCTCTTTCAATTCATACTGAGTCTAAGCATATTCGTTTAAGCTCTTTCAAATCAGGGACACAACAAGTTTAAAGACAAAGGATGAACAGCACTGTGTTCTTAAAAATGGAAAAAAACTATACCAAGGAGAACAGTCTAAGCAAGATGTCTGAAGGCTACTGTACTTATGTACACCACATGTAAAATAAATACTGGAAGCTGTCCAGAAAAATTATTGCAGAGTAGCATGCTCATGCCGATATCATGTCTATCATCTACAATTTTCCTGAACGCATGAATTAACCCAACAACAGCTTTCTCCTCCCTTGCCTGAAAAATAAAGCGTCACCGCTTAGCAGCTGACCTGACAAGTCACAGGACTGGACTAATGCAATCCACAGAAGTAAGTTGGTAATACAGCAAGCTGAATATTTCCTTTATTCAGCTATTCTCCAACATTGGCTTGAGAGCCATTTTTGCTAGGAAATTGGACAAGCCTGATATTCTGAGAAAGCTGATTTTCCCACATTTTTACACATAGGGTATGAGAGAGTGCAATATGGTGGAGAAAACAAGGATCATGTGAATATTCTCTGAACACAAAGCAGCAGGAACAGGCTGAGAGAGTTCAGTGCAATGCAAAGTCTAAGAAAAGTATGTAAGGAAGACTGCGACACACACGGCGCTTGCAGGCCTGTGCGTTATCTGTTGAAGGACTTGAGAGTTGTGCTTTATTCTTTTCCCTGCTCAGAGGAGCTAGGGTAGTTTTTGGCTTCTCACTCCCTAGCTGGTACCAACTTTCTGTTCACAGTCCCCATTTCTGGCAGCTCAGAAACTCTGCCAACAGCTCTCTACTGAAGGAAAAATGTAAGCCCAGTCCATGCCCCTTTTAATTAGCTTTGAGATCTGAAACTGAGTGAACCAACACAGAAGAGAGAAAGTAAAGACCAAGTCTTGTTTCAAATACAGCAGGGAGCAAGCTGTAGAATGGCAAGCGGGGGGAGCAGAGGAAGGAGAGGGGAGCTGCTGCCCGAGCAATTGGCCTTGTTTGCTCTCCTGGAAGCCTCTGTGTGCTTTTCTCCAACGTGCACTGGATTTATATAGGGGGAAAACGCTTACGGGCCAGTGAGCTCAGAACAAGGCTTGGGGCAAGAAGCAGGCAGACTGCTGCCAGCTTCCCCTGCTCTTGTCCACTCGTGCTCCCTCTGGCACTCTGGCACAGCGGGGGCTCCTTATCAGGTATGATAAGCAGCATTCCAGCACAGCACAGCTGGCAGGCTTCCAGCTCACGTTCCAGGAGCCTGGCCAGGCGCTGCCGCTGTGTGAGCACACTTTAATAAAACCCTGATTTTTATCTGAACATTTTATTAATCCAAGCTCAGCCGTTTGCCAAAAAAGCCAACGCACCGAATATGCCAATGTGTGTTCTCTCCAGCTTCTAATGCCAATGTACCTCTGCCCACAGAGTCTCCTCTGCTTCACACTGGGATGCATTTTCTATGCAGAGTTTCTCCTACTTTATTGCTTGGCCCTGCAGCGTGCTAGGGAGATGGCAGGGGCCCTCTTTAACTGATTTGCCTTCCCTTCTAGTGCAGAGAGATTTTATACAGAAAGGGGAAAAATTTTATTTTTTCATTATCATGTTCCTACTGGCAAAATTAGTATTTTCTCCGTATGCAGAGCTCATAGAAGGACATTAGACAGCTGCAAGCTATTCCTATAAAAATTAACTAAAAAAAAAATACCTCCTTTCTTATCCTTCCACTGCTGCCCTGCTGTCATTCACCACCTCTCATGATACATCCAACTCAATCATCTCACAGGATGGGCTGAAACACAAACATCACTGGGTGCTAGAAGTCAACCTATTGCAACATGGCAAGGGGAGAGGGACAGGAAAGATGGAGACGTTTGTGTGGGACTAGGCTTAAAAGATAAGCTAGATGTTCTAAAAGTATCCCTAGTCAGTACAGTTTTTACATGCCTTGGCTGATGGATTGACATGATTTCCTGGAATAAGACAGCCTGCTCTGCTGCCCTTCCTATTCTTACCATGCCAGTTTGAGAATGGGACCCAAGGGCTTTCAGCTCAGTAAGAGACTACACTGTTCAGCCATGTCCTCACCTAATGGAGTAGTCCTCCTGCTATCCATAAGACTGATGACATTCAGTGGAAAAGCTTTTTTTGAGAGTTTTATTAGAGCACTAAGCACCTTGTAGAACTATGATACTGATCCACAGTCTTTACCATTTCCAAACTGGCAGTTGTATTTTGGCTTTTTATCCCTGGAGGAAGTCACATATTTGCTCATTCCATCTCTCTACAGTCCTTCTGCAGCAGTTGTCCTTATTTGTCCACTGCTGTTTTATATGCTTAATACATTTCCCATCACCAGCTTCAGATCAAACTCTCCCACTCTGTATTCCAAACCCTGCTCATCTGCTGCTGCAAGCACAGTTTGTCTTCCATCCCACTTAAGCCAGGCCAAATCCTAAAGTACTCCTTTGTACAAGCTCTGAACTTCCTGTCATTCCTTTCAGAAAAGTTCATCATTGTTTTTAAGCTTATCATTGCAAGCCTTCCAACTCCTTGGGATTCTCCTTCAATCCAGTTAATGGCTCCCTTTTCAGCAAGATGATCTGCCATAACAACTGCTCAGGGAAAACCACAAGAAAGACCAGGTGCTGGCCAACTGGGGCTGCACCTTACCAGGCAAGATGACATGAAAACACAAGACAGCTGGGTGATACTTCACAAGCCAACCAGACAAAAGCAGCTCAAATGGTAATTGGTAAATGGTAAACAGGGATTTGAAAGCTTGGGCAAGGATGTACACCTGATTTTTTTCTTCTCTGACTATTCATTTGGGCAGACACATGTTGGAGGGGGGCAGACATTTAGTGGTGTCAGTCTATTAAAACTGAAATGAAACAGCAAGGGAAGATGGAGTTCTGTCTGGCAACTCAGGAGATAGTTAGGAGAGTCTGAGGTTCAGCTATTAGTTCTGCTGAAGACATTACATGTGGTATCAGTCAAATAACTATGCCTTGGCTCCTTCTTTGTTTACCTAGAATGCCTAAAATAGCCCAGCCCTGGCTTCAGCAGGGATAACATATAGCAAATAATGACTGAAATTTAGATTTGGTGTTCTTTTTAAGGCTGCAAACCACAAAAAGGTTGGAAAAACTGCTGTGGGGGGTAACAGAGAGGTGAAATAACGAGCTTAAGAGTGCCATGGGAATAAGATGTTCCTAAGTCCTATTCCTATTAGGGTTTTACATAAAGTCTATATGCTTGCTGTCTCTCTGTTTCCTCAGGCAAAAGACAGGCTGGCTGCTTATGCTAGCCAAATGTTAAAATCAATTCCTTCAGCCTTAATCTTTGGGTCTGTCTTCATTTGCATCAGTCAACTATGTGCAAAAAAGCCCCAAACCAACAGTGAATCAAACAACCCTCTGCCCCCTGCCAAACAACAATCAAATCACACCCTGCACAGGACCAGTGAAAGTTTTAAAGCAGTCTGATACTTGTCTGCTGTAGGCTAAGGAACATAATGCTAAGTTGCATTTCTTATAAGGGCTGGAGCTCAAACTAGGTTCATTAGGATTTATAGTCTGCATTGTCTAAAGGTAAGAGCTGTTTGGCCCTAGGCTCTGGACAGCAAAGATTTCTGTGCCATGCAGAATGATTTAACTTAGGTCCTAGAAAAAGTGTGGACACAGTAGTACAGCATTGCTGATAAAGCTACTGTGCTCTGCTTCTCCAGGCAGCAAAGTAATCTGAAAGGACATCTTCCCACACGGTTATTCTGCTCCCAAAATAGCCGAGGTGATCTTGCACAACTCTAAGGCACATGCAGAGTGACACTCTCCTGCCCATCATGATCTTACAGCCATACTGGCTGTCATGCTTTCCATGAGTGGTTGTTT
Organism: Orthonyx spaldingii; assembly: GCA_013397795.1. Lineage (NCBI taxonomy): Eukaryota > Metazoa > Chordata > Aves > Passeriformes > Orthonychidae > Orthonyx > Orthonyx spaldingii. The sequence continues at coordinate 2,116,691 of VZTJ01000638.1, forward strand.
AAATCTAGCCAAACACAGGTTTAGTCACTTAAGAAATCAGACCAACATGGCTGTAATAATCAATTAACAGCTCCTGCAAAACTCATTTTCTTCATAGCTTGATCTGTGCTAAGGATTAGGTTCTCTCATCAACTACGTGTATGATCTCAAAGTGGAGGTGTGACCATCTTTCACACACCTAAAACCTCCGTTCGAAGTGTCAGACACATGCAGTTGGACTAGATGAGACTTGGATTCAAATATTTCTGCACTTCTGACATTAAAGACTGCATGCTACAGGACAGTAAAGAAGCCAGGAGAGTCCCCTCCAGTCAAAGTTTAGCATTAAGAAGGTCAAAGCTTTAATGAGTACAGCATAGGAAATAAGGCTACTAATTTTTCCTTGTCAGCATAGTTTTAAAAGGACTGGGGAAGGAACAAAGCAAACTACAATGTTTTTGGTTTTTTAATATTTAAATAAGTATGATTCCAAGCAAGTAACTGGAACCAGAAATCTCTGAACTGAGACAATGGTAGGGAAAGAGAAAGGAACGAGCAGCTATGGGTGATAGTTCCTCAAGATCTTGAAATATTAGTATAATGAGAAGCTTATCATTTTTGGAAACACAGTAATTGATCACCTGCTCACAATATTGTACTGGTAAAGATTATTACAGGTGCCTGGGCAAAATTTAACAGAGTGTAGATTTGTCAGCATGAGTCAAGGCCTTTGGGAAACTTGCAAGAGCAATTGCATAACTGCCCTGCCCCTGCCATGCTGAGCGCAATCCCAGAGTGATCCCAAGCTGGAGACTGTCTTGCTTCACAAGAGAAAGATGAAATACTGCAGTCTCTCCCTAGAGATGCAGGTCCTTGTCATTCCAAAGACTTCTTTGTGAGGCAAGAGTGATCAGAGGAGGTAGGATAGCCCACAGCAGGAACCCAAGGCACTTGCCAGCCCCCACCTGGCAGGGGTGCTGGCATATGCCCCAGCTACGTGGGTACCAGTGGCTGTTCCAAACTTCTCTCTTCACAGGCTCATGCAATATTTGTACAGAGCAATATTATCCTAAATGTTTTCTAATTATTCCTCTGGATTAATGAAAACCTGTTCTATTATTGACGGGTCTTTTGCAATATTTATAAAACATGGATTGGATTAAGGAGGAATAAATAAATATGTAGAGGATGCCTAACATGTAAATAATAAATATTCAGCCATCTATTTTTTTCGCAAGATGGTTTAAATATATGGCGTTTTCAATAAATCTTTAATAACTCTGCAAATATTTATTTATTTGCTTTGAAGCGTAAGGGAATTGCAAGAAAGCTCTGCAGACTTTAGAAAGGGCAGGCAGATGGAACACATGCCCTACCATTGAGCCTTCAACCATCTTCTGGCAAGAAAAGTAAACACATCCTGAGCTGCTCCAAGCCTGGGAGAAAAGAAATCTGAGGGAGGGGACCTTCAGGAACTAAATGGAGAAATACTCGAGTTCCTTCACAACCAGCCTTGCTCACCAACCATCACGGCTGCACAACACAACACCTATGCCCAGCCAATTACCACCACGTTTTGCAGAACTCATAATTACATTACAGTGTTACAGAGAAGTTCTCAGCCTCTATAGGGTCTTCTGCCCCAGCAGCTATCCCAACAGCAAAGGAATTACTGAGAATATATTTGCTGGCGCTCCCAAGCATGCAATGAGAAGGGAAGGAAGCTTGATTGTGAACTCTTCCCTGTTTTCTTAAAATAGTCTAGTTTTTCCTCAGGCTAATGGAATGCCAAAAAACCTGTCCTTCTTAAGAATCGAACTATGGCATTAAACATCCTGAGACCTGTCGTAAAAGAGCAGATCTGCTTTCCCCAAATAGGAAAGCTGGACTCTGCTTGGTTAAGGAACCCTCAATATCAAACATCCCAAGAAATTTGGACATAACTTAGTGTGTTCAACCTCTCAGAGAACACAAGGTCATACAGGGATTTTAAAACTCAAACACATTAACAAAAAGTTCAACTTTACTAGAAACACCATAATAGTTTGTCTATGCTGACCTAGAGTAACACCACGGCAGGTTATCAAAATGGGACTCATCTGAAATATGTTTGCATAGCTTCAAATGCCTGCTAAGACAATGGCTTTTTGTAATCACTTGATATTATAGTAAGAAAAGCTTTAAAATTAAATGCCCAAAACACAGTTAACACATTTAGTTTTAATGGGACAGGATGGTCATTGCATGTTAAATAAATACTGATTGTAAAAAGCAAGTCAAGTTGCTGAGTTCTAATAGCTGCACAGTAAATAACAGTTTATGCGTCATTATGTGGATTTGGAAGCATCAGCAAATATACTTTTAATAATCAATTGATACTTAACATATAATATCTGTCTGATTAAATCAAAGGAGATGGATGCAGCCACAGTAATTACTGCCTATTGTTACAATGCCATTGGATCAGGGAAACATATTTATTGAGGTGGAAAAAAGTCAGAGGTAGATACATATCTCCTTGCTTGTCTTCTTACTGCAGTACCTTGGGCTGTCATCCCATTGATTTCCCGAGATAAGCAATGTTCACCTCGGTCAATACTTGGACGGGACACCACTGAGGGAAACCTGGAGTGCTGAGGGAAGCTAGGAGCTAGGAATGCAACTGAGATTGCTCCTCCATCTTCTAGAAGGGAAGTGTGATGCTGCAAGTCCCCTGAAGTGCAGCACCCCAGAGGGGATATCGCCTTCATTTCCCCTGCAGAGAGCAATCCACGACTCAGGCTGACTGTGGGAGAGCCATGGGTTGCCTTGCCCAGGCAGACTCCACAGTGAGTAATCAAGCTCCAGCTCTCAAGGCTGCTGAAGTTTCTACGTGCAGCATTGCTCTCCATTTCATGCAAGAGAGAAACATCCCTCTGGGAGAGGCTAAAGCAATGAAGACCTTGCCTTAGAAAAAGCTTTCCTTCTACCTGCTGAATATTTTCTTACTTCTGAAGTCCGCAGAGCAAATTCTGTACCAGTCTAGTCCCTTACATCACTACTGAGGCAAGACTATTGGCCAAAATGGCAGCAATTTGCTTCACAGACACTGTGATTACTCTAATCACAGTTCAGTTCTTTATACAGCCTAAAGCACCTGGACTTCTCTACCTCTCTGTTGTTCTGGCTGTACCTGGTGTGACATAGCACGAGCTGAAGATGCAGCTCGGCTCTAGTTCAAAACTTTGGTCACTGGGAACACAAACATGGTCCTATTTATGGATAGCTGGGATAAAACCACCCTTAGGCCATGTATTTAAAGCCAAGAAGAGAGAAATTTGGCATAGGCTTTAAGTCCTTAAACAAACAACACACGCTTATTACAAATGCACAGTGTATGAAAATGTAGCCTGTGCTAGAGAAAGCCAGGGAAAATCCTCAATTGTGTACATTGCTGTAGGCTACCCAAAAGCAAATGGGACTGTGGCTCTTCAGCAAACACTGGGGGCTGGCTCCTTCTCTCACATATGTAAAAGCAGAGAGAACCATGAAGAGTTCCATTCAACCCAGGTCCCAGATTTACCACATGCATTTATCCTCCCTCACACCAAACCCTCTGCAAAACAAGAAGGCATCTAGAACCAGGGACATGAATGTTGACAGGCACTTAATTCTACTGACACCAGTGACAGTCTAAAGGCCTGAACAAATGAGTCATAGAAGTCTTTTTGGATATCAGACTCAGTTACGAGGGGTCAAAGTACTGTAATCATATAGGTGAACCTCAGACAGTTTGGGAAAAAAAATTGTAAAACTTTCATGAAGTTGCCAAAACAAATCTTTAATAACCAGAGTTAGTGTTAGTTGTCTACATGTTAGTGAGTCTACAAGGCTAGGATTTTCTCAGAGATTTGCCAAAACGATTGCTTCTGGTCATACTGAAAACAACATTGCAGGATGACAAAAAAAAAGAAAAAAGTTTCCCAAAGCCTCTTACCCTATATCTCCGCAAACACATGCCCGCACTAAAAGCAAGCAAAATAGAAAAAAAAAAAATTGAACCAATGCAGGAGAGCACAAAACCCACCTGTTACATTGACTCTGCTCTGAAAAGAAGGGATTGATGCTTTTTAAAAAGGAACAGAAAGCACTATATCCACTAATGTTCTTAATAGAGCACCAGTAGCAACAATGCTATTTTGGATTCCTAGAACACCTGGAATCTTGGGATCTCAAAGCACTTTATAAAAAAGTTGACTAAGCATCACCCTTCACTATTTCAGAAAAATAAAAAAATAAAGAAAAAAAAATAAATATGGTAAATATGAAGCACAAGCAATTCTATCTTCATCATCTGCCTGTAATATTTGAGCCCCAACTCCCTTGCCTTAACAAGACCTTGCTTGCTTGCCTATTTATTGGCAGAGTGGGATAATAGTAACCCATCAAATCCTAACGTTTCAGAAACATAGGTAGATTTTCAAAGGAGCCTTCTCCTCCCCATTGCTCCCAGCCTTTCCTCTCCAATACACATCAATGTACCTTTGGACAGAGACATTACAGACTTTCTTCCCTTTTCTCTGAATGGTGAGGTCAAAAATGCAACAGACACCACAGAGTATGGTGGATCTTTAGCCCAATGTGGTAAACAGCATCTTGGCAAGAAGTGCAGTTCAACAGTCCTAGGAAGTTCTTTTGTAAGCACTGGAAATAGACACACCTGTTTTTCAGAGGGGTGGTAAGTGTTGTGTCTGGAGTTATTAGGGGTAGATTTCCTTTTTTTTTTTTTTTCTGGGTAGGGGAACATGTTTTTGATTTTAGGGGGTTTTTTTGAGGGGAAAAAGGTCTGAGTAAGGCTTTTCCTACTACTTCCACATTGCTAACATTGCATCTGGATAGAGTCTCTGTTGTCCAAGCATACAGCTGAGTTCATGCAAGTGCAGAGCTAATAAGGTCACCTTCGTCCTGTTTTCATGAAAACTACGAGGAGTAAATGTCTTTGAGATTTCAATTTAGCTGAAATCAGTCAAGATATTCAGTAATTACAGGAGTCTGAAAGACAGCCAGACACTATGCTCATAGAAGCTATGTTCCTGTATGAAACCAGGCTAAGAAACAGCTGAAAAGAAAAAATGAAAGTTATGTTAGCTGAAAGAGTTACCTGAAAAAAAGCAATATAACACAGAATGCTTCTTTATCTGAATAGTCCTGCATAAATCAATGGAGCTACTCAGCAAACAAGGACTGCAGCATCAGGCCTGGCAAAGGGCTTCCTCTGCTTTCTTTCTGTTGAGATGTGAAACCAACTCTGTATCGACTCCAAGGCCATCACCAATAATAAGATCAAACCAGTACAAAGGGGACATTGAGAAAACAGCTTGCCACAGCTGCAGCGTCAGGGAATAATCCAGCTGCAGGTCACACATGATCCACCGATAGCAGAGGGAGGAGGTAAACATCCCTATTCCCAGAGAGCCAGCCTCAGCTATCCCGTCCCTCATCCCCAGCCAGAGCTCGGCCAGCCTTGCTGCGCAGCTCTGCAGCCACAAATAAGCGCTCACAGAGAAGCGGCTGGGAAGCAGACGGGTTTATTTTATTGTTTTGCAACTTCCTATTTATGAAAATGCTCGGAGAGGCTGGATACGGATCAAGTTTTGCTGCTCAATATTTATTAGAGTCTCACCTGCCTCACCGGAACGGGAACTGCAGGCACTTTGATTAATGGATTGGAAAAAAGAAATGTATAGTTTCCCTGTCGCCTCGGTAAGCGCCTCCCTGTATCTTGTGCCGAGAGGCTATTTTACAGCATCGCAGCCCTCAGTGAATCTCTGCTGATTACTTGCTGCCTCCCTACAGCAGCAAGGCTGCTCCGAGGTGTGGGGTGGCAGCGTGTTTTATCCTGGCGCTGGAGCAGCTCTGCGGTGCTATGTCAAGTAGAAATAGGCCCTCTCTGAATAGCAATAAAAGCACTGATTTAAAATATCACCCCAATGGTGGCTGCAGGTTGGGGAGTAACCTAAGTTCTTCCCTGTTCTCAGAGAGCACCCACCAATGCCAAAGAGGGATTTCTGGCTGTGGCCTGACCACTTTCCCAAGGCAAGAGCTGTATTGCCTTTGGAGGCAGAGCAGTGTTAGAAGAAGCCTGTAGACCCAGGTAGCTTCAGCAACTGCACCCTGCAGAGCATCAATGTTATAAACTCATAGAATCACTGAGGTTGAAAAAGATCTCTAAGATCACCAAGTCCAACCGTTCACCTAATGCAGGTCCACCACTAAGTATGTCCCTAAGTGCCACATCTATGGACATTTTGAACAGATACGGGAAAGGCCGTGTCCCTCTGCCTTTCTTCACTACCCACCTCTGGTTGTGAAGTTGAGCTTAGGCCCACCTTTACACCAGCCTGCTGATTTTGAGCTAAACAGAGTTTGCACTTAGCCCCAGTACAGCCTGCAGGATGCTTACACTTTGCCACTGGGTAGCCAAGAGGCACTGCTGAAGCTCAGACCCATGGAACACCAAAAAGCCGACCCTAAACAGTTGTTTTCACAGCAGAAAACCTTCTATCCCAGCACTGACCTGTTCCCAGAGCTCAGGCATTTTGAGATACAGCTCAAATACTACTGTCCATAGCTGCCATCCCACAGCTACCAGCCACACAACAATTATGGCATACGGTGCAGTGGGTCAAGAGCACTCCTGCATTATACAAAAGAGATCACTGATTCAATCTATACTGTATCTATACTATAAAACTACAATTTTTTTCATCAATGGTGAAAGCAGAAGAGGAGAACAGAGCATATTTCCTCCAGGAGAGGGCAGTCCCACACTCACACACTGGTAACTCATTGCACATGCTGAAAATGAATCAGACCTTGCTAATGAAAAAGCCCCGTTATCCCAACATCCTCAGCCAGTCCGTCTTCTCTTGACTAGTACAGGGCTGTGCCCTGGAGATGCCTGGAGTCTGTGCAGTTATTTAATCCTGCACTTTGTAATCTTTTATTTTGTAACATTTTGACTAATAACTCTCTGCTCTAGTGGAAGTGAGTGAGTACTGGCATGTGTTAGCACCAGGCCCCGAGGGGCTGATGCTGTGAGGGTCACACACACACACACTGCAATACACCATGAGCTTTGCCTTCAGATACCTCTTGTTTGCCTCCAAAAATCTGACCCTTCACTGCTCCCCTGGCAACCTTCCACATAAAATACCTCTGTGCTCACATACACAGATTAATCCAGCTGCAGATCCCTCACACCAGCTCTGCTGCTGCCCGCCTCTTCTTGCCTGATATCCCCCAGCTGAGGGTTTCCCAGCACTGCCAACCTCTTTTAGTCTCTACTTTCCTATTTCCACCTTTGGCAGGACACCTTAGACCCATCCTTCAACCTGTCTCTTTGTGGTTTCATCAAGGGAAGTTCATTAGCAAGGCTCAGTACAAGACACCTCTCTGGGGCTGATGCAACATCCAGCTCTCCTCTCTCCTGGGCCACTGGAGAGTGTGCTCTTGCACCATCGGCTAAGCCTCTGATGGCCTGTCCTCACTCCTTCCTGGGAATGCATAGGAACCAAGTACATATGATCCAAAAGGACTTCGAGAGAATTTGGCTGGACTTCAGTTAATTGCTACTGCAAATTAGGTCTAAATCCATTTGTCCCAATCGCATGATAGATGAGGCTGCACATTACGGCTGCTTCTAAAGTCTACATTTTTATCAAAAGATTGGCAGTCCCTGTGGGCCCCGCTGAGATAAAAAGGGCCTTCTGCTTCCCAAGCCTCTTTTCCCTGCTCACGCCTTCTCCCTGGTTTTTGTATTCAGCTTAGGGCCTCCAGGAGTGTCTAGAGGAATTCATTTCCTTCACAGTCCACCCCTCCTTCTCCTGAGCGAGAACTAGAGCTGGTTTTTCCAACTTGGATTCGCAGGAGAAATATGAAAGCTAAAGGCACACGGTATAAATAAACATGCAATGGGAACAGAAGAGGCAAAACACAGAGGCCCAGCGCAGACAAGAGAGACAATGCAGCATAACAAATAGCGAGCTGCGCTTCGCCTGTGGCATTTTCCAGCTACATCAATAATTATATAATACAACGGTCGCCGATTTCTCAGGCGCGGATCGATACCGACTGCGGTGCCACCCCACGCCGCGGCGGGTTGTAGGCTCAGGGGCTCTTCGCAGGCCCCCACTTTGCTCGTGCCAGGGATGGATCAATGCACTTTGCAGGCAGCACCAAGGGCTAGGGAAGCGGCAAGTGTATTCCCCAGACTGTAGGCACAGGGCTCTCCCCATGGTGCTTCATGCCAGCGTTGGCAGGAAGTGCCACCTCTTTTTTTTTTTTCCCCCTCTCCCAACTTCCTGCAGAAGACGCAACCTAGGTACTGCTTTGGATAGGTGCTGTTTGTCAGCAAGAAGTTGGAAGAGGATTCATTTCGTGAGTGTCTCACATGCTGCAAACTTATTCAGCAGAAGGCTGAATGTGGTTGTCAAGTATGGATGTATGAATGCACCCACTTGTCAGGACTTCCAGCAAAGCAATTAGGGGACAGGGTACCATTAGTGACATCCATATTCTTCATAACAAAATATAATTCTCTAAATAGTTTATTTTTAGCATCCCTGCTGCAGTAAGTTGAAAAAAATAGAACAATTTTTGGATGGAGCAGAATGAGCATGTCTGCTTCACGGAGAAGAGTTGTGTAAACCCACCCCCAAACTCTCATTTTTAAGTGGATAGATGCTAAATATCGTCCTGACGGGGGAAAAAATGGGAAATCAAATTAAGGAAACATTGAGAACAACTAGAACAGTAACAACCCTCTTTTCTTTTAGGCGGGGATGCGAATTCTATGAAGAGCAAGACTGAAATATAGATTTCAAACCATTAATGCTTATTTAAATGCTAACCTGAGAGAAGTAGCAAAAGCACTGTCTGACCCATGCAGCTTCCCACAAATGACAACTATCTCTAAAAGCTTCCCATGCCAAATCTAATTAAACTGAAAGAGACATTTGGAAACAGGAACTGATTGGTCATCTCCAGGAAAGGGGACCTTTTGGGCTACAACTGACAAATATGAAAAGAAAAAACTGAAACCAACAGCCTGAAGACGTGGACAGTAGATTCTTGCTCTATGCAATTTAACAGTAAAGTAATTGGCTTGTCGTGTGGTGTTATTATTTTATTGTGTTGCAGGCTGTCTCCGGTCAGGCTTTGTCTTGTATTTGTTAGACAAGCATTCTGATACCACTATGTAAAATGTCAAGTAATATAATTGGGCCCCAGTCCTACAAGGCCTTCCTTCAGACAGAACTCACATGTCATTGGGAATTTCAAATGATTTCCCTGCTGGAAGGCTGGATTAAAGGTCTTCCTACTGCAAAAATTGAAAAACTCATAACACTGACACACTCATCTTGCCAATCAAAGAGTAATAAAAAGTAGAAGTGGCTCTGAAAGAGATCATCCTAAACAGAAAGGAATCCCTAAATAATTGAAAAAAAAAAAATACTTGTATCCCCCAGCCTATAAAACTTGTGGCATATTTCTCTATCATTATAGCCACGGAGGAAAGTGCTTGAGAACCACCGTGGATAGGCTATAGCATAAAATCACTGGTATAGAGGAGGATACTATCCTTAGAACTCCAACTAGAGCCAGAAGCAGAGGTTTGCTTTTCCCTCTTTGGGAGGATGCGCCAATCTGTAACTAGATATCTTGACTGAACATAAATGTCATACATATATCTAATTTGCAAAGACAAAGAGGCACGAGAAGATAAGAATGGGTGATCTTACAGTCGAGATGGCATGGCTATAAAAATTTCTTCCTATGCATAATGCATTGCCTTTGCTGCAGTTGGTGCTCCCAGCCGAGTTTTGTTCATATGAATGGATCAGAGAAAGAATTCTCCCAGTTTGTCTAAGGGGGAGTCGAAACATGGACTGCTGATCTTCATATTGATCTTCCCCCCTGCCATTAACAGTTATTAAAAGGTATACTAGGCATAAATAACCATTTACAGAGACCACATGATGTAAAAAAAAAAATCTAGTATTTATGGAACAAATGCTTGAGTATTATCATCCAATTACCAATAAACGATGGAGGTTAGGAAGAAGCCTATGGTAGATGAATGCAGTGGAACTGAACCTTTTGACTCCAGCCAAATACCCTTCCTATCTGGCAGATGCATCAGGAGAGCAATGGAATAGCTTAAAAGTCGGGAATTACTGCAGCCCAGCTGATCAGCAGTAGCAGGTTAAGCCATAGTAACCTGAGATTCAGATCTGTGTCTGTACACTGGACTGGCTACTCTTTTTCTATTTTCTACCACTATCCACTCAGTGCAGCCCAGAGTTCCTAGATTCAAACCCAAATAACCCGCTTGGGCCCAGGGCATACATGTGAATATTTACAGAAGTTTTACTAGTGAAAATGTGTGGGTAGAAAGAACTCAAATATTTGTTGGCTAGAGAAACAAGCAGATTAACACAACCTGTACTGGCACAATGTTCTGAGTTTGCTGTTTGCATCTCTCTGCCATCTAATCAAGTCCCTTTGGAAGCCCTGTTTCTGTGAGGGCTCTCTCTCCATTGCATGCTGATGACTGATAATGCAGTCAGCATATTGTAAATGGGAGCTGCTTTCCACTTCAAAGGGACAAACCCTAATTTGCCATAGCCCTGGGTCAGACGCAAGTTAAATGAGCCGGAGCAGGACACAGCCACACCCTCCATCGCTGAGCTGTGCAAGCTGCACTCGCACACACCAAATCAATTACTTGGGGCTCTTCTGAATGCGATGGGAGAAAATTACATCTGAGCTCTGGCCTCAGCTGATCAATCCTACAGTAACCTGGTTTTTCTAGGAACGACACTGCAGGCAAGGCTTGTGTGACCTACAAAGAGAAAGGTCTCAGTTCAGTGGCTCCTAGGTCTTCTTTTCTGTCGCCTCTCTGTTTTGCTACTGCCCCCATCCATGGAGCTATCCTATCACACTCTCCCTACCAGAGTTATCCAGTTGCAAGAAGTTACTGAAGCTTAAACACCAAATAGCCGATTTTATTTACATCACTTACGAGCAATCTACACAACAAAACTCCCCTTCCTCATTTGTGTAGTAGCCACATCGAAGGATTTATCTGCTTCCAGAGATTACAGGCCAAGAAAGAGAGGCAGGCAAAGTGAGTTACAGTATTCAAGACTGCTTCACTTGCAATAAAAACTAAGAATTAAAATAACCAGGACCCCACTTGCTCCCCTCCCGGGCTTGCCAGGCCTTGTAAACTCACAAGTCTCTTGAGCATCCTATCCTGTGTGGGAGAACACATAGAATGTGTGAAAAAGATGGGAAATTCCCTTGGGGAAGAAAAAAAACCCCATCATATCCCTAAGCAGCAAAGGCCCTGTAGAAACATACATAATTATTACCTAAATTCATGCCTTTAACAAGTACCAAAAAGACCAAGATACGAGGTTTTTCTTCTTAGTAATCAAAGACAACACTTGGACCCTTGCAAATTTTAAGTTCTGTTGGTTTACTTGAACTATAATTATGGACTTAGGAACACAAAACAAAGATTACCAAGAAAGCACTAAGAGTCATAACCATGTTAAATCTGTCACTATAGCTTTGTTGCCCTATCTATCCATGCTTGTCACAGGGATGCTGCAGGCAAGCAAGATTACTAGCAATGAGCTCCCTTGAAATTAGGGTGCTATAGACAAGGATGTTTTTTCTTGATTGCTTTCTAGAATAGTTCAGGCCAGGACTCAAGCCAAGAAACTGAGAGTCAGCAATTCCACCATCTTGTTATCCCTCTCTCCTTTGTTTTAGGTTCCTCTCTTTCACCTCAGTGGTCTCTGCAAGCTAGTTCTCACTGAATGCCCCATGCATGTCACAGACTGATGACTCATTTTTAGAAATTAGATGCATCAGAGCTCAAATCTCATTGACAGCTGATGGGCTCTGCCCTCCTGAGTGACCAAAGCCCAGATTTCTAAAGGCTATTTAAATGCCTTAATAATATCTTAAAAACCTAGTGCACAAAAAGCCAAGTTTAAAGCAGTATAAATAAATATGTACAAGTGAAGCTGAATAGATACAGAAAAAAATAATCTAATTATATTTGTATCTGTGTATTCCTAAATCATATCAGAAGATAAAGTCTTCAATTCTTCATTTGACAGAATTCCTTCTGACCTGTCTAAATAGAATGTCTCTTCTAAAGACAATCTCAGTATCAGCCAGTATGAGACAATCTGGAGGACAGGATCTTCCCTGTAGAAAAATTGAGACTTTAAAAGTCTGGGACTACAGCACAGAAAACAAAAGACTACATTCTTGGCAATTTCCATGGGTATGTCAGACTGCAGCAAATTATATCCTATAAGCTCTGTGCAACCACTGACATAGTATTTGCATTAGCTTGTCCTCCTCCTCTTGAGTCAGGGTGCCCGTGCCTCAGATGTCTACCTAGAACAATAGAAACCTGCTGTGTGTGCCAGACTGGGGTACAAATTAACTACTGTGCAATCACAGGGGATGTTTCCAGGATTCTTACAGCTGGAAAACAAACAATGAAATTTGGCCTCACGTTTATTAGGATATAAAAGGTTCTCATTAAAAAGTCATTGCATATCACAGGACCTCACAGCAATATCTGATTTAAAACAAGTCAACCATCTCTCTTGTACATTAGAGCACACAGGAGGATCTGACTTGCTGCAAGGTGGTGCCTCTTAATAATGACCTCCATGCCAGCAAATAAGACCATAAAAGCAACACACCAGCAATCCAAACAACACAATGTTAACCTCAAAACTCTAAAGCTGAGTTTATGCCCGAACATGCTAGAAACATACCAATATGACATGAGAGAACTTCTCAAGCACAGACTGCCATCGGCATTCACTGAAGATGCCCGAGTGCAAAATGGCACAGCGTTATTGACACACTTAGCTGTCAGGTGGTTGATATATTTTTCCTCCTCAATTCTCTAAACACTAGAACCAAACCACGTGACAAAGCAACCAGTGAGACCACCAACAGACTGGGCTCTTGGAAGACTCGAGATGCCAGAAATACAAACCTACTGAAAGTTGTGGTGAACTAAAACCTCCTCACCTGTGAATCTGGAAAAGTAAGAGTTCAAACCCATAGATACAGAACCAATATAAAGGCTTCTTTGCTGAGGCTGCAGCATAAGTTTTTTTGTACTTGCAATTTTGTGACTCTTCTATTCTAGGTGACATCTCTCCAGCTGACAGTGGCATCTGAACAGTGTTTGGACCTTTTAAGCTGAGGTTCTATTGTTAAGCACTGGAAATGCATCTGTTAGTGTTCAAGAAAACACTGCCTTTCTCATGAAAGCAAACACCAAACCAAAATACATGCTCTCATTAGCCTCTGACACCCAGTTCTTGATGTGTATAAAAATTGGCTCTGCTATTTCTAATAAACAGAAGAGAGCCCATACAGATTTAAGTACTTAGACAAGTGTAGTGTGTTGCATTAAGGAAATGTAGAACTATGTTACAAGAAATATAAGGGGAATTCTTCACTGAATTTGCTGAATACAGCTCTCCTCCATTAATGCAATTTTGGCTGTCATTACCAATGGTCTTCCTAACTCCTGGCCAGGATTAACCAGTCACCGAATTGGGAGCTCACTGCAGTTTTATCTAGAAACGTAGAGTTGAAAGAAACACAGGTCAATTCACAGAAAAATTTTCTTTCTTCATCATGCAAGAGTGGGATGAATAAGAACAGAATCCATTTATCAACAGTACATTAAAACTCCAGGGCTCCTAAGGTTTATTTCATTTCAAATCATGGCCTGCCTGCTCATTTTAATGTGACTTCATGAAAAGCTTTCTGCATTACAAAGGGATCTCAGGGCTTGCCTTTCTTCCTCCCCACATTCCAACTATTCTTCTCACATGCTCTCAGCTCAGCCATGCTGCACAGTGATGGGAGTACCAAACTCACTGTCTGCCTGTGTGACCCAGTGAGCAGCTACAGCTGTAGGTCAGAAGAGATGACCTTCAGCCATGGAAACATCAGTTCTCAGGAAGGCTTCCAAAAAGATGTCCAACAGCACACACATCAGATAAGCAGCCCGTATTGGGAAAAGTGAAAGGTTCCTTTCACAGCTTAAGACCAAGGTTTCCTCTAAGAAAGACAAGAAGATCCAAACAAGAGACTGGAAACACATAGATTTCCAGCATCCAGGCATTGGTGCCAGCCACAGCAGATCTCAGGTATTCTACAGGCAGCCCATGCTGGGTTTCTTTGGGGAAATTACTTCTCCTTTCTTTGCTTCCATTTCACTTATAGGGAAGAGTTAAATCTCCAGGATTAAAAAACAAAGCAAACAAAAAAACCCCCCAAACTGTTAAAATGTACACTTTCACTAGCCGTCTGTACTAGTTGCACAGGGGATTCAAAGGAGCAGGGGGAAAAAAGAAGGAAAAACCCAAAAGTATGAAAGGATGGAACTCACACTAAGTTTCAGGGTGTTAAAATGAATACTTAAGGCAACTTTCACATTTGCTCAGCACAATGTCCAGGAATGCCAAGAGAACCTTTGCCCTCTTCTTAGAAAAACAACATGGTGAACTTTTACTATAGATCATGGGAAAATTAATGTTCACACTTTCAGCCAGCATTAAAGTGGCTTTAATTCAATTTAGTTGGATTTCCTTTAAAGGAAAATTAAACGAAATCAAATGAAGGCCCATTTTTAATTCCAAACAAGTATGCGTGCATGCATCAGTTTAATAAATTTTACATAATCCACTTGAAACCCACCTTGTTACTTAATTCAGATCAACTTTCCCGTGTGCTCTGCCTAGACAAGCCCTTAGAGATAACATTATCCATCCTCAAGGAACAGCTGCATTTCATTATTGACACCTAACTCTAGAGAGAGCCACTCTGGAAAGGACAACACAGTTGCACACAATTTATATGTCTGTCACAGCAAGAACAATGCTCTGTATACAGCTACAATAACAATTAATATACTGGCAGTTGTTGTTCCATTAGTCACTAATTACACAGTAGACCAGTTATACAGAAGCCTTGTTCCTGGCAAAGAAGCCACTGCTCCAGAATTACTGAATTGATAATCCAGAGCCTGCCTTTTGTTTCCCTGGTGATACCCTGCACCTTTGCCATCACTTAACTGAAAACACCACAGATGGTGCAGATCCATAGGCAATGGCTGTGCATTTCACACTGCTGTTTAAGAACTTCTGAATTATGGCATTTGCATGAGAGGAGTCAAGGTGAGTTCAGTGACTGAACAGAATTGCTTCCAGTCTTTGTCACAAAATACAAGAAGAATAGTTTGTCACTGAAGAGTTTTGCTTCCTCTTACAAAATACAGGAGAAGCGTGGCAACCTCCACGCAGTGTCTCATCAGGCTATTGCAAACACAAGAAAAAGCCAATCCTGGTTGAGGGTGGTTTTCAAGGACCTTTGTTTCGCCAAGACATCTTGCAAAAGCTGAAAAAAGTAAGAGGTGAGGTGAGGTGAGAATGGTGCATAAGAGCTTTTCAAAGGATGTTGCAATAAACTCCAATGCATTTGGTAAGCCACAGAAGTGACCCTGGCCAGCCAGGAAAGGCACAAACAGGCCCAGCTCCACAGCTTTCCTTATGATCTTTTCTCCACATTCTTTTTCTCTGTTGCTCTCTGCATGTCCTTACTTCAAGACTGCATCGTGATCTGTGCTGTCCTGTGATCCAGCCAGTCCACAGGCTCAACACTGCTGCAGGTGTTAAAACTGAGGAGAGACACAGACGAGTGCTCTGGCCATGATCTTTGATATCTGAAGAGCAAACAGGAGAGGTGACCATCCTTCCTACATCGTCCTGGATGTAGCAAGCTAGAGCAGAAGAGTAATTGTCTCACCTTTCCCCCCACCAAAGGAAAGACTCAGGGACTGAGGAATCTTTGAAAAATGCCAATTTACAAAAGTGGCAATTTCCAATCAGCTTCACTAATTAGCATTTAGTGGAAACTTTTCGCCTTTCACCAATAACAGGTCCCTCCAGGGAACTGTGATTAGAGAAAACTTCCTCTTGATATGGGAAGAAGCATAGAGACAGTGTTAAAGACAGCATTACATAGCTTTTTAATGAAAGCCTAACCTCAAGAAGTTGTTCACTGGAACAGGTCAATGAACCATTTTGATCTCATTATTTGGAATCCTAACTTTTAAAATTAAAACCCAGTCAACTCATCTTGATCCAACTGTGTTCATCTGCAGTCAACAATTCCAGGAAAATAAAATGCCTCACCTTCTCTCCTTTTTTCTTTGTTGTTACTACAAATAAAAGTGGAAAGAAATTCTTTATGCTTTCATTAATATTTATACTGATAAAATTGCATACATCATATATTGTTTTTAGGGTTTTTTGCACATAAAAGTCAGGAAAATATCATCCAGTTGACTTCAGCTTCATTACAAAACTGCTAAGTCATCCCCCAAACTAATTCTTTATTGTCTGTGATGAGTACCAAGGAACAAATATTAGTCTTATAATGAAATTCAATCACATCCTTAACTATTCACAGACTACCACTCTGCTCCACAAGGTACAGGTGAGCACAATTGACAAGATGGTTCGAATGATCCAATAGATTTAACTTGTGCAAGTTTTTACGGCAAAGACTTTGTTTCAACTTAATTCAGTATAGCACCACATTTACCCATGGAGCTAGAGAAACATTGAAAAAAAGGAAGCACAGATCAACTGAACTTCCCTCCTAGAAAGAAGACACCTTTATACCAAACAGCAATAAAAGAACAGAGAGAAGACTGGACCCATCACACAGAGAGCGTCTTTTATGTATGGGGGAAGATGGGGCTGGAACTTCCTTTGTCTTCATTTTCATTGTGTAGACAGGTAAGCTAAGGCACAAACTGATTAATTGACTGACTTAAAGAGAGCCTGTGGCAAAGGCAGGAATTAAGCTCAGCTCCCCCTGAGGATCAGTCCAGTATCTTAACAAACCCATATCTTTCTATTCTGAAATACTGTGGCTTTCCTTTGTAATTAAACAGCATGGATATGAGGGGGCTGATTTTAACTGTCATTGTACTAAAAGAGCTTGCACTGGTCAAGTGGGGAGGAACTGCCTTGCCAACCTAAAAAGGCTTTTCCTCTACTTAATTCCAGGCTTCTAAGCTTTCAAAAATAGAAAATATTGCATAAGCAACAGTACTGAGCAATTTTGAAGGCATACTGAAAGAGCTTTTTATACTCTCCCGTTTTAATAGCTGGTGCTTTTACTGTGGGTAGTATATAGTTACAGAATAATGTGCATGGGTTTAAAGCCTCCTATGATAATATCTGAGGTGAAGATATTGAAAATTCAATTAAAATATAGTTTAGGATATTGACTTATTTTAATTTTCAGCCTCCTTTACGCTCCATCCACCTCCTATGCATCCAGGACTGAAGCTAGAAGTTACATGCTGAATTTTCTCTCCTATAACTCATAATCTGAAGTTCTTTGTACTTCTTCAGCATCTGACTATCTGAAACCTCTTCTTAAATTTCTAGAGTCCCTCTGCTCCTCTAGTAGAGGAGGACACTGACGTGCTGAGACAGAAGCAGTTCCTACTAAGGACAAAACTAGATGGGAACCCCAAAGTTTTGTTTCTTAGCACTAAGCCCTGGGTTACTCATACTTACATGAGCTTTTTTAAAACCATGATCACTTTTTTGAGCAGGTGCAGAGAGGAAACATAAATTATTTCACCACAGCAAAAGCAACTCCCTCCTCTGCAGTTCTCAGTTACCTTTAAACAACACAACTTTTGCCATTGTTTATGTTCCTCTTTCTAGTTGGATCAATGAAGTTCTCACTGTCACTGTGTTGTCTTACATTGTAGAGAAGAAAATAGAAGTCCTACTGGGACACAATCAGAAAACAGCAATAATTTCAAGAAGCAAGCAATGAACCAGAATCTCAGAAAAGCTTCAACTGCTGTCCAGAGTTTCTGCTGATTCTTCCTAAAATATACACGAGAGCACACTGGAGGGTGAGTCCCTTTGGTTGCCTGCTAAACTGAAGAAGGGTGTCAAGCATCACTGCACATAACAAAACAATGTGCAGTGCTAGGACAAGCACGGCTGGAACAGAAGGGAGATCCTTGTTCTGTTTTCTTTAACAATGCTCAGGAACACCTGGTTCTGGAAACTGAACATCAATTTGTTTATGTCAGGTTTGAGAGAACGTATACCTGAAGTGTTTATATGGCCTGTCTAAATCTTACCCTGACTGCAGTAATGGCAGGTGTTATCCTTGTCACATGAAATATTATCACTAAACTACTTGCTTCTGAAACTCCTCCAACTTTCCAAATTTTATTATAACAAATTGTATATCTAAAATATTATACCTTTGGTGCTCCTTTATTTCAATGTGAGCATGAAGTTTCCATAAGAGGAAAGTCATGCAACAGATTCCAGGACATTTCATAATCAAACCTACTCTAGATGTAGTTTACACACACGTGGAAATTGAGGTCAAGCACCATGGTCATCAGTCCCCAGTAACCTGACAAGTGGGCTCTTCAAGGCATCTGAAGAGTCACTGCCCTATTTATAACTTTCACAAGCCCCACACAACTACCTAATAAAAGCTGACCACATCCCTCTTTTACATACAGGGGGACACAAAGTAGAACGAGCTTCATAATTAAGCAATGAAAGAGACTAAACAAAAAAAGTGCGCCAGTCCTTTCTTTAGCACATAGTTCCATCTCTCAGCACTGCCTGCAGACAGACCATTAGTCCCTGCACCTGGGTCCCCATGGGTTATGGTGCATTCAGGTAACCACCCATCTGGAAACAGATGAGCTGCTTCTACCCTTCTGGTTCTCACAAGCCCTCCTGCATACCACCATCAGCACTGATCCTTTTCAGTAGCTGCCTTCATACTGTTTGCTGGTTAAGTAGCAAATATCTCCAAGAGCTGACTCTTGCTAAGTCAGAGGTTTGGTGACTTCCAGTGCTTATACCTGACTAGAAGGGAGGCCTTGGCCAAGGTGCACATGCAGTGCCCACAGGGCAGAGTTGGAAGAAAGGCATACATCCACCACAGGGAGGTGAAGGAGATGCATGGAAGCTTTTTTCTCCATTGATGTTGTCCTCATGCATCACACAGTGCCTGGCTGTAGAGTACTGGGACACCAGTTGGCAGGAAATAAAAAAGGCAGCATATTAAAACTGGATAATAACAGGAAAGATCCACCCTGTGTTGCTGTCTTTTGAGGGTGTTGCCTTGTTTGCTGGCTCCTGAGACAGACTCTTTCCAGAGGGAATAACTGTGTGCCCTGCTTCCCACATTTTGCTGTGGATCTAAATATACAGGCACTGCTGCTAGGTGAGTGCCATTTGAATTGACAAACTGGGATTTCTGCTGCGTGCCTCACACTTAATGCAGGCCTGCCTGGGCTTTGAAGGCAACGGCTTGTTGCCTTGGGGTCTGAAACTAACAAAGCTGAGCTGAACAAGCCCAGGGCTCCCGTTGGATTGCTCGATCAAAGACAATATTAAACAGCACTGTTTTCATAACTGCTATTCTGGGGCTCTTGGAAAGCAAGACAAAGGAGATGAAGTTAATTTCTGTTATCATAGCCTGGTGCAGCTGCAAGGGCCCTGGGAGAAGCCATCTTCTCTTGATGGCTTGTGCAGGCTGTGTCTTTGCAAGAGCTCCCATTAAGCAAACAGAGCTTCAAAAGCTTGTCAGGCACTTCTGATCCCCTCCTCCCTACATCGTTGTCAAATCCATCCATTCCTCCCTTCAGACATCTTCCTTACAGACACCAGGGAGCCTCCTTCTCCTTGACCACTTCCCTGCACCTCACAGCTCTCTCCTTCACCTTTTCTGTCACCAGCACTGCCCGCTGCCCTGCCCAGGGAGACTCAAACTAGGCAAGTGCTGCACTAGGCACAGGAGTGCTGTGCAAGGGAACTGGACAGAGAATGAGTCCTCCAGGTTCTGCTCTGTCACCAGGCTAGTCCACAACTTTAGAGAAATAACTTAACCTTTCATTTTCACATGGTCAGCTGAGATTAACAGGGCCCAGGGTTTTTTTGGTGGTTTTTTTTTTTAGTCACTGGCAAACAAAATTCCACTCTGCATCCTATTTCTTTCTATTTTTAGATGTGATTGGCCATGGAAATCACTAAGCAGTATTACAGGAGAAAGTTGAAGCTGTCTCCTGATTAGAAGCACTGTTTGAGACATTTGAGACAATTTTAAGACACCTCTCTTACAAACCATCATTGTCATGGTCAACAGATCGCCTTGAGAATGGATGCTTGTCAGCACCAGTGCTGTCCCAGGACTGCCATAGGTACCTTGGGCTCTGATTTTTCTTCCTTTCTCATCATCCATAGTTGAACATAGAGATCATTTATGGAAAAGCAGGAGTGTGGTAGAACTTGTTTATATTCTCAGCTTGGTTGCAGTAAGGATAAGGAGGATGAGAAAGCTGGGTAACCATGAAAAGCTTTGAAATGAGATTAGTGAAAGGGAGGAAAGAGCTCCAGAGAGCTTTGTTTAAAGTCTTCCTCTTCACACTGCATGTTATTCCATTGAGGTCACTCAGATAAAGGCACAAATTTGGGGTAGGGCATGGAAATAATTCATAGCTTGAGATGAGCAGGGTACTTCAGGAACTCATCTGCATCAATGGACAGAACATCCCATATTTTCATCCTCTCAAACTGGCAGTTCACCTTGGGACTCTACAATCTAGGGAGATGTCCCCAGCAACCTGACTACTCATGTACAGAAAGTATTCTTTGCTAACAACTGCCATCTGGAATTTCACAAACTGGTTTCGTTCAAGTTTGCTCTTCCCTCTAATCTCAAGTTCCCCAATTAGCTGAAAATACATTAAAATACAAAAAAGTTCTGCTGAAAAATTTCTGGATAGATCCGTCCAGTACTGAAATGAACAAAACAGTTGAGCAACATCAGGCTCAAATAAAAGGGATACAGTTGTGTCCAGCTATTTTCTGATACCTTTCACATCCTCCTCATGTCAGAGTTTTTCCTCCTAAGTGGTCAGTACAGATCTCCAACAATTGCTGAACAAAACTGCCCATTCTAATTGTTGGAGGCATAAAAAGAAAGAGCTGTTCTCAACCCAGAAGAGAAGTAGCCAGTCTTCAGTTTTAAAGCAAATCTTCTAGATGTAAATTGCTGCATAATTTAAGTTTATTGAACATCTAACACCAGGAAATGTGCAATTCATGAAATTTTCAGTGAATATATATGAATGAGAGTTTCCGATACATTTTTAAAATGTGAAATTATCAAAGTTTTATGCACTGTCGACTTTGGCCACATACGGCAGAGTTAATTGAAAGCGCAGTCCTGGCTTTAAAGGTGTCCCCATGAAAGTGGCAATGTGTGTTTTATTGTCTCTTAGTCATTTGCAACTCAAAGGTGCCCAAATTTATGCAGGAAAAAGTGTTTCTTCCAACTGCCAGCCTGCACTGCAAGACACTATTGAATCCAAGAATCCAGCTAGATGGCTTTATTTCTTGTATTCCCATGTAGTTTCTGCAAACTAAATCATGTGCCTGACTTCCCAAAATGCAACCCTTAAGCCCCAGATC
The DNA here is from genome assembly GCA_013397795.1 of Orthonyx spaldingii. Taxonomy (NCBI): domain Eukaryota; kingdom Metazoa; phylum Chordata; class Aves; order Passeriformes; family Orthonychidae; genus Orthonyx; species Orthonyx spaldingii. The sequence goes on from VZTJ01000638.1 coordinate 2,138,311, forward strand.
AGACCCCATAAGAAATTTGCTTGGAGTGGATCAAAGATCCTCTATTTGGAGTACCCTCAACAAGAACAATGAACAAGACAGGAACAAACTGCATTTCACAATGCTGGGGAAAAGCAGAAGGGCAAAGGTATCCCCTCACTCAGGAGGGCAGAGCAATCTTTTATCAAAGGACACATGTTACAAGTCATCCCCTTTCTCTTCCCCTCACAGACACGTACCAGTTTAGGATTTCTGTAGCCTCAAGTTGGAACGGGTACTGCCGAGGACAACCAAACTGAACGACACATCCTTAACCTCCTAGAAAGAGACAGCATGAATCCAGCCTGAACCCTCTGCTCCATGAAATTAGATTAGGGACTCCACTTCAGGTCTACCTAAACCAGACAAACAGCCCTTACCATTAAGGTTTTTTTTTTTTTTTCTTCCTTGTTTTTTTCACGCAAAAAAGTCCCCAAAAGCAAAAAATCATTGAGGAAGGGTTAGGCAATCTTCTACCCCGCAACAACAAATAAGGCCAGAGACCAGAACTCAAACTCCAATGCAGAATTGATGTTTTTCTAAAAAATATTAGGTCATAGATTCTCAGTATAACTCTGTTGCAGGAGGTAGACATCATAAAAGTTGTTGGACTACTTGGTTTTACAAGTACACCTTTGGTCCCTTGTTTTGGTCATAAAGCTGCAGCAGTAGGAAACATGAAGTGGGATATGTGGTTAAAGTTTAATGCAGGGAGATGGAAGAAAAGAGCCATGCTTTCCCCTTCCTTGCAACTGCAGCAAGCCAACATCAGGAGCAAAAAGAAATTGGCCATGCTGACTGGAGAGTGCAGGGCAGACACTACACTGTACTTTTCACAAATGCCCACCTTCAAAGCTCTCTTTGAGGGTGATACACAGGGTCAGCTCTCTTCCTGTGGCCACCATCCCCAATATTGCTGCTGAGATACCTGCAAGGGCTGTGCTGCTGCTGCTGCCACCTCTGCTCACAGAGCCAACAAGCATTTCTCAGCCATCTGCTGTGACAAGGAAGGGCTCTTCCACAGCCTGCCTTCAGCACAGCAAGCCAAGGAACAGATCTGGGACTGAGGTGTCTTCGGCAGTGTGAGCCTCTTTACCTGTGTCTGTGAGGTACGTGCAGACTTTTTTTACTCACCTCCTATTTAGCACTTAGTGCAAGCCCCACTGAATGGTGGAAGTCACAGAGCTGTAACTCTAACATGTATGGTGGCTAAAAGCACAACTGGAGAGAAAAATTAGACCTCTCCGAGTAAGGCCAGAGCCAAGGGATTAATGTTCTTTCTGAGCTGTGGAATACCCACATTCCAAATCCTGCTCTATTTTGAAACAGAAACATAGATTTCAATGTCTTATATTTTACTGGCTTAGAATCAGTCTCCACTTCTTTCAAAAAGGCCATCCTAGCCATGAGAAATCCTTCTTTGTAACAGTTTCCATAAAACAACCATATTTTCCCAAAAAGTTTCTCTTTTTACTATTTGTGTGATCATTTTCACAGCACCAGCTCTGGCTACTAAGAAAAGTAGTAACTCAATGTGTCAATTCACTTTTTTCACTTAGTTCAAACACGCGAATGGCAGGTAAAAAAAGGTAAGTTTACTTTGAGAAGATTTCTCTTCCTATGAACATTGCTTTAGATAGTGCTGCTGTTACCTATCTAAACAGGAGCTTGAGAAATTGGATTCCTAGGTTCTTGATTTTGGCTTTGAAGTGCTTAGGTTTTTCTCCAGAAGTTCAATACACAGCAATACAACCACAAGTTTGTCACCAACTGTCCTCTTCCTTATAATGCTCTGGGTCTCTCTTTTCCTTTCAGAGTCATAGTTCATGCAACCCAGAGAGGGGATCCAGAGCTCCATCCTGTACACCCAGGATGCTGAGAAATTGCAGAAATTTATTCAAGTTGCAGAATAAATTTCAAGTTGCAGAAATGTATTTCAAGATCTCCTGCTGCTGTGCTTTTGCCCCAATAACTAAAGGAGGCAGCAGCATCACACTCTGACTCAACTGCTGGATGCAAAGCGACAAATGTTCTGCCGGGGTTAGAATGAGATTAGCAAAATCCTAGCGAACAATGATTCAAAGGTGCTGTAACAAATCAATTTCCTGCGTGCAAAAAACAATTGCTACACAAATTATCTTGCTCTCACCCCATTCCTCTCTCTGCAGTGAGCCAGGCTGAGAAAGCTCATCCTTTGGGCTTCAAACATATAGTTCCTCCTCTCAGGTGACACTGCCAATTGTAGGAGCACTAGTTCTCCACCTCCCTCGATGAGGCGTGCCGCTAGAGGGCACACAGATTGTCAAAATAATACAGGGAAAACAATGGGTCCATTGGTCTTTGAACCTATAGTCCAAGTTCTCCATCTCCATGAGCAAGCACCCTACCATTCAAGAGCAACTCGGATCTGCCAACACAGATTATCACCTTTGGAGTTTCTAATCTTCTCCACTTCATCATCTTTTAGTTAATTTCTCAAATCTTCACATCTCCCAGTTTTCCCATTCTGGCACAAAAGCAGAATCTCTACCTAATGCAAAGGTATGGGGTAAGGGGGAAATTTTTTTTTTTCCCCAGGGCTTGCATATTTTTAAAGCGGAGATACCAACATGAAAAATCAAGACTTCAGCGCAGACAACTCAAGTCTACAATATTTCTTGTCTCTGGTTCGGAGCCAGAGCCCAACTGCACTGCCACTGCACCACATCTGAGCTGATGAGCTCTCCCACCCTGCTGGGGTGCATGTGGTAAGGATGTCATCACCAGCAGCCACCTTGAACATACAAAGGCTAATTGAAAAGTCCAAGCTGAGAGCATTAATTTCCATCCAGAGCCAGCTGTCTCCATGTTTTGTTCCCTGGCACTGCTGGGCTGCTGAGGCCCTCAAACAGGCCTTGCACCGACTGGGAAAGATCCAGCAACACTGAACAGTCTGGACTGCATGCAATGCAAAATAGTGCTCCCCGCTTCCTGCCCAGAAAACAGATTGCAATTTGCATAGTGCTGTACCTGAGCTAATAAACTATGATGAACTCTCTCTGGGTCTGCATCCATGGCACAAATAATCTTCAGTCTGGATAATTCCCATTATGTATTCTGGCTCTTTCACTCAAGCTGCAACACCTTTTACCTCTGGAAGTCCATGGTGCCTGCCAGCATCCAGTACAAAACTTGCTCTCAATTCTGTTTGTTCCATTCCCATTAAACCAAGCAGACAATGCCACCCATCTCACTTTCAGTCTTCAGTTCTTGTTGTAGATGAGAGAAGAGCAAACCAGCTGGACGCTCCCCACGTGCTGCTGCTCAACTTGGCAGTCTTGTACCATTTTGTTCTACTGCTGCCTCCCTCACAGGCCCAGCTCCCTCCAGCTCACAGATGGCCCTGGGAGGGCCCAGCTCTCGTGACATGCCAGGAATGCTACAAGCTCAACCACATCAACTCCTGAGCCTGAAGGGACCAGTCCAGTGTTCAGTTATCCATTCTGAAAATGTACAAGGTAAAGAAAGAGCGGAGCATATATGTATTATGTGTGTCAATGGGGAACCTATCAAAGCCTAACACAACTCACAGGCCAGAGTTACAGATACTGGGTTTTCACCTTATTGGGCATCCAACAGGCTGCCTTTTCCCGCCTATCAGACAAACCTGAATGAACACTCCACTAAAAGAAAGAGGGAAAAGGTCTTTGAGTTAAGCACCTGATATAACCAGGATTTCAATTGTTAATACAGCAGACTTCCTCACATGTCTTCCACCAGTGTCTGCATCACAGCAGAAATAATACAAGGCAAGAAATAAAAATGCTTTAAAGAATATGGCTCTTTGTCAGACTGGAAGTATTAGCTGTGATTCAGAAATTAATGACAGCATAAAAATCTATTAAGGCATCTAGACTGTCTCTCAAGGGACCTTTTCAAGCTTGTAGTGCATGGATTATTCTCCAGGGCTCTGCCCAGCCAAACTTCAGATATCCCAAATGACAGCAATTCCACCACGATTCTTAACAAAGCTGTATCACCACCTAATCTCTTTCTTCCATTAAGTAATTTTCCTCTCCTGCCAATTTTTTCTTTCCTCCTTCAAATTTTCTATCATGAGAGACTCTTCTAGCTCTGAGTCCACACTAGACAATTCTTCATGCCTTCCCAGTATGCCTACATCATTAGCATAGCTCCTCTTTAGTCATTTAGCCAAAACAGCTATATATTTAGCTCTCACAAGCATTCTTCATAAGTCAGTCCCTCCAGCCCCTTAATCATTCTCCTTGCAATCCTCTGAATTCCCTCTAATTTTGTTTACGTCTTTCTGGAATTGAAGTGCCCGGAACCAAGTGCTGTAAACAACAACAGCTCGTTATCTGGCTAGACTGTAATTCTGGTGATCACAGCGCAGGCCCTGCACATGCCATGCACACACAGACACATGCACATGCTCGTCCTCTGGTTCAGACACGGCATCGCTACAGGACACGAGTTCCGCTCATTGAACATTCCCTCCTCCACAGTGACATCAGCTGGGTCTCTTTCAAGGGAATCCAGTTCCACACAAAACTGAGGGCAGATCTTCAGCACAGCACTTCCAGCTGCCTGCAGGCTCAAGACAGACACCAGCAACTGGCTGAATTCAGGTTACATTTTCAAGTTTTTGATAACACCTATAAAGGCCACAATTTTCAGAACTTTTTTGTTTTAGATGACAGTTAAGACTTTGATGTAGTCTTATGACAGCAGATAACACATCACAGGAAAGGCTTGAAGCACTTGTGCCTTAATCTGTTCTTGAAACTCAAGTTGGAATTTTTCCAACAAAACACCTTTTTATTCTTTATTAGAAAAATGCCATTTTGGTGAAGCAGAAATGTTCTGCAAAGATCCTTGCTTTACTTCAACAAACTTCTGGAGAACTTGAGAAAGAGTTCAGAAAAAAACCTGTCAAGGTTCCTGCCAGCTCTCAAGACATCTGAATCACAGAATATTCTGAGTTGTAAGGGATCAAGGATCATTGAGTCCAAATCTAAAGTGAATGGTCCATATGGGGATCAAACCCACAACCTTGGTGTTATTATCACCAAGGCACCAAGGAAAGGCGGCAGCCCCACAAGAAGGTTTCTTCTAGATCAAGGTCGCCCTAAGCTTCCCCCTGTAACAATTTCAAAACCTCTTCTCACTTAGCATCCCCAGGTCTGAAAGAATTACAGAGGTATTACTCCTGTGTGTGGCAAAGAAAGCAGAGCCTTGAAGTCTTTTGTCCCCCCAATATATTTCACGTGGCCGTTCCTCCTTCACAGCTGCTGCAACAAAGCTTCAGCATCCAGGAAAGCTTGAGGTGTGTCTTGTTTCAATTTTTGGGGTGGTTTGAGTCATTTGGTCAGCAGAAAGAAGAAGAGAAAGAGACAAAAAACTCTTGATGCTGACCAGGGGATGAGCAGAGCCTACATGCAGGGGTCTTGTGAGGTTCCTTGAAGCCTGAAGAAAAGGCTGCTGCTACAAAGATTTACATCAGGATAGACAGAGCAAGGCCAGCCAGAATGGCCTTTTCTTTCTTTTCTCGTTGTACTCAGCAGACCAAAGGAGAAGGAAGCCTGTACTGCTGACCGTAGCTCTAGGTCCCTCTGGGGCAATGCCACAGCTCATTTACCTCATGCTGCAGCTGGACTTTTTTTTTTTTATCAACATCCCAATCTGTTGCAGCTCTGTGGCTGCTGGACAGTACACAAACCAGTCACCAGTAGGCACCTAGGATACATGAAAATGGAGGAGAGCTTATGTACCCTCACTTTAGCTCCCACTGTTTCCTGCCTTCCCTCCTTTAGCTGGCCTAGACTACAGACAGCTCTTACCCCAGTTGAGCTAGCATGATTTTTTTTTCCCCTTTGAATCACCAAGAAATTACCATTCATAAAAACCCAACCTCAGTAGAGCATGGCTCTTCCAGACAAACAATTACCTGTCCTCAACAGGAGATCCAGAAGTGCAGAACATCTCACGAGGGCATGCCTGCAGTCAGATCTATCCTGCTCAGCTACACAAACTGAGACTGGACAGAATGCAGCCATGCTGGACAGAGCCCATGCTGTTGAGGAAGTTAAACCAGCAAAGCTGTGGTAATGCAGGTACAGCCAGAGTACAGACTGGCTGGCTTACTGCTTCAGGCTGCATCCAGCTTATAAAATAGCATAGCTTTGTAAGGAAGGTGGGCTCAGTCAGGTTGTACTATTTTTGAATATGTTGGTGTAATTAAAAAACAATGCAACTTGTGCATGTAAGAAAGCCTCCTTTTATCCTCTTCTTTCTATTTCCAGAAACTCTCCTTTGAAAGTGTAGGAGTCAAACATGTCCTTTCCACTCTCTAGGCTGTATTTCCTGCCCAGATGACTGAAGAGTGACTAAGCTGCCACCTTACACTAAGGCTATCACAGAGAGATGAGGAGGGGTAGCCAAGCCACAGAAACAATTCTGTTTCACTGCAACAATCTCTTGCCATGTCAAGATAGGATGCAAATGTGCTATGAATAATGGTCACTCCAAAAGCACACATAGCTACACGGACATTCCTATCAGCAATCAGGCTGCATTCACCTCCTGCACTAACATTCACGACCAGTCCTTTGCACAAAACACAACTCTGGGCCAGATTTGTTAACATTTCTCAAGCATCTTTACCACACAACTTGTGCATTTTCTGTCACATGCACACACTCAAATACATGTGCATGCATATATATCATCCTCCGTTCCATACATGCACCTTCCCAAAAGCCAAGGAAGAGCTATTCAAAGGCCATACCTTTATGCACAGATCACATATACAGGCACAAAAAACCTTGGATGTTTCGATCCTATTGTACAAAGTACCTTTATAAGGCAAAGAGTAGATACTCATTATATGAAAATGTACCAGCATGACAAAAGTCTAAATGCATTTACACATCAAAAATTCCACAGATGCCCCTTTAAATAACCCCTCCTTCCTGCAGGCAAATTTTTACCAGCAAATCCCTCCTTTTTCAGACACTCAAGTATATATCTCCCAAGTCAGCCTCTCCAACATCCACACAGGGGGAAGTCAGGTAACAGTGCACTGGCTGCAAGGCTCATGATCAGAAAGACTCTTGCCCTCTTGGTGGAACTTTGGGTCAGCTGCTGAGGGTCAAGCATAGCCAGGCTCCAAGCAGGTGCAGCAACCAGAGTGCATGCAGAAGAATATTAATAGTTATTGTCCTAGCAGGTTGTAAGGATTAATTGGTTCTGGCCTGCAACTCCCCATCAATGTAAGTGCTAAGGGGCAGAGGGGAGGGAGCTGTGATTACACACTTACATTGCATACTCATATGCTGTTGATTTCCCAGCTGGACAGGCCCACAGCCTTTCGTTTGCCTCCTTGCTTGCTCCCTTCCTGCCTCCCTCATCCCACTGCTCATGACCTGCCTGCCACATCTTCCTCCTCCCAACAGCGCAATCACCATCACCAGAAAAGGGAGAGGGACACCCCACTTTTTGTGGGAGAGCTCTGTCAAACCAGAAAGGAATGAAGATACCTGCATCCACGAGGTCCCACAGAGGCAAACTCTAGGGAAGGGGAACTAACCATCTTCAGAGGAGTTTCTTTTGGATACTTTATATAATCTAGGGACTGCAAAAGGCAGACTGCGGGCCTGCAGCTCTGATTACACTCACCTTTGCTTTAAGACAAAACCCCTCCTCTGAAGCCTGCCTTCTCATGCTTTTTTTAAATAAAACAAACCAACCCTGCAAAAAAACCACAACACACCAACCTGCCTTAATTGTATATATATATATACACCCTTGCATTGCCTCCAAAACCATCTCCTCTCAGAGGTACTGTTCAAAGTCCAGTACCTCTACAGCTGACAACCTTTCAAAAAATCCTGTTTTATGCTTGTGGGTGACCAATGAGCATGGCTAGTGTAAAGGGCCCTTTTCCCTCAGCATGTAGTCATGCAGAATTTCTTCCCCAGGAACTTTAAAACAGCAGATATGGCCAGGAAGAAACCTCACTGTGAGACCGAATACTCCCTCCTTTGGCTCAGAAAAATTAGGCTAGCAGTAGTGCTGCTCCTTTTCCTTCCATGCAAGTGAGCAGAGCAATGCTGCCACACAGGCAGGTAACCTGCTGGAGGGAGGTCACAGGGAAATGCCTCGGCTTCCAGGAAATTCAGCATCAGCCAAAGCACCACAGTGCAATGGCACAGCACAGAATCAAGCCTGGGCTTCTTTTTCCTGCGCCTATTTCTGTAACAATCACATACTCACAGCATTTTTTCCTTCCCTTCCATGCTGACTGCAGGGATCTCTGCCCTTGGCTGACACCGGGAGAGGGCTGTGTCTCACATGCTCACCTACACATGCCCTTAGCTCCCTCTTTGGAGTGGGACAGAATGGTTTGTGCTTTGTGTGATATTTTTGATTTTATCATGGATAATTCGACAGCAGAAAGAGCACATCAGCTGCCAAAATCATTGCTCTTTGAGTATGAACAGCAAATGAAATTGTTATGCACCTTCTTAAGGAAAAGGATACCAAAGAGGCAAAGATTCACACTTCCTATGGGGACCACAGAGAGCAAAACTCTGCATCCTTCCAGCAGCACCCTACGCACAAAGGAGAAAATATTTGGCAAAACACACATCCCCGTGTTCAAAGGCACACATGAGAGATTTTCTTCCAGGATATCTTTATCTAGTAGCATTATAGACTTCACTCAGATCATTCAGTCCTTTAACAACCTCTGTCAGACAACAGCCAAGCTCAGCTGATCCTCTTCCACAAGAAACCCTATCAGGTGTTGTGATATGCCCAGAAAAAGGGCATCCCTCGCCTTTACTCTTCATCAGCTTTGCCACCTGTCCTCACTTTACAGCACACAGGGAAGCAAGTGGTGCTACAGCTCCTCATCACCTGCCCAGCCCCAGCAGCTGCACACAACACCCAGCTGCTGCTGCAGGACCTATGCCTCAACAGCCCTTGTCTAACCTATTTTTAACTCAGTCTGACACAGGGTAAATCTGCTGAGGGAAGGGTCCAGGCCCCACCAGCAAGGCAAGGGCCTTGGCTCACTCAAGGCTTACAGGAAGCACATCCAGCACACAGAAAGGTGTGCACTCCTAAAACATCAGCTCTGCCAGCAGCCTAGCAGGAGAGCAGCTGGATTCCTCACCCCAACTGGAAGGAGCTCTATTGCTTGTGGAAGAAAAAAGGAAGTGAAAAGAGTAACTATAACAGAGCACATCTCCTCCTCAGACCATTAGCAGACTTGAGTGTGCTCCAAGGCTGAAAAGGAGTGCCCAAAACCATTGGAAACTGGGTTCTTTGTTACAGAACTAGTAAAACTCTTGTGTGAGAAAAGATCTCTGAGATTAAAAGATGAAGCAAATTTTTACTTATCATAACAAAGCCCTCTGAGCAGGTAGCTGAGTGCTGAGATTCGTAACAGCTAGAGGAAATGGGTTCTTACTCTTGCAGTTATTGACACAAATGGTCGGCAATCACTGGGATAGAACTGGAAGAAACACTTGGGGTATCTTTTCAATGCTCCCCATTTGCAGATAAAAAGCCCTCTCTACTTCTTCCCTGTCCTAAGCCTACAAGAAAAGTGTTTTAAGTATTGAACCTCTTCATCATTTAAGGGAATGCAAGGCAGCTGAGTGAGTTGTCACCTCATCAATACAGTCCAGCCTGTGAGACCTTCCCTTGCCTGATTCAAGAAGAGAGAACTGGAAACAGATAGGAAGAAAAGTATATTCAGGAGAGCAAGAAAAGTCTTTTTTGTTCTCTCCAGTTGGCAGTATCTAAATGTTATTCAACTGCATCACAATCGCCCCATGCTGTTCCCTATCCACCACAATGTCACCACTTGCACACACATTGCTGCTCCTCCCTCTCTTCTCCCCATCCATTACACATTATCAGCACAGAAACACTCGGGTACACGCTTCCATCCATACAGATTGCACATGCCTCACGCATTAGCAAACACATCATTTTTCACACCCGCATTGCCCAGTAACGTTATAAAACATGAGACTTCACAGATAATATTTGTACTGTGTGCCAACCTAAAGCATCCTATTCTACTTACCCGACTGCTTCTGTGATTTCTTTCATCAGACTCATTCCCCATTTAAGAACACCCTTGAGCAGCTCAGAAAATACATTATAAATAAATGCTGCCAGTACTACGCAGACCAGTTCTGCATGTCCTTTCCTAAACCATCTACTCCACTAAACTGGCTGTGGAGGTGCCTTAATTTATTTTTTTTTAAACACAAAGTCTTCTACAATTAACCAATTAGGTGGGCTTGTAGGGGAGGTTCATCAAAACAAGCTGTGATTTTTTTAGGCAAATTGCTGATTTGAAACAGCTACTATTTTTCAAGGGAAATAATATGTTTAGAAGAATTTTCAACATAAAACAATGCTGAAGGAAATGTATAATTTGTCAAGGAATTAATTTTTTTAAAATAAAATGCTCAGGGTGAGGAAATAAAAATTAATTTTCATATTGACAGCTAAGTTAGAGTAATAGTATGTAAAAGTGCAAACATCAACACAAAATTCTTCTAAATTATCTAAACATAATCTTTTATAGACCCTAATCATTTGCTTCTCCTCCCCGTACTCATGCACCCCATTTTTGAGTTGGGGGAAGAAAAAGGAAAAGAAAAATTCAGCTTTACAGTCCAATTCAACAATCAGAAGCTTTGAGGTACATTGTGCTAAGAAACGAATCCATTCGAGGGAAAAGCTGCAGCATGCCACTAGAAAATCCCACCCACCAGCAGTGCTGGGGTGTGTAGGTACTTTTATTCCTCCAGCCCCCACGGGGCAGGAAGACCAGTGCACCATGCAGGAGGAACAACCATCCCGCCTCCGAGCCACCTGCCTCCCAAGGAGGACTGGAAGTGCAGCAGCACAGAAACGCAAGAATCCTAAGCCACAAAATTGAGGAAACATAGTGATCAGGGAGAGAAAAAAAATAAAATCCTCTGTGCAGGACTTGGAGCATCTAACCTAGGGGGGAAGGAGCAAAGGCTGACTCTGTGCCAAAGCCCCCGAGGCCAGGCAGGCAGGGGACAGGCAGCCCTTTGCATCCTCCCTGGCAGAGGCGCTGGAGAAGGCAGGCAGCCCGCACTGGCCACTTGGCACCGTGGAGCCCATCGCTCTCCTGCCAGGCTCAGCTGCGCTTCCTCCCTGCTCCCCCAGCGCCTGCTATTCAGCCTCGGCTCGGCCCGGCAGTGCCAGCAGCGCTCCCCTTCTCCCCCATGCCTGGTGGCTTTGGGAGAGCAGAGCGAGACAAGGAGCTGCTTTTTAGTTCGCCGGTACACCCCCAAGTGGACAGCGAGGAAAAGGGGAGAGAGGGCACGGACAAGTTTTGGATAGCTCGCAGAGGTGTCGGCTCAGCTGTCTGGCTCTGGAGGGATGTGCTCACAAAGGTCTTGGAAGCGTTCTGACTGGGGTCACTGCCTGTCAAAGCCAATATTGCCGTTCCCCGGGGTAAGAGCTCCACAGAACTGCGCTCAGCAGGGTTAGAGAAGTGTTCAAGGCTTGTTACCACGGCTTTCAGTGAAAAACAATTTATTTGAAATAAATATTGGGGGGCGAGGGGGGGGGGGTTGGGTTGGTTTGTTGGGTCTTTTTAAGGGCTCAGTATTTTCCCACCCCTTTTTAACTCCTTCAAATATCTTCAGGCTTGCTTCAGGCAGTACCCTGCTCCTCCCATGCAGCCCCAGTATTCCTGCTTCCCCGTTCTCTCACCCTTCAGATCAGAGAAAAGAAATTACTGCTGGCTATGACACTAGATTCAGCAGTGCTCTGGTTTATTTCATGCCAGAAGTTTGGAAGCAGTAGAAAAAGCAGCTCCAGGTTTGCAAACACTCATGCAACGCCACACCATCCTATCCCATCTCAAAACCTAGCGAGGGCAACTGTGTTGCCTCTGCCTTCCCAGAGGGTATGTGATAATACAGACCTCAAAAAACCTTCCCTGATGCTTTCAAAACGAGAAGAGATGTGGCTGATACAACTGTGGCAATACTAACTCACTAAAACAGAAGGTAAAAAAGCCTGTCCATGCCTGTAGCCTGGCATAAAACTAAAACAGCTCCTGGCTGTGCTAGCATCGGGATACTCTGGTCACAACTCAGGGAAGGCTTGTGACTTGAAAACACTGCGTGGAGCAAGCACCATGGTCTACAAGCTAGCAGACGTGCATCAGAAAGACAGGCAATGTTCAGAGTCAACACGACTTGCCAACGTCCATCTTTCTTGACAGTTCTCTGATCCTCCAGAGCAGGGGGAAGTTCACATCAAGCTACACAACTTCATTGCTGACGTTATCTACTTATGCTACACACGTACCAGTTCTCCTCTTACCCCACGTACAACCTATGTGCTGGTAAAAATCCTCCTCCCCTGTCAGAAATAGCCACTTCACAGCAAGGAAGGAAGTCAGCTGGAAGGTGCTGGTGCTGGATTCACAGTCCAGACTTCAGAAAATGTAAGTTGAGAGAAAATATGTGACGGTAAAAAGCATGTGTGCTAGACCCAGAAATGGGAGAAGTGTGTATGAAAAGGAGCACTCGGTAAATGTGAGAAGGTGGCGAAAAATGAAGGATTTCATAGTGAGGGCTTGCAGGAGTGACAGGTGTGAGGCTGCAATAGAAAGCATGTGTGTGACAGGGAGCCTGCCTGTATGGGAATTTGCTTAGTAGACACAAAATAGCAGAGAATAGTACATGCAAGACTGTGTGTAAAAGTAGGAGCTAAGGGGAAGTGAGGATGCTGTGACTGGCATACCTCCATGCACGGCACTCCTGCACTAATATGTACTAGAGTGAGAAAAAAGCACTGTGAAAAAGCCGTGTGTGAGCGAGATACACTCCAAGGGTGCAGCTCACTGCCAATGCAAGACTGAGGCACAGAGTAGGCCAGATAGAGTACATCTATGTTCTTTAGTTATATATTCATCTATGTGTGTGCATATGTGTGCACATGCAGGCTTACAAGGCTAGTGCAGCAGGATAGGCAAGGGATTTTAATATGCAAGCAACCTTCAACACTAGTGTTCAGGATGGAGGCTTGAAGGAGGGAGGGGGGAAATGGGGAAGGGAGAACGTGAGCACAAGAGAAGCCGACTCTCCAGGAATTGCATGTGCTAGGGAGCTAGAACTGTATGTGCCAGAGTGAGTTTATTCATCTTCCCTGCTGTATCCCTGAGTGTGTGTGTGTGTGTGTTCATGAAGGACCAGGGATGTGTGTGAGAGAGTGTGGATCACGCACAAGCTGCAGTTTTGAAGGCTGTGATTATATGTACATGTGTGACATGTATTAATACGTACAGCATGGAATGCATTAACCCTTAACTCCTGTTTACAGAAAGCATCTCAAAACCAGCTAGCATGCCTGTCATCACTTCAAACTAAATTCCATACTCACACTTGGCTCTTAAAGCAAGAAACCCAGCTGGCAATTCTCCACTGAACAAAACCCCATACCCAACAAATTTTCTTCTCCTGGCTTTCCTCCATCACTCTATCTTTTTTTTTTTTTTTCCCCTGGTATAGAGGGAAAGGACATAGTGTTTTCACGGACAGACAAGAGGCATAGAGATTCCTCTAACCTCCCCCTCTCTGGACAAAATCAAAATAAAAATAATAAAAAAAACCCCACAAAACAAAACAAACAAACAAACAAGCAAACAAAAAAAAAACCCAGAAGAAACTTAACACTTATCTCCTCGGGAAGGTAAAGAATCGAGGAGAATCAGTACTTGTGACCCAAAGTGCTGAGAAGCAGCGGTTGTGGATGGAGGGGATACCCCCCTTCACCCACCACTCTTTTCCTTTACAAATCTTAACTGTACTCCCCCCACCAACTCCCCCTCTGCAAAAGCATAAATACAGCAGCAAAGTCAGTCACATGCAGTGCCCTCTAACCATAGGATTCACCAGCAGTGATCTCTCCTTGGCTTATTTCCTGAGGCAAGGAGGGGGGGAAGGTTTGGAGGGGAAAAGGGGGAGAGAGGAAGCTCCAGCTTCCAGCTCCATGTTTCAGGCCATCCTCAGTCCATCAGCCTCAATTAAAGCAGAAGGGTTTGAGGAGGTTGCAAGAAAGAACTCACCACATACCTTGCAAGGAGAAGAGGGACAGGAAGAATCCCAGCACCCAGATACTGTGCAGCCAGTAGGTCCTCATGCTTCTCTCTCACTCGCTCCGCTTCCTCTGCCTTTTTCTCCGTCTCTTCGCTTCTCTCTCTCTCTCTCTCAATTTATCTTTCTTTTTTTTTTCCCCTCTTCTCTCCTCTCAAATAAAATGGGATTCGTGTCTCCCTTCAGTCCCTCTGGGCTTTGCTTTGCCAGCTCTGACAATCCAGTCGCAGCGCAAGCTGACCCGCGGTGGCCAGATTCCCAAATAACCTCGCACTCTCCTCTTCAAGTGCTGGAGAAAGGGGGGGCCAGGTTGGATGCTCCACCGTAGCCTGGGCTGGCTGTAAACACAGAGAATCTCTCTGTCTCTCTCCTGCAGCTCCAACTAAATGCGACTGTACTTAAACAAGCAATGCCTTATAGGACAGCGCTCAGAGCAGAACAGATCCCACCTCTGCCACCTAGTGTTGCAAGCCAGCTCATTTATTTCATTTTTATATATATAAATATATATACGTTATGCTATAGAAATATGGTTCCCTCATTCCTCTACAAATGTATCTCTTGGATCACAGTCTATGAGCCATTCTGGGCTCAAGGGTCCCTGAGGTTCCAGCTCCAGTGCGCATGGGGAGGCTATTTAGCGAAGGAATATTTCTCATCGCCACAACAAGAAGCACGGCAGGGCAGGTTTGGTTTCTCAGCAGAGTTCTGCTTGACAAATTCTGAAGCAAGGGTCTCTCTGATGCTGGTGTCACTGCTGGGCAGTACACAGGGGCCAGAGGGAGATTCAGACGCATCGACTGTAATTACAGAGCTGCCAAGGCCTCCAGGAAAAAATAGCAAGCATCAGTCTGCATTAATCTTTGCTGGATCTCCTGTGACTTCCATGCAATTTCAGAGGGACCAGAAAGAATCCTTCTGTATGGGAAATCCAGCTTGAAAAGCAACCATTTGCTCACAGAAGGCTTCCCCCATTACCCTTCTCCTTTCAAATACAGGTTCCTCCTGCCATATGTAGCACAAACTTTTTTTCTCAAGGAGTAATTGGCTCCTGGTAGTTTTATTTCTCCCTAAAATCATTGCCTCCAGTTAGAGGAATACCAGTAATGAAGTACTACTTAGCATTCACACAGGGCTTTTCATCAGTCACTCTCCAGGCATTTCACAAAAGGGTGTCCTTTTGCAGCTGGGGACGTGGAGGTAGTGTGAGTGCACAACTCCTGAGGCCAGTCCCTGGGACACAGTGTGACAGCCCAGCTGGACTGCCCACTCAGCCCTGTGGCCCCTCTTCAGGCCACGTTGCACCCTTCATTGTGGTCACGAGGCAGCCTGTGAAGATGCCAACACCAAAGGACACAAATCTTCAATTTACACATTGAGGGTGTGGGTGAGCAAAGGTGAACGTCCACATGTAGAAGAGGTCTGTAGGATTCTTGTCACTATTGATACTGTTCCAGAAGTGTTTCTTATTTCACTGCTGTAGAACAAGCTGTTCTGTGAACAGAATGCACCAAGCCTGCCTCCCCGTGGGTTCCCGTCTGCTGTCTCAAAAATCCCCCTGCTCTAATAAAAGCCTGATCCCATCATATCCCCTGTGACATCTCCTGTAGGAAAAAGAAATCCATGCTCTGACTAGTCTTGCTTCCTAGTGGACCAAAATGAAAGACAAAACACAAGACACCACTTGCCTTAGCCTGGTTGGCTGCTGCCATGTGCCACCTACATAATTCTCGGGTTTTCCCCTATGGAGGGAGTGGAGCATTACCTAATCACCAGTTTTTAAGAGACATACAGGAATAAGTTACTTTTTAGCCTTCTGCCCTCTTCTAAATGTGGTTGAAATTGGTTGCATGGAAAAGTTATTAGGAGGAAGAACATATGGACAAACAGATATACGTGTAGTATCAGTTAGACTTCACTTCCCAAGGAAATCAAACTAAAAATATTAGAGTGAACTGAAGTCAACAGACTCTAATCAATGAGGAGCATGTTTCTTTTTTGTGGTTTCCATTTCAGATGGTTTTCATCCTCTGATACTCTATTGGGTCTGCATGGCAAGGTTTTGGTAGGGGGTGGGCTTCTGTGTTGCTCAGGATAGATCAGTTATCCATCTGCAGCCCACAGAGGACCCTGTGCTGGAGGAGGTGGAGGCCTGAAGGAGGCTGTGACCTTGTGGGAAGCCCATGCTGGAGCAGACTCCTGGCAGGACCTGTGGCCCCATGGAGGGAGGAGCCCACGCTGGAGCAGGTTTGCTGGCAGGGCTTGTGACCCTGTGGGGAACCTGCACTGGAACAGTTAATGAAGAACTGTGGCCTGTGGGAATGACTCATACTGGAGAAATTCATGGAGGGCTGTCTTCTGTTGGAGGGACCCCACATTGGAGCAGAAGAAGATCCTTTCTCTGAGGAGGGAGCAGCAGAAGAGACAACTGTGATGAAGGGATCTCAGGCCCCATTCCCTGTTCCCCTGCACCACTGCGAGGGAGGAGGGAGAGAAAATGAGGAGTGAAGTTAAGCCCAGGAGGAAGGGAGGAGTGTGGGAAAGATATTTTAAGATTTGGGTTTACTTCTCATTATCCTGCTTTGATTTGATTGGTAACACATTAAATGAATTTTCCCCAAGTCAAATCTCTTTTGTCTCTAACTGTACGTGGGGAATGATCCCCCCCGTCCTTATCTTGACCCACAAGCTTTTTGCTGTATTTTTTCTCCTCCTACCCAGCTGAGGAGGGGTGATGGAGCAACTTTGGTGAGCACCTGGAAACCAGCCAGCATCAAACCACCACAGATACCAAGAGAGCATGGTCTGAAAGAGTGCACAGTCAAAAATAAACTTGGCACTCGAGATACATTTGGAACTTAGCATGCCAAAATCAAGTGGTGACAATCAGTTTGTAGGCTTGGAGTAGGAGTTTTTGGGGTTTTTTTGCAGAAATCCTCACAAACATCTAGCTTGGGTTCAGGGACCAGCTAGGCCATCACTCTAATACCACACCAGCTCTATACATTTCTGACACACGACTGTCCGTGAGCTCAGCATTCCTCTATTCATTTGTCCTACACCTTTGTGATCCATTACCTCAGTGCTCACCATCTACATCTGATATGATATACAGCATTATCTGCATTTGTATGGTTTCACAAATCTCCTCAGCTCCCATATATGGCATCAAAATTCACCTGCCACCTATCCCAGCTTCCCAGCTACCCATAGCCACATACATAACCTCCCCTCCCACCTGCCCTACACATAATCCTATAGGGTCCCATAGCCTTCCCACCTTAATCAGATCATTATGCAACCATTCAAAGTCTACTTTACCTACAGATTCCGTGGATGATCCCATAATATGCAGCTGTTAACCATATGACCATCTCAGACTTTGCATATGAATATGCTACGGCCTGAAAAAAAAAAATCTAAATCAACACTCCTTCCATCTAAAACATTTCCCATATCCTATTGCACCTAGGCCTGCTAAAAATTTGTCCCCATCCTTCTTACAGGCCCCCTTTAGGTACTGAAATGCCACAACATTTATTGTAACACTTATGACAGCAATTTATATTTACTCCAATAATTAATAATATAGCATTGTAATTAGCCTTGTGTTAATTAATAATCAATATTATATGTATTATAATAATTAACATTATTTTTTAAATAAGTACTAATAAATAATGGTAGAACTGTATCTCTGCTCCATAAATTCCATAGGGACGTGTGAGATGATGCTGAACCCACTATTGTTCCCATCCAAAATAGGCAGTGGTAGTTACAAGTCCAGAGAAAAGACACAAAGGAAGCAGCTCTCTCTCAGGCAGCAGCATCTTACGCTTCCCTGGAGAAGCTGGCATGACTGAAAGGAGAAGCAGCTATTTCTTGCAACGTATTTGACATACTCCTAACCTTCAAAAACATTCAGGACTGAATTTTGGCTCCCTTGCTCATGCTGAGTCATACCAATGGGGTTACTCCGGACATTAGACTACTAAATATGAGCAGGAATATCAGATTCTGTGGGCTGAAATTCTCTGGGATTGGTCTCTAGCCAAGAGTGAGTCCATTTTCCTCTGGCCAAATCTCTCAGCTACCTGTATATTGTGAGGGCAAAATCTGAATCAAGAATTATGTTCAACTCTCCCTAAATCTCCCAAACATTAAGAAAATAACAACACCAAAACAACCAACCAAAACTCAACACACAGAGCAATCCTTGTTCTTCAGTCCTTTCTTTTTAAATTACTGCAATTCTTCTACTTCACCCAGTATTCAAATGCCAAATGAACCAATGAAATATCAGCAGTAGAATAGGGCATCTACAGTCCTGTACTTAAAAAAAAAAAAGTTGAATTCTGACAGAGCTCTGACTGATTGAAAGCCAGCTACTTTTAATGCATAGTGAAAGTGTTTCATTAGGGCTGAGTGAATGCATTTAGATGCACTAAGCATGGATGCTTGTCCACTTTTTAATAAATAAATGTGCTTTGTGCTATTAACTGTTTAAGCACTCACACTTTCATTTCTATTTCATCTTAGCTTTAGTCACTTCAAGCAATATCAATATTAACTTGATTGTGCAGCACACACATAATATTTTCTCTTCCAAGTTTCTATCCCAAACCTACCATTAAATACTTCTCAAGCAGGCATGCTAAAGTTGATGGAGGAACCTTTAACTTTTCCATTACAGATTTTTTTCAAATTACTGTTATTTAACTGTGCAAATGTAATGTTGCATTAACAAAAGGCTTAGTGGGTTTTTTTTTACTATAACATAAATAGTATTAGAAACACGGTTGGCCATGCAAATTTTGCAGGGTTTACATAAGAGAATGAGCATTCCTGAAACTGTAAGTTGAGAGAGCTTGGTAAAGTGAGCAGGAGGCAAAAGCCATAGATTACCCAGAAGTGCTTTTTCCTGGATGTTTTAGTGTCCTGTCCTGTACGTCTGTCTCTGACATATGTGTATTACTACTTGTTTTATTGAGTGCTCTGCCTGTGGGTTTCATGGCATGGCTTTGGACTAGTGCATCTATGATAAATAGTGCATTTCAGTGTGATTTAGAAGAGTGTTGTGGCATGTGCTGCACGTGATCTTGGGAAAGGGGGTGGAAGGAGATGTTCTCTCTGCAAGAAATACATATTTGTCATGTGGTTCTGTGAAACCCACCACTGTCCAAGGTCAAGGACCGCACAGTGTCCAGAAAAGGGAGTTCTCTTAGAAGGGATGCAAAGGTCTCAAGACCATGATAAATAGTCGCACACCTGATTAAGCTCCTTTATGTAGACTGAGAAAACAGCATTTGCACTTCTCATTTGCTTTCAGCCTGACATTCAAGGGAAGCCAGCCCTACTCAAAGCACACTTTCCACCCGTTCTTCCCTTTCTGCCACTTCATACTCCTCATCTGTATTCCCACCTTTTCACTCTCTCAGCTTCTTGCTGCCCCCCACTACCCTTCCCACCTCTTTTCTTCTCTACTGTCGTCCTGTTAAATTCATCAAATAAGGCAGAGTGTCTTTTTGAGGCTTCTTGAAGGGGAAGATTTTCCACCAGTGTTTCTACAAGACTTCAAGCTGAAAGCAGCTTTTTTGAACAAATAAATGCCAGGCCAGCAACTGTGGAAGGTTGCATATGACTACATAGCAATTCCCCAAGATGAAAATCCACAGAAATAGCCAGCCAATGAGAAAGCAACAGCACTCAAGGAGAGGTGGAAGGAAGGAGGAGATGGAAAGAACCCTCATTTACTTCCAACAACCCTGCAATGACGCAGTGGGGACTGAACCGAGAACTCTTGGAGACGAACGTGTTGCATGAACCGGTACAGCACAAATGGCTGAGATTCTCTAGCATCAGCCTTAGCAGACCCACCTCCTTTACAAGTTGGGTCACATAAAAGGATATGTCACAAGAAAGCGTTTGCCAGCAGTATACATTCACACATTGACGTTGTCGCATAATTAGAACATAAAATAAATGGCATAACAGATGCTATCAACATGTCTACCACACTGTATCCATGGTGCCAACTCCTTCTCCAAGGGGAGCCTCACCCAGGCCACACTGAGAAAGCCTGAAATGCGGGCCTGCAGAAACCAGTCTTAAAGGAAATACACACACAAAGTTCTGCAGAAAGGGCCTCCGCTCTTTCAACATTTGTAAGATTTTATGGAAAATCTGCAAGTGTGAATGACAACAAGAAAAAGAAAATTGGCTAGCACCCAGGGAAAAAAAAAAAAAAGACACCCAAAAAACCCAAACTTTGGAAGATAATTTTTTGAGTTGTCATGTTTTCTGCAGGAAAAGAGTCAGCTCTTTCAAGCCGGGAATAAAAATAATAATTCTGTTCAGCTCCTTTGAGCAGCAGGGAATTCACAATCCAAAGGGAGAAGCGGTTACACCACAGAAACCTTGCCACAGCCAGTACTAACTGGCTTCTGCAGAGGCACGAGGAATCCCTCAACACTACAGAGGGCTTTTTAAGAAGAGTTTTTGCAGCCCCCTGGTCTTTAAATCTCCACCAGAGCTTGGCAGCGCAGACCTTTCTCACCTCCTCCTGGGACTCAGGGCCCATTCCCCCAGGCAGTACTCTACTAAAGATGTTTCCTTGATATAGCACCCAGCTTCCCCAGCACATACCTTGCTCTGCCCAGAAGCAGCCTTTTATCCCAGCTGTTGCTTTTCAGGTCTTTAGTCACAGCTGGGGGCCTTGTGCTTCCCTCCATTAACGCTCTGTGCCCGCCAGGGAGGAGCTGCTGGATGTCGCAGCCCAGCTCCCTGACCCATGGTCCCAACAAGTCAAGTATTGTGCTCCCCAGCTGGTACTTCCATCTTTAGGCTATGGCTTGTTGACTTTGCTAGATAAATTGTGGGTTGACTTCAGAGAAAGGACTGCCTCATGCCTAGACACCCCTGAAATGTGTCCTTTGTTGTTTAGGCAAAGCAGGAAAGGAAACTGTAGCCATTTGCTGCCTGTGCCTGGATGACTGAGCTCCAGCACGTCCACCTGACACGTGAAGGTCCCAAGCAAATGACTGTTGAGTTTGTATCTATCACCCAAATGAGATATGGGAGGCAAATGTCATCAGTTTCTCTGTCTGCAGAGCTGACTTGCACACAGGTGGACAGTGTGACATTTTCTGGACAGAAATACAGAAAAGCAGCAAGTTTTTTTTATGATTTTTTTTTATGTCAGGGCATCCATACTCAGTAGTCTGGAAGGCAGCTGGAGCTTGAGCCATGTGAGCATTCCCATTGCAAGAGTCTCCTTGCAATGCTTCACAACATCCTGAAATTATGAACTCCCGGGCTTATGTTTTTCAGACCTACTCTCGCACATAAGGATGGATTTTTTATGATTTTGTTTTTATTTGTGAAAGCTTCAGCAAGCAAGGGTTTGGCTGTTTAAGATATTTGGGACTGGGGGAGTGCTTTATGATTAGTGGAAGAAACAATTCGTGCCTTTTTTTTAACAGTTCCAGTGCAGAAATTACTGTGGATAGAGACTTGAAAGGCAAATAATGTGAGGCAAGATTTGTAGGAAGAGGCAATATCTTTTATTAAACTGAAAAATATAGCTGAAAGAACAAAACAAAACACGCTTTCCAGGCATATGGGCTTGCGTGCCCTAAGGTGTATCCAGACTTTTAACTATATGATGTCAAATAACTGATAGTACTTCTTCCTACAAATCTCCCCTCATTTATGTCTTTAGCCCATTCTAGCAGCAATATCAGTGCAAGCTGGAAGGGAAGTCAAGTCTATGAGGACATTGCCCAGAAGAGAGAAAACATACAAACATGTTTGTATTGAGGTGGTGTCCCTTCAGCTAAATCACAGGTCCTGGAAGATACTTCTTGGTATGAGCGACATGAGAATGCTTGGGTTTCAGTAGTGTGTAGAGAGTAATCTTTGTGTAGGCAGGGCTCTACACATTTCTATGCATTGCTGTAGACTGGCTCTCAAGCCAAATAAAAGCAGTTGAAAGACTCTCAGTGGCCTCTGATCCAGGTCCCCTCTACAGCAAAGTCATTGGTCATCACTTTCCCTTGCTTGCTCCGTATTGAGTGTCTGTGCACCTTCCCCTGCCACTGTTGATCACTTGTGCTGCAGGGGTGATACAGAGCACTCATGAGACCAAGGCCTGTTGAGATACGTGCCCTGCAAAAGAATGCTGAGAAAGTATTTCAAGCCCTTGACAATGGGTGCAAAGACAGACAAACACACAGCACTTTGGCCTGAGAAGAGCCTACAGCTCACCTACTATTTAAAAAAATTGTCTGTGATGCACTTGCAGACTCTCACTCAATGAAAAACATGAGGAGACAGTTTTAAGTTTGCCACTACCTGATCTCTGATAGCCTTTGCAATGTTAATACTCTCTGCCATTAGTTTTTTTCAAAGCAGGATTTCTCTTCTGTAGCTATTTTATCAGAGGATGATCAGGAGGTTAAAAACCACATTATTAGCATTAATGACTATTATTATTTATACCCTTGTACAAGCTGCACAAGTCTAGGCAAAGAGACAGTCCATTTCCCCAAAGAGTTCACAAATCTTATTTATGATAAGGAATCACAGACCATGTATCAATGGTAGGGAAGGAGAGGAGAGTAGGGAATAAGGAGAACAACTGTATTAAACAAAAACCTCTTCTGCAGCTTATGCAAGATACTATCTCCAGGGGCCTGCTTGATCAGCCAGAAAATATGGATACAGGGTTTTTCTCTAGAACAACGCTTTCCACTATACCAAGGGGTTCTGTGTTGTTTCTTTTTGCTCTCCCCTCTTCCCAGCAACTTAATAATCTATGGCCCAAAGTCCATGACAATTATACACAAGTGGCAGCATCCAGAATGACAGAAATTACTGATTTTTGTATTATTCTCTTCACCTGTCAACCAAGAGCTCATTGTTACTATTTTAAAAATGGGGAAAATGAGGCATGTAATGGTGCAAGAGCTTTCCATAAGATCACCTATTTTATATCCACAAAGAGCCCTGAAACAGATCCTTAAGGTGTGCTTCTCACAGAGAAGATCCATTTCTTCTCCAAGTAGAAGGATTTCTTCTTTTCCACCAGTAGAAGCATTTTATTGCCAAGAGAACAGCATTCATGCTGCAGTTTTTCCCAGCAACAGCAAAGTCAACAAATATTGTGAATTAACTAGACTAGCACATATTTCTATAGTAAGTAGACTGAGAAGGTAGCATCTTGGAGAGGAAGGGAAGGGCAGTCCAGTGGTAAATGCAGCTTCTACTGACTTGGAAAACTTGATTTTACTATACTATTGCTGGGCCCAAACATTCAAAACACTATTGCATATAATGTGGAAATTCCATGAGGTCCTAGAAATTTTGAAATATAGATTCCAAGTCCTTCCTTGGTGACAAATTTCATTTATCTGTTTAGACCTTCAGGGAGCCTGGATCAAGCTTTGTTTTTTCATTGGTTAAAATGGTGAAAATAGAACACAGTGATGAGAATGTTCTGAAAAACCACTAAGATGTTCATGGTGAATAAGGAATTGGAAAATATATAAAAATGCATTTAATCTGTACAACTTTTCCCTCTCAGTGCAGAGTTTCATTTCAATAAGTGCCCTGGAGAGGTTATGCCTTGCAAGCATCTTGTAAAACTGAGATTGCTGCATTGCATCCCCAGTGATCTCACGGCAAATGCAAGGCTGAACAACGACTCTGTATCTGGCTGTGCGTGATTCCACCTCCCCGACAACTTCACTTGAGAAATCAATGAAGCAAAATATGGCATATTTTGGGGCTGTATGGGAAGCAGGTTGCTTGTACTTTGACACTTAGAATACAGGACTCTAATAGAACTATCCTTCAACTTAAGCAGAAGAGATTTGCTACTAAAGGCAAAAGGCGACTCTGGCTGCCATGAAACTGTCAGTGGTCACAGTTGTAAGAAGGTCATAGCAGAGATGTTCCTAGTTAGCTACTAAATTTATTGAACACTCTTAGGCTCAGTTTAGATGGACTGAAGTTACCCCAAGGTCTAAATTCTCTGGGGTTCAGACTGTAAACTTATAAATGCAAGCTGGGGTTGTCCAGGCACATATTTCAGAGTCCCCAGCACTTTGTTTGCCTGAACATGCTTGGTGAGTCTCTGGGTCAACAAGAATGTTTATGCAAGCATCCAGCTGGCACTATGAATGCCAGCCACAGGGACAGGATACAAATGTGGTGCATGGTCTTTGGTCTCAACACCAGTTTTGTAGCAGTGCAGACACTGCTTCAGTTTAGCTTTTGAATCTCTAGTTTCCTGCTCCTAGTTATAAGCACATTCTCCATCAGGCTATTTTCAGAAAAGCAGATCTGGAAGTTGCATTGTGCGGGACCTTGCTTTAGTATCATTGAGTGCAGCTTGAATTAAAAAAGAGAAAAGATTGCTCCGAGTTACATCAGGAACTTATTTAAAGACTCTTTTTGCTCCTTTCCAGATGCTTTTCTTTTGCCAAATAGAGCCTGTCTGAATCAGGAAGTCTGACCCTTCGTGGACAGCTCCTGGATAGAGTTATGCAGGTAGCGTACACCTCTGCAAAGGAAAACTTATGTTGTTTTTCACAGAGAAGATCCAGACTAGGACTGTAATCAGTATAATAGAGATTCTAGTGGAGCTGCCAAGATCAAATGCACAAAAGGTTTCTCTGGCCCTCCAGAGCCTCAGTGACACATGCAGTCTTTGTAGCCCAACATCAGTGAATGAAGGATGCCATGTCCTAGAAAATGCACTAATGTGTGTCTTATGAAACCTTTGCTACACTACCAGCTACAGGCCAAGGGAAGCTGATCTTCTAACAATAGAGAAAAAAGATCTTCAGAAGACATAATCAGTCTTTCCTCTGCCCTCTGCACTGAGCAGTTTGGTTTGTTTCTGGCTGCACACGTACCTTGGCAAAGGCAGCAGTACATCAACCCCTTATTCCATGGCTTTCTCCTTCACATTTTGCAGGGGGCTTATCTGAAAACTGTCTTGCAGAGGAAGGCAGGGAAAAGAGGCCATCTGCAGCTTCAACAGTCAGGCTGTTGAAGACAGGGGCAGGGAAGGTGTAGATTTAGACGGCAGCTGCCCAGACAAGCAGTAGATGAGTGAGGAACTGACAATGGGAAACTATACAATGGAAATAGAAAAAAAAATTAGAAAATAGACCATAATTTCAAAAGAAAATTAATCTTAGTAACCTAGTGGTCTCTTAATGTTGGGCATTACCTTGAATCTCTATGGTTATTCTCCAAATGGATTCTGAACTTAGAGAGAACTCTTACATTTCCTTTCCTCTGGTTCTTGTCTAGGGATTATGAGCTGAAAAGTCTGTGACATCTTTCCAGTGACCTCTGCAGGTCTTTGTTCTTGACGTTCCCCGTGCTTCTCTGCCTATGCCTGATGAATAAGTATCTTCTCAGGTCCAACCACTCTACTGAGGGTGGTTAATGCCAACACTTAGAGCACTGCCATACTGCGAGCAATGATCACCTTTGCTCGGCACACCTTGCATTCCCAGGGTGCTACATCCCCCATGGAAGTCAGTCTGACTTGCTTGAGTGACAGAGAGTGTCCAGCTTATGGGTGACTCCTTTGTTGTCTGAACTTTGTGAATGTGAAACCAGGTGGCAAGAAGAGGATTAGCCTTATTCAGAAACTCTGACAAGAGCAAGCCCGTGACCTTGCACCCCAGTAAGCAGTGATCTTATACTATGGGATGTGTTGATTAATTGTGGATGGTCAAAGTCACTTGTAAGCTATTTATCACAGTCATCATTAGGTGTCATAAGGGACCTGTGAGAGGCCTGGTTAAGAGGGATTGCTCCCATTTTTCTTTAGCTTTCATAGTGTTCTAGTGCCAGCACGGACCCATGGCTGGATTAACCTCTTATTTACTAAGGCTGAAAAAAATAGAGGGCCAAACCCAAGATCGAGGTGCAGGGAAATACCTTAGCATGCCCATGGTTATTGCCAGAGTCAGCAGCAGGACTCAAGTCATCTCTGAGCTCTGGTAGCAACCCAGCAAGGGCACTGCGGGTGCCTGCCCTCCTCGTGAGTCAAACCCTCAAAATGAGGATAGAGTCCTTGTGCCAGTGACCCAACAACAGAATGAGCACCACAAGGGCACATCTACATCTGCTTTGTCACTCCTGACTTCTGGATGCTGCCACTTGTGCATTGTTGGCATGGACTTTGGGGCATGAATTAATATATTGTTATATCTTGGGGAGAGAGGTTTATTCACTGCCAAATTATAAAAAAAAAAAAAAAGAAAGACATTTATGGGAATCTCTAAAACTCTGTAAGATTCAGGGTTTTGTAAGGAGACTTGCAACACTGAGGACTAAGAAGGAGGAGGAAAAAAAGAGAAACGAGAAGATAATTGCCTAATGTGCACCTTTAATGAACTAAAACTTATTCTCCCCACAAAGGGCCCATAAGAGAAAAAAATAAGATTCTTCCTACACACCTTCAATCTAACACTGAATTATCTGTGGCAATTGGATCTGCAGCCTCACATGAGAGGGTCTTACAAAGAGGAAAGGATATTATAAGACTACTGTATGCAAACGCACCCAATTAATTCAAGAGCATCATTGTTATTTCATTTATATAGCACCATAGGGGTATGCAATGCTTTACAGACGATTAGGGGCTATAAAAGTTTAGAGAAAAGATGAAGCAGAAAGCAAGGAGCTGGCAACCAACTGGAGTACGAGCTCTGAGTAAAAGCTCTCACTGTGGTGTTTATGGTTTGTTTGTTGTGGTTGTTTGTTTGTTGTGGTTGTTTGTTTGTTTGTGTTGCTGTTGTTTTAAGTCTCAAGGAGTGGTTTTTGGCACTAATCCCATGTTACAGGGAGATAGGACCGTTTAACATGATTGTTGGGCCCGTTCCAAGGATGCAAAGTTAGAAAACACACTCATTCAAACAGGTCTGAAGAAACAAAACAGAAACATGCAGAACAAGGAGCAGGGAGATAAATTTGTGATAAAAACTGTATGTCATTCCTGAGAGTTCAATGCTTTGGTAAATTGTTGGAGGAAACAGAGACTTTGCACGCCCAGAACTGAGTGCCTGAGGCTCCAGTGAAATTGGTGTTACGCTCCTAGGTTGAGACAGACATGCATAAAGTACATCCTGTCACTTGTGTTCTGCATTTGCAGCTCAGAGATACTCCTGGATCCTCCGTTGTGTTTTAGCTGGCATGAGAGCAACCAAGACCGGAAAGCATCTTTGCACAAGCAAAACAGCATGTGACTCAAGATTCCAGATATATAGAGATCTTATTAATGGGGTCTAGACAGATTTTTGTGCCGCAGCACTAAAATATTTCAGGAACAGCTGGACCTTAAATCTACACAGAAGCCATACAATGAGAACACAGCAGCTTTCTTGAAAAACATGTACTTTTCTCATAGAAGCATATGACACCTGTGCTCTGTTAATGGCATGAAGCCAGGATTTTCAATGTGAGTTTTACTGTATCAGTTGTGATCTGAAAGTAGATAGATCTTTAAAATTTTTTTCTTGTTGCTTGTTCTGTGGATTTAATTTGGTTTTGTTTTTTTTGGGGGGGGTTATTAATTTGGTTTTGGTTTTTTTAATAAGACATGGAAATTTTTTTTTTTATTTATTTTGTTTTAAATAGGAAATTTATTTGAAAAATCTGTTAATTTTTATCTTCCCTATAGCATTTTCCATCTATCACTTTTAACAAAATTTTCACTGAGAAATGTTACTGTGAAGTAAAAATTTAAAAGTATTAAAATCCTTTTTTTTTGTTGTTAACTAGGATATTATACATCAATAAGCATTTTTTGTTGAAAATCTTAACTGAAATATTATACTTTTTTTTTTATTGGTAGGTTGAAGAGGAGGAATTGCATCCTTCCCCCATGCTTCCAAGCAATTTTGGCTTTCAAATTTTCAGAATTGGTTGCCCAGCCTCTGCTTTTTTCATCAGCTCTGGAGTAGTTTCTGATTTTTTTTCATATTTTCCAAAGATAGGCTTTTCATTGCAGTTGTCTAACAGCTACTACTAGTGATGACTGGCCACCTAAAGGTTACAGACTGTAAGAGGTACTAGCACATTTTACAAGATGGCTTCTGGACTGATGTTTGCTGTGTTTAAAAAATAATAAAAAATCCTACCAGTATCTCTGACCTTCAACAACTATCCTCTAAACCAGTTTTATTTATAGAAAATTATGCATGGATCATCTCTATCTTTCTATTGAGATGCTAATGCCTGTTTAAACCTATCTTATGTTATTACAGTTTATTCCTTGTTCCTGCACAATATAAAGTACTTTTCTACTGATTTTGCTGCATCTACACTAAGAAAAGTTGTACTGCGGTAACTATTCCAATATGTTGTAGGACAGATTGAAAGATTTCTGGTTGAAGCCTCTGGTAAAGCCATTAATTTTGTGGAGGAAGGGAAAAGAATTGAGAAAATGTTACATTTTTTGCTTAGAACGGTACTTTTGTGTGTGCGGGTGTGTTTGTGTTATTCAAATAATAAAAAACCAGCAGCAACAAACAGCCTGCCTAACCTTTTCCCAGCCTTCCCTTAAACAATGCTACATGCTGTCCTTCAGTGGCCCACACAGTCAAATATACAGCTAAATCAGCTTTTCATTCTCTTGGCCAGGATCCACAGGCAGAGCTGTTGGGTACCACCCTCCATGAGGGCTGCATGCCCAGCTCAGAGGAGCAGCATCTTTGGCTGCCTGGTACAGGTGGCAGCACTCTCCTGTCAATCTCCATTCTTTTGAAGTGACCTGCACCTCTCAGGTTCCTGCTGCAGAAAATTAAGTGGCAGTAACTTAACCATTTCTAAACTGGACTACAAATATCTGTTTGCTGTTCACAGCTTGGCCCAAAGCACCAAGTGCATGATGTTCTTCACTTAGGTGTTTATCCTACATCTCTGCTTTTAGGTGATGCACATAGTTCTTCAGCTGAGTCATGATCCTATCCTGGGACCTTACTTCTGACAGAAATGGGATGCAGCTTTGCTGTTCTACACAAAGGGCTTCTAGAAACTCCATCCTGAGTTTCCTTGGAAACAGCATATGATCAACATATTGCTTCATGGCACTTGACCATCCATCTCCATGGTGGTTATAAAAATCCCATCAGAAAAAGCCTTCAAGCTTTCTTACCCCATTAAAAAAGAATCCAGATACTCAATCCTTCGATTCAACAGTAAAACAAAC
Organism: Orthonyx spaldingii; assembly: GCA_013397795.1. Classification (NCBI taxonomy): domain Eukaryota; kingdom Metazoa; phylum Chordata; class Aves; order Passeriformes; family Orthonychidae; genus Orthonyx; species Orthonyx spaldingii. The sequence continues at coordinate 2,167,732 of VZTJ01000638.1, forward strand.
AATAAAATTTCTCATTAGACTAATTGGGCCAATACTGTTGAAAAACATGATGGGCCTAAATCTGAATTCTAGTTCCAAACCCAGGAAGATGAGATCTGAGAAGATAACCATTGTGCCTCTGGGGGTTGTCTACTCAGTAATTGCTATCAATTATGGAAAAGTGGTTTTCAACCTTCCGGTTTTGTGGTACCTAAAAACTTCCCACATGTTTCGCAAAGAAGGTGTGGACCCTAACAGTGTGAGCCTAAGCTTCCTGATATAAGCTTTGTTTAATAACTTTTCCTGGGCTCATTTGGATCCACACACTGCAGTTTGGAGAGCATAGTAGTACCCTTCTACGGGAGAATTATGGGACAGCTCATCAATAAATGGGGTTCATTTTCCAACTACAGCCCCTACTGTGATTAAGGCTATTTTTCATTTCCTTAACATCTTGAGTCAGGCATGGAAAAAGTATGTGTTAGAAAGCCATTAGACAAAACAGCAATTCACGGAAATAAGTGATTTTTTTTTTCTCCTCATCTTTTGTTTGTCATTAACAGTCTTCTCAGTAACTACCATGATGGCAACTCTGGGCCACGTGACAGAAGGTAATGAAAGAGAAGAAGAGAAAGGAAAGTTATTGCACTAGAACAAACTCTGTTATATTGCAGATTATATTACAAGTGAAAGGCAGAGGACTGCATTGCCTAAGACTGTGGTGATACTATGGGAGCCTTTCTCACTCCTAAGCTGTTCATTAACATAGAGAGATTTTGATTTAATAACTGTGATCAAAATCCCACTGAATACTCCGGCCATTACGTACCCAAACTGAAGATGCTCACCAAGGTTTATGATCTTTGAATAAATTTAAGTATTCATTAAAAGGACAAGCTAGTATAACAGTTACATAAGAAAAGCATCCAAATGATACTGTTGTCCGAAAAAGCCCTGACCTTTCAGAAAGCAGGCAGTATTGCTGTGCCAACAAAAAGAGCAGCTAAAGATGTTCAAGAGAATCTGAGTGTAATACATTAAGTAGTGACCATGCTTAATGAGCAAGAAGGCAAATCATTATAAGAGAGACCTCATTCTGCTTGGAGGGCTCCAATAAACACAAGGACAACATCAAAAGGTATGTGAACAGCGTGGCTTCATCTGTTTAAATAAATAACAGTGTCAGTAAGCATTTCCAGGCACTTGGATCTCATAACCTGCATTTTTCAATTGTTAGAGCAATTCCTGGCATGCTTTGGGCACAGCCCAAGTACCAGTCTCCTAAACAGTTCTAGGGCACATGGTGGGAACTCACAGGGTGGTCTAGGGACCATTCCCAGTTGACAGTTTGGATGTGTATTCCTATTTTGGAGATTAGGAAAGCTTAATATTATGGAAAATGTCTATTCCATGCCAGCTGGGATCAGCACCAGAGAGAGGTCATGGCGTGCTAACTATATAACAAGTGGCTGGCAAATTTCCTTGAACTGGATTTGTAGAAGAGTTATGGCAAAAAGGGCAGGAAAAGAAGTGAAAAGATAATCATGTTGGGTCCATCTTCTGTGACAGAAACTCTTTTTGTTATATAGATTTTATACTTTAGCAGCTGACACGAGTTCTGGCAAAGATGCACTGTAGAAGTGGACAAACAAGGTAAAGACGCATGTCAACAGAGAACAGAGTGACAAGCCAGAATTTCCTCAGAATTGATAAGAAGATCCAAGGCCTCCATTGCTGCTCAAGGCCTTTATTCAGTATTTCCAAAGCAAATGCAAATTGATCAAACATAGGCTGGCAAGAGTGGCATACAGACAAAAGAGAAACCCTGGGGCACTGTCGAAGCAAGAGTGATGTTCAAAGGGCATAGGGTAACAAACTTTGTGGAATATGAAGGAACTTCTCCCCTTGGACACTGTATCCATTTGGACCCAGGCAAAGTCAAGAGCACTGTGAGCCAAGTTTTTAGAGAAACTTGGCATCCAGCTACACTTCAAAATAAGCAGGTAATTCTTTCGAAGATGCTCATCCCTATTTAAATTCTAACCCTAAACAGGAGCTGCATGATACTGACTAGGCACATCTGAGGGTACGTCCTAAGCTGAAGAAGCCAAGCACTTGAAAAACCTGCAATGTGTTTGCCAAATCTACAATTTACCTGTGGTACATAGCAAGACTTTTCTACATATTGGCACTGAAAAATATGCTAGTGGAATTTAAACGACAGTTAGAAATGACCTGTTATGTCACACATGTGCACTGATGCCCTTATCCTTTTTTGCAATGCCTGATGGAAATTAATTGCCTGTTGTTTATGAATGAAAGGGGTTTTGTGCAAGGGGAATCTCACTACGGCCTTGCTTCCTGGAAAACACCGAAGCAGAAGTAACAAAATAAGACCTCTCTATACATGAGACTTTATGCTCGTAATGCATAAAACAGTATGGTCCAGCTGCTCTCTTCTGACTTTTAATGCAAGATATCTTATGGCAACAGAAAACATTTTGGGAACAAGGTCCTTGTCAGCACTCTATCAGTATAATATCACAGACTTATTAGCTGGCATAATACTGATGACTGGTTTTCCTGCCTGCCATGGCACACGTGGGACAGTTTACCCTAAAGAAGAGGAGTAAGAGTATTCAGTCTATGCCAACAAATTCAGTCTATGCACAATTAACAAGGGAAAGCTGTAAAGAGTCACTTCTAAATCAGCCATGTTTCTTGGGGCAAAGGTAATTGCTCTAGTGATGTCAAGCCTTTCTTTCAGTGTGCAGGCGCACTGAGCATTGATGGGGGCTGCTCCTGCATTGGATCCAAGTAGTAGTTCCCAAAACGTTGCTAGAAACTATTTAAGAGGGATTATGTGATACTCATCTTCAAGTGATTGGGATGAAATCAATGGCTGAAGACCATCTTAGGTATCCTAACATTGAGCACTAAAGGTCCAACTCTGGATGTGGATAACTGGGCACATTTCTAATTATAGGGAGACGAAAACTAAGGTTCAGCAATCAATAGAAGTTATTAAGAATATGAAATCCTAGTAAATAAACTATGGGTTAAAATTAATTCCAATGTAGCTCTATTGACAAGCATCATTCAAACAGATATCCTCCAGCAACTGCCTGCCAAACGGAGATTGGGTGATTTCTTGTGCCACTCCACCTGCATAATGCAGTACTGAATGGGGCAAACCCAACTATTTCTAGTGATACAAATACTTCTGTCAGAATTAAAAACCAAATAGCTTCTACCACAACCCTATTGAAGATCCAGTGTACTTCCTGGTTATGAGGGTTTGTTATGCCACAGGGACACTGTCCAGGAAATGGCCACAGAAGACACTCCATTGAGAATTACTAGAAACACACAGAGATGCTCTAAACTACATGGGTAAAGTATTACAACATTGTGTTACTTAGAAGACTTTAGAAGACTTCAGTTTCTACAGCTCTGGCATAATTTCAAGAAACATCCAGTCCAGAGTAACCCTAGCATCCTCAACTATTCCTTGCAAGACTTGGCTAGAGAAAGCGCCTTTGGCTAAGATTAGTTGAGGTCAGCTAGTTCTTCTGGTGTAGGCAGAAAGACAAAGAATTGCTGCATCAACCCAGTCATTTTGGACTGACAGCAAAGGACCTTAACCCAGAGAATAACCATGATTTTCCTTACTGTTCCCTGCACTTAAAACAAGCCAAGCATGCTACAAAATCCAGCATGTGCTGGTACAAGGTGAACTTACTCTAAAGTAGTCAGAGGCTGTGTGCTATCATAAGAGTAAGAGGCCATTTCAGGCTCTTTGTGGCAGCTTTCTTGTTCCATGTAGGCACATTTAATTAAACTGGAAACCAAAAGATAGGCCTGACTTTGTAGGTAGGATAGCAGCAAAGCCTTCAAAGCAAAAGCATTATGTTCTCCATTGTGCAAGATACAAGGGGAGGAAAAAAACATTCTTTCACTCTATCAAACATAATAAAAGGCTGAGTTAAGAGGCACAGAAAAAACCGTCTGGTTAATTTAAGGTGAAATCAGAAAAGAAAAAATACAAGGGCCATCCTGGTTCTCAGTGTCATCACTCTTTCTGGTTTTTAGATGGTACACTAGATAGTCAGCAACTCTGAAATTGAGATCCAAAAACTGAATGGGTCCACATTGTTCCTTCTCACCACATTAGAAGTGCCATATTGAATCTCAAAAAATCTGCAATTATAGTGCAGTTGCTTCAAGGGGTTACAGAGAAGAACACTGTATTGCATAAAGTCTCACGGGCACATGTACTAAGTAGCAAATGCATTTACAGATTACAGGGTTATCCATGAGTCTTGTTGCCTTTTTTCATTTTTCTCTTTAATCTATGTGCGAGAAGGATGGCGACATTAATAAAGAGGGCTCTGACCATTTCTTTCAGAGGGCTACCTCATAGGAGAGTCAGTGCAGAGGCAAGATCACCCTGGGACTCTGCAGCACTCTGTGTGGAGGCTGGGTCAGGCTGGTATGGGCAGAGGGAGCATGGATCTGGGAATACATGGAACTGAGAGGATGTCTTGAAAGCCTCTCTCCGTGTTCATCCATGTTTCACTTTCTCTACTCAATCCAGCCAGTAGGTTCAGACAGATAATAGCAGTGTGTCTTCCTGGACTCAATGATCTTAAAGGTCTTTTTCCAGCCTAATTGATTGATTCTGTGATTCTATTCTTTTTGTGTGTGCAGATGTCATATGTTGATCAGTCTGAAAAATGAAAAAAAATAATTCTCTGCGCAAAGGTGAAGAAGGTTTCTTGGTGAATCGCTGTTACTGGAATCCTGAAGAGTTCACATTTCACCTTCCCAGTGCTAGATTTTTGAGAAGCCCAGACAAATATGTTTCACATGGAAGGAGTTCTCTCAAATGACAGAAACAACTCCACACATGGGTGTTCAATTCTTTTCTGTATCCAGCTTCAAAACAATACCACAGCCTGGTCTTTCAATTTTTTATTTTTTTTTATTTTATTTGTGGAGTGGTTAAATGGTCCTTCAATTACATTTTGGTCAACTTTCCATAACAATATCTTTGTTTTGAGTATAATTTAAAGAAGAGTGGAAGGCATTGAAATAAAAAAAAAAATAGGTAAAGAGATTCTGACAAGAGATTTGATTGATGGTGTGTGTACTTTATCTTTCACAGCTTATGTAATATATATATGTGAGAAATAGTTAGTATGATAGTTAAAGAAACTAAATGCCTGTCGAGAATAAAATACATCAGGGACGCAGAACAATTCCTCATCTGGTTTGGCTATCATTCACTTTCCAGCCTACTGGCTGTCTCTCAGGAGAATTCATAATAGATCAGAGGCAACGATCTTCTCTCCCCAGGCCCCCACTGTTTCCTCCCTCCTTCCCCATTTCCTCCTTCTTTCCTGCTGTCACCATCTTCTCCATCCCATCCTGCCAGCTCCCTGCCCAGGACTACATAAAAGGAGCATGCAAAAGCAGCAAGGTTCTGGGAAAGCACATGGTGTGGCCACCAGGATGGGGATGAAGGAGAAGGGGCTCGTTCCTGCAGCAAGCCAGGCACTGAGCCATCCTCACACACTGCTCACAGGCCCCTGCAGGCTGCCTTACAGAGAGCAGCACAGGGCATGGGGGAGGCAGGAACAGAGTCGCACTGGAGGCTTGAGAAGAAAAGTGAATTAAAAGCAAAAATATGCCACCAATACAGTCAAGAAAAATACAGATAAATTTACCATGACAAAAGTCTATGAAGTAAAAGTCCACATGCTGCACCTCAAGAATGATGTGAGATCTAGTGGGAATACACTTTGAAGGTTTTGTCCACACTGAGACTGCTCAGTAGAAACACTGTTGTTCTCCTTGAGTTCCTGAGAAACACACAGCTCTGGTTTCTTCAGTAAAGAGCAGGGACACCTGTACACCAAATAATCAGCAGCAGCAAGAGTGTCTCAGTTGATGAGACACAATGGATCAGTAGGTGGCAAAACACACAGATCAGTTCTAAGAACCGTTACAGGGATGGTTGCAAGAAAAGGTTCTGGATTCAGAGCTCGGGAAGAAGCTCAGCTTGGATGAGGTGTGTGTTGAGATACTGGGTCCGTGAATTGGTGTGAAAGAAATGGGTGAGACTGGAGGAAAACCAAGAGATCAATAAACAGTCAGACGAGAGAATCAGTACAAGGTAAGGGGGTGATCATAAGCAGCAGATACAGCTAGATTTAGTCCTGCTCACCAAGGATTCTTGAGCTTAGACGAGAAATCCAGCAGGGGCTACTGCAGTGGTACAGCATCCGCTCTATCAGTCTGGTATCACTTTTTGCACTGCCTGCCCCACTGAAAGAGCCTCCTCCTTGTCTGCCTCTATTTCCTCCCTCTCCACCCTCTGGGGACTCTCTGTTCCATTGGAGGGGAAGGGCTGAAATATGCTGCCTTCACCAGGGAAGTGCTGGAGCAGGCAGCAGATGCCACAAGGTGTGTCATGGGGGTCTTGCAGGTTACAGCTGAGTGAGGACGGGTGCAATGAAATGGCATAGAGGACCACAGCCAATGGGTTCTGTACCTATTGAGGGATAAATTCACACAGAAACACGTTTCAGCCCCACAGTGAGATCATGAGGGATGGTGCAAATTTAGTGAGGGAAGAGCAAGACAGTGAAAAACCACCCTAAGCTGCATATCCCACAGACACAAAAAAAAAAAAAAAAATCATCATCATTGTGCCAGGATATATCAGTATTTGGGGGGGGGTGTCAGCACCACAAAGAATGAAATGGCAGTGCCCATTGCTAATGAAAACACCTCCTTCATTGGGTGATTTTTTTGGCTATGTGGCACAAGATAGCTCCACACATTCCAGCTGATAGTTTTAACCTGTTTGAATATGTGGAGAAAAAAAAGTAGAAATCAAATAGGGAAACATGGGAAGCAGGGACTGCCCAGTTCAACAAGGCAGAGCACACTGTCCTGGTAATTACTTGGTCTTGTGCCATTGTTTTCTCTAGCTGGATCACACAGAAGCTGCTATTTCACCTGACAGCAGCCTCACAGAGCCTCCCTTCCAATACTCAGTGATGTTTCCTGTCTTTTCCTGAGGCACACAGCCTGGCAGGAAAAGTTGGAGTGAACTACCTCAATTTTCTTCATGATTCGCCAGGACATTGGGGGAATCCATGCCCTCTTACCAAAACCTCAAAGCTGCTGCAAGAGTAGTATACGAGGATTGCAGCCTGGAGATAAAATTCCCTTGTCCCCTCTCAAGCACAAATTAAACAAGAGTTTAGGTGAGGTTTTCAAGCCAGGCTAGGTTTTTTTCAGGCATCTCTTTCCAACATCAGTTCATTCTCACTCCCCTTGGCACAAAACTGTGAGGACCATTTATTTCTAATGGTAACTGCAGACTCCATGACATAATCAGGCTCTCCACAGGACTGGAGAACTTCATAATTATAAATCTAAGCATAGGCAGGAAAGGGAAAAACAAGAAAATCCCATGATCTCGTAGTTGCAACTGACTTTGGTAAGAATTACAACCCAAAATGCACTCAAAGCACTACATGTCTGTCAAAACCTAATAAAACAAGCAGGAAATGGGAGGTCTCCTGACACTTCAGCATTCGTATCTAACAGGGGCATACCCTGAAGAGATAATCTCTGTAGCTGGTCACCTGAGTTTCGGGCATCCACAGGTGAAATCCATAACACAGCCCTAACTGCATCATCTCTAAGGAGAGGTTTTCCATTAGCTCTTTTCAGGAAATGTAGCAAACAGTTTCACTGAAAGGCACCTCTTAAACACATTTACATAAGTAAGCTTTCACTTACAAAAAGCAGCCTCAGTCAATCCACTGGGGTTTCCCATCACCCCCTAAACATAACAGCATATGATTGAAGAGCAATGGAGTAAGCAGCTTCTTCCCTAATTGCTCCTCCAAAGTGACTTTATGCACTGGGTGGTTGTAAGAGGTGGGGTTTCTCCTGCTCAGGTTCAGGGAACTTGAGGCTGGTCTATGGGCCAGCTTTGCTAAGGAGGTTCATTACACTGACTCCTACTACATTATTTATCATTTGTTTGCTCAGCTCTTTTAATTGCTTTTCTACAAGCATTACACTGCCTGCAGTCCTCTCAGGAAGTCATGTGTTTCTGCACCTTGTGTCCTGTAGTGCTGGGCTCTACCCTTCAGATGGCTGCTCTTTGTGTCCCCTCAGGGAGGTGAAGGCAGCATTTTGAGGCAGAGATGAACAAATTCAGATGCAATGAGAAAATAGTGCATTACATGACAGTGTATGTGTCAGCAGACCTGCACTTTTTGGGTGTTCACATTTTTTGCTACTAATTCACCCTCCCCCAACTACCTTAGAAGCAACATCGTCCTCTTTCTAAAATAAAGAAGTCCAAGGATAGATAAGAATTAGTGTAACAGTCAGTGTTTAAGACCCCATGTTCTATGAGCCATCAACATCTAGCACTTGGCTTATCACTAGATGTCAGCTCTTAAAATTGCAATTATGAAGAAAAGCAATTTTAAGTCATTATCATAGGCTTTCTAAAATGCATTTGTTTCCTTCAACCCCCATCCTCCTTCTCTCAATGTCTATACAATTGAATTTATTGGGACAGCCTGTCTTTGTAGGCAGGAGGAAATAACACCCATATAATGCTCTGCCTTCTTTCTACTCATCAAATGATTGTTGCAACGCACTTTTTTTATACTTTTTTTCTTTTCTTTTAAACAGTGAAGCAGGCAGGATTGAGGATGAAAATCTTTTCCTAGTGTTCCTCTGGGCTGATGGGGCTCCACTGTGCCTCAGCAGCAGGGCTGTTCCTAAACCATGCTGCTGGAAAGTGCATACCACACTGTAATGCAGTCACTATATATAGTCTGTAAAGAGCTTTTGGAAACCAGGAGGAAAAGAGCTATTTGATGTACAATAAATTATTAATTGTTATTAGTTACTATCTTGACAGGTTTCTGTTGCTCAGCTACCCTCCACTCCCAATTTGGGGGAAGGGTAGCTTCTCTCCCTTCTTGATTCTCTCCATTACCCCCTTGCTCTGGGCCCAGTTTGGGACAGAGTATGTCTGCATCTTTCTGCCCCTTACTGACTGAGAATGGATGGGATCTCAGTCTTCCTCCAATTTCCCCAAACACACAGTATTGGAAATAACAGAGCAACAGTGCCTCACTATAATCTGAATTCTGCCTTCACATTTAAAGCAGGATTACACACAGCTACCCCCTTGTGTTGGTCCCAGTACCTTCTGTCTGAGAACAGAGTAGTATTCTCAGCCACTTACCCACAGCATTTCATCCCTTCTTGCATTTATTATGTGCCTAGAAAAGCATAGATTCCTTTTCAGGGTATGTTTGAGCTCACATGTCTCTCATGTTGCAAACAGCCCTGCACGAGACTGCTGTGTGCATGCCAGCTTTATCCTGGATGAACGGGCTTTGTATGGGAAACACAGGTATGATACAGGTGAGAAGTAGCTGGGAGGCAGTGCAGTATCTGCCAGGATGGAGCAGAGCACAGCTCAAGGGCACCCATCCTCTCTGCTTGTATAATGGGACTCTGGAACCTCTCACCTGTTTGTGAGGTTACAGCTCTAAAACATACTTTTCACTGAAATTCTCCAAGATGAAGTTAAACTCAGAACACCTCCCTTTACTCAGCTCTCTCTGATAGGCACAAGCCCTGCAAAACACAAAGTAATATTCAGGGGAGAATGAAACAACTGGAATGTTAAAGCTGCCACTGTGTGACTGTGGAATAACCATAACCCAAGGTGAGCGCTGACCCATTATGTGCATGGCCTCAAGAGCACATGCCCTGAGTCACTCCAGTTCCCAAGTGAAAACAGGGAGAAATACTCGCCTTGTCCTCAAAATAATCAGTCTTCAAATCCTCTACACAAAAGCAGAAGCAATGCTTTCTCTACCAATAGAGGAAAAACATTAATTTAATTCTAACATGAAAACCTCAAAATATCACGCAAGAGAAGCACAATATATGGCAAGGCTCTGTAAGTAAGCAGCGTGGAGTCACGAGTCTTTCAGGCAGCGAAGAGGCATGGTACAGGCTACCTTGAGCATGAACAGCAGCTCCATCTAGCACATGCCCCAGATCACTGTGTCTATTTGTTCGTCTCATCATTTGAAACAGACGCGCTACTCAATTTACAGGGAAGCAGGATGGCTCTTGCCTTTACCACGCTATGAAAAATATACCCCGTTGTCAGCCATGAGTGCAGCTGCACTACTGTGAATATGATTTACCTGCCAGGGCTGATGAAGACAAACGAGCTTTGGGTGTGATTTCTAAAGCCAGGATTAAAACCTGCCTGGGTGAGTTGGGGAGGGGGGGGACACAACCAGCCATACCATCCATACTCTCATGTGCAACTATACACGTGGCAACTGTGCACGCAGGAGCACCGAAGATTGCAAGAGAGGTGGATGTGCACATGAGGAAGCACATGAAACTTTTTCCAAGTCAGTTGTTGGATGTAAAGCACTTAACAGAGATAGGGTTTAGAAAAGCTTTTCTAGACAGATGACCTGATTTGGACAGTTAATTCCAGACTTCCTCAAGCCAAGAACAAATAACTGGAAATACCTTCACCTGCTGTTGGAATCATGAAGATTAATTGCAAGATAGGGTGCATTCCTCTTTTGTGGAGAAAAGGATGCAAGAGAATAACAAAGGCAGAGAACCAGCATTTTTGCATCCCTATTCCAGAAAAACCATAGGGAGTATTTTTCATTTTATCCTAGAGAAAATAACCCGTCTCCCCAGAGTACATGTCTATAGTTCTTGCTTCTGCAAAGAGTGCACCAGAGTATAAAGAAGAAATTCAGAAGTAGAAACGAAATAGATTTATTCTTTTTTAAAGTAGCAAACTTAAAACATTGCAAAAGGTTACAATGATTTAGAACACCCAGTCAGAGCGGCCACGCTTGGCTGTTCCCTGAGTACGTGTGAGGTGACTCTGCACACAGGGCTCTTGCGGTGGCCAGAAAAATTGCGCTGCTTGCAGCTTCTTGCATTTCCCTGCTGCCTTTACGAGAGGCGCACGAGAGAAAATTACCTGCTTGCCATATGGGGACATGGCACAGAGCAGTTCCTGCTTGTCTGTCACAGGAAAGGCAAGTACAAAGTGGACAGAGCGGCTGCTCCCCTCTCTCCCAGGAGAGATGTTAGCCATGAAGCCCGTTCTTAGTTAATTTTCTGAAAATAGTTTATGACCAAGCTAACTTTTTAAAAGTTTGTTGGTATGAATGACTTGAGTTGAGAGCTTTAATGACTGTCTAGTCCCTTGTGTGCCAGTACCTTGCTGTAGAGTTGTACATATGCAACTACGTATAATATGTTGCTACATTAGCTGCCCTGGGCTTTGCCATTTTAATTATATTATTATTGTCAAGATGTGTGTGTGCACAGTCTCCCCTTTGGACAGACTCTGTAGTATCACTATCAGCAAAATCTAATTGGCTACCAGCATTCTGTTATCTCTATGAAGTAGCTGTCACAAAGGTGACACCAGACTGTCAACACGACTGATTGGACGGCATTGTACAAAGTAGTTACCCAGCATATAGTCTGCTTTAGCAGGAGATAAACTAAATTGCAGAAGATCATCTTCTTTGTACACACAGATCACAGAGATAGGAAGAAGGTACTCACTCAGTCACTCTAATATCAAAATTGCCACAGAGGAAGACAGCAAAGCCCAGACTGCCTCTAGGCAGCCAGGAGCTAGGTGATACACCTCCACTGAAGAGACCCCTTGTCATCCTTTTGCATCAGCTACAGAACTTAGAGAAACAGTGCAATTATTAAGAATAGGGTAGGTTGTGGTAACATTATAATAAGTGGATGGAGGTGTTGCTTTTGCACGGCCTGGTTTTTAGTAGCAGGGGGGCCACAGAGGTGGCTTCTGTGAGAAGCTGCTGGAAGCTTCCATCATGTCTGGCAGAGCCAATGCCTGATGGATCTGAAGATGGACATGCTGCTGGCCAAAACTGGGCCAATTAGAGAGGTTGGTAATGCGTCTGTGATGACAGATTTAAGAAGAAAATCAAAACAAAGTGGGCACGGTCTTTTCTTCTAGCCAGAGAAGAGGAGGATGTGAGAACATGTGAGGGAAAACAACACGGAGACACCAAAGTCAGTGGAGAAGGAGGGGGAGGAGGTGCTCCAGGTGCCAGAGCCGAGATTCCTCTGCAGGCCGTGGTGAGGACCGGGGTGAGGCAGCTGTGCCCCTGGAGCCCATGGGGGATGGAGAGATTCACCCACAGCCCGTGGGGGAGGTATGCCTGGAGGAAGCTGTGATCCAGTGGAAGACCCGGTGGAGAGAGGGGTCCTGCTTCCAGGCTGGAGCAGCCTGTCCTTGGAGGACTGCGCCCTGTGGATGAGTGACCCATGCCTCAGCAGTTTTAGGAGGACTGCTGCTTGTGAGATTTGGAGCCACGCTGGAGAAACTCACAGAGAACTGTCTCCCATAGGACGGACCCTACGGTCTCANACAGGGGAAGGACTCCTCTCCCTGCGCATCGGAAGAAAACCTCGGGTCATGAACCGACCAAAACCCCCACACCTTGTCTCCGTGCACTGTTGGTGGGAAGGAGGGAGGGGTTGGGGGAAGAAAAGGTGTTTTAAGGGCTTATTTTACTTCCCATTATCCTCCTCTGATTTTGCGAGTAATAAATTCACTTTGCACTTCTAAACCAAGCCTGATTGGCCCTTGGAGTGTTTTCTCCCGGTCCTTATCTCAACTCATGCACTCTTAGTTAATTTTTCTCTCCTCTGCCCAGCTGTGGCAGGGGAAGGTGAGCAGGTGGGTGCCTGGCATCTGGCCAGTATCAAACCACGACAATGGAAAACCTAGCATTGTCATGACAGAAACTGGGCTACAACTACTATCAAACCAAATCCCTCATTCATTTGTTGGCCCAGAAAATTCCACATTAGGCAGGGAGGAAAAAAAGTTGTAATAACGTACACATAAAGGGAGCAAAGTAGTAACAATAACAGTTGAATTAGATGGGTTCAGGTTGCCATTATACGTAGTCTCCAACAGAAGATATAGCTTTTCCTAAAAATACAGAATTATTGTGAGAGTCATTGAGATGATACAGATGTATGACAGTCCATCTGTATGACTTATTCGGTAGAGCAAGGATATTTACTGAAGTATCACTGAGCTTAAGCTAGGCATAATAGTTTCAAAAGGCACAAAGTCAGGGATCAGTTAGGGAAAGCAGAACTCGCATTGGCTTTCCCTTGTGGACTAATGTCTGACATATAGTTCTCTTTGGTTGTTTCAATGAAATAGATAATCTGAGACTATTTTGATATTGTTATTCAAGTTGACAGTTATGAATGACCAGGCACATAAAGAAAACTTCAGCTGGAGCTGTGGTTGTCAATACATTAAGGAGTATGGTGTTCAGTTCTGTTGTTATTGAGAAAAGGTGCAAGGGAACATGAAACTAATTGAATGGAACCAAAAAATAGATGCTCTAGGATGAATGCAATCCTCATTGACTCTTCTCTAAGCCAAAAGGAGCTGATAGTGAGGTGCAAGATGGGGAATGCACAAGAGATACACGAGAATACTTTCCAGGAACTGTAGTTACAGTTCATCATGTTGCTTTCACCATAGTCAGACAACATCACTTGTTAGGACTATTGAAAAAAGTTTCCAGCCTCTTGATCCTTAAATTCCAATTATCAGTACTATTGAAAACTGTTTCATTGCCAGTGCTGCCCTGCCTGCAAGAGAATGATGATGGTAACATGTTTTCATCATTGCCTGGTTCATGCTGTCTGAATGCAAGTGCATTATGGTTTGTGAATCAGAGGACTGGCAAAAATGTAGTCACTTAAACAAAGCCCACTCTCTCTTGTCACTCCAGGCACCAGCCACACTCAAGTAGCTGAATGTGGATGTGAATCATGCTTGCAGAGTATTAAAGTATGAAGCAGAAGAGCAACTTCTGATCTACCACTGTAAGAGACAGCAGACCCCTGGCAAGTCCACTCGTTGGCTGCATCTCCGATTTGGAAAGTAAATTGTGGGGGAAAGCACAGTTGAATTTTTTAAAATAGCATCCTCAGATGCTACTGCTACACATTTCTGAATCCTCCCTTATGACCCCTGCAAAAGAAACAGTGAAGATCTTCTGTACACAGCAGCTAATAGAGAGATCCTACACATCTGGTGAGTCAGGACATTCAAGGTGGAACAGTGAATTTCCTTTCACATGCCAGTTTTTAATTGTGTCTAAATTTCTCAATAAGCATCTTTATTTTCCTGAAATTCAGCATGACTAGATCACTTGTCAGCAGAAAATGCTTCTGGGGGAAAATTATGCGTCATTTGGAAAACATTTTCTAGAGACAGAAATCTTGTGAAAGAAAAAAATTTCTAGTTTCATCAACACCATCAAAGGTTTTTTCCATTAAGAAGAAAACATGTTATGTCTGTAAACTCTATATTTGCGTTATTCATTGTTTTCCCTTCAGAAAGATCTATATGCAGGATTCATTCCTGAAAGGACAGCAAAGCTCTTTCTACATTAAGAAAACGTGCTCTGTATTGATGTAATTGCATGGATGCCAACTTCTTTAATGTAGGCAGTGCTTCAGCTGACCTTGAAAAACACAATCTCTCCAACAGGGTAAGTTTGCTGGAGGTCATGTGGAGTATGTAACCTTGAAAAACTTGAATCTTTATGCTAGTTCTTCAATATAGCAGGAATGTTAACTCACCTGATATTTTTCTTGTGCGTGTCAGACAATACTCCAGGACTACAGACAGAGGTGAAGAATTTGCTGTGCCACGCCTGGATGATAGCTACCTCCAGATGGAGGGCAGTGGGAAAGGAAGAATTGAGGAATTGATGGTGGTTTCTCCAAGTGCCCCATTAATGTCAGATTCAAACTGTTTGATGTTATTAGAAGTGAAGCAGTCTGTTGTCATTTTTCTCCTGTTTATATTGCCCCTGCAAGCAGATAAAATAAAGGAAGTGAAATTAAAGCTCTGGAGGGCTTCTCTTCCCTCCTTCTTTTGTGCGTCTGTCATTCTATTTGGCTGTTGTTCTTCTTCTTGGCTGCTCAGGAACTGTCACCTTGTATAGCATCCAGGGGGTCTCTAGCAATTCAGTGACAAAAAATAATGTAGTGGGGGAAAAATCACATAAGGGGCAGATGAAAGAAGTGGTGAAGCCAACATTAAAAAAAAAGAAAACCCAAAATCAACAACAAGAGGGAAGCAATGGATCTGGAATGGTTGCAGTTGTTTGTGTGCTCTGGAAATATCAGTAATGATGAAGTAGAGGCAATAAATTGCTTTGAAACCCTCTATGACCCTTTCCCTATTCTCTGTCACTCTGGAGATGAACTGTGTGCATTGGAAGTTTCTTTATCCCCCCTACCCCACCCTCTTCCTTTTTCCTGTGATTTAAGAGATACGGTCACCTTTGTGCTTTTATTGTACACTCAGGAAATAAAATTCCACTCAGTTAAGCCACATTGTGAGTGGCAAGACAGCCATCAACTCAGGTGGACCAAGAGTGCAGCAGCTCAGAAAATCCAAATCAGTCAGTTTCTACACCCCATCATGAGTTGAAGAACTGCTCCACTGTCCTTTCCTGCCATGGTTCCTACCCTTTCATCTAACAGTAACCTGCAGCTACCTAAACTGGTCCAACCCCAAAAACCCAGATCCCATATCTCCCCCTATCAGGTTTAGAGAATGACTTAACTCCTTGGCTTGGATAAACGGTCACAGGTCTGCATCTGTGAATACACAGCTTTATGGGAGCATCTGAAGTCCCAGAGGAGAGATGAGACAGAAGAGGTCAATTACATTTGAATCCTGGCACTACACGTTAAGGCAGTTTTTGCCTTAAGCACAATATTGGGAATCACAGAGGTGAGCTCTCTGTATTTTGGAAAGGCTGATGTGTACAAGGACTTTTGGAGTGATCAATAAAGTGCCCATAATTCTGTGGCTCTATCACTAACAAAAATGTTGTAAAAGACAGAAGTGTCAGTTATAGGGCATCTCTGAATTAAAGTTCTGAGCCTGTGTAGAGGTGAACTGGGGTGAAGACTGGAAAAAAGAGGCATGGTGTTCATGGGACAAGAACTTTCAATTCACTGTGTAGCCAGCGGAAGAGCAGCTCTCATCTCCCCACCACAAATCCTTTCAGGTCACCAGCTCATAAGGATATTGGAAGAGCCAGACAGGCAATCCCCTGGCTCCTGAAGTCTGCCATCCCATGGCCCTTCTGTGTGAGAAGAAGGTATGAACACCCTTGCAATGCTTTGATCTGCCTTTGAGAAGCTGGTATTCCTCTCAGCCTAGAACTCCTTCAGGAAGCTGTTCACTGGGTGCCTTGTGTGGGAACAGGGCCTCCCTTTGAACCTTATACCTCCAGCATGGAGATAGCTGAGCTCCCTGGCCTGAGAGGTGCTCACCCTATGAGAATTCCTGACTCAGTGGGCATTTTTGTGTTGGGTAGATGGAGTGCTGGTACAAAGTGAGAGAAGTGCTATTTCTGGGCACTTTCAGCCTGGCCATAAATCTTGTGCCACAGATCAAGTCAGAGAGGTAATAAATCTCTTAAGGCTTGTAAGACACAATGCCAGATCCAGCCCTTGGAAAAAGGAAGTACAATTCCATTGACTGCCAACACTTGTTTGCATGAGACTTTATCTCATTTCTTTTCACTATCCCCAGTACCAATGCCTTGTCTGCTTTAACTGTCTCTGAAGTAAACGTTGCTCTGAAAAAAGAGAGCAGCAGGTTAGATATGGCCAGAAAATGCTATTTCCATACTATTTTCTCATACTGCCAAAAGTTTTCATTACACAGCACACATAATACAGCTGGAGGCAGAACAGGATCAGGACAAAGCCACCATGTCTGCACGGATATTCTTCTTAGTCCTTTCTGCTAACACCTCTAAGGTCAAATTCTCTGGCTGCCTAGCTTGCCTTAGATCATGAGAGTGGCCTCATAGGCACACCGAAAAGAATTAATGCAGCACTCCCAGTCGCTCAAGCACCTCTGGGGTTCCCCCGAAAGAATGTGGATGGCCCCTATCACAGGTTATTTCCCTCTATAGGAACCTAATTTTGTGAGAACATACACCAGAAAGCTACAGATGGTCTACGTCATCACACATCTTCCATTGCTGCCCTCTCATGTACAAACACTCTCCGCCAAAACCACTTTGGGCAGCCTAAAGTACCAGATATGCTCAGTAGGGTGCTAATAGAGTGAAGCTGATCAGATCACCTGGGTGAGTTTCATGGCTTTTGCACATCCTAGGGAACTCTTCACTTCCAGAGCTGCAAGAGCCAACCAGGGAAGATACCTTAGCACAAATTCCCCAGCAGGCATGTGTGAGACTGCTGAGCTTCTGAGTCAGTCAGACAATGAGTCATTGTCCTCTGGAGGGAAAAAAACCAAGACCTGTCAAAGTCATTTTTCGAAAACAAGAGGAAATTATTCAAGTCTGGCAAATAGGTAGTCATTTGGCTGGATTGGGGAAGTTCTAGTTCTTGTTCCTGTGTTTGCCACCTCCCACATCCCAGGTGAGTGCTCTAGCAGGCCTACACATCCAATCTCCTCCTCACTTGAGAACTATTGGGACAGCCAATACAAAGTGTAATAATCCACCTCCCGCCCACCTCCAAAGGCAAGACTAAGAAAGTACTTCAACTGGTGGGAAAAAAACCCCAAAAAATACCACCAAAAAACCCTGAGAAAAGTCTTGGCTTCTGGAAACAGAGCCAGAGTAAGGGTTTTTATGTGATTTCCAGCTTCCTTGGTTAAACCCTTGGCCACCATGCTGTTTGATTCTCAAGTCCAGCTGGTCTCTTTCATCAAAAATTCCCAGCTGAGACCAAAAACTCCTTCCAAAAATGTTACATAATAAAAACTCCAAAAAACCAACCTGGAACAGTCTTGTATTTTCACAAACTGAAAGTCTTCAACACAAAACTGTCGAAAAATTCCCCATTGAGCTTCTGTGAAAGACGCTCCAAGAAACAACAGTGGTACAAATATTATAAATACCAAGTATCCAGACTACAGGTAAGCAAGAGTTAGATATAAGAGAGTCTGACCTTGTTTCTCAATCTCCATATGCCATACTCATTCACTGTGGAAGCATTCAAACAAGCCAACAGTTGTTCCTTTTCTTTTTGCCAAATAATAAATCTTTCAGACAGCCTCACTGGAATTATTCACACATGCAAACGGTCAGCTACTGGAATATGTTTCTTTGCAGGTTGTTGTTGTTGTTCTTCATATTCCCTGGGTTTCAGGCATCCCCTCATAGCATCCTCTGATGAAACAGGAAGACAAAATCATCTTTTTAACTTCACATCGAAGCATAAAGTTCTTGTTACACGAAAGGGAGAAGACAACAGTTGACTATCCTGTGGAATTATATAGAAGTTAACAGCTTTTTTCTTTTAAAAGCAAATGGCTTGGAAATCAATTATGGTGCAGACATCCGAGTGCCAAAAAGAAATGGCTGGGTTAGTTGGAGAGCTGATAAGACAAAAAGAATTCTGGGGACTTGGATGGGACTGGGCAATCACGATCCAGGTAACAGGGCAAGAATCTAATATTTTCATCTACTAATATATTTGGATTGAGTTTTTACTAAAAACTTCATAACACTCTTCACCATTAAAACAAGAAAGAAAGATTAAGGAGTTGAGAAATCACAAGTACAAAAAAGTTTTGAAGAAAAAAGGTTTTCTTGATCTTGAAACTCATTTGACTAAGAAATTGCTTCCTTCTGCCTGGTGTCTTTCATTGCAGGTCCCAGAATATCAAAGAAGGGCAGTCAAATTATGATGACTAGCAAAGGCCATTATTTAAGCTTGACCATTAAAAACAGAGGACGGGGATTAAGGCCAGCTGAGTTTACAGATAAGTTTGTAGCAAATGAGGTTACTGTAAGCATAGTCAGTGCTGATATCCAACCATGTTCAGCTGAAGAAGCAGAGACATCTATGCTTTTAAGGGCACCAGAAAACAAAAGTGAAAGGCATTCCAAAAGACATAACCCCCTTTTTTTCTTCCTTTAACTAGTTCCAACACATATTTGTCAAATTTGGATTTTTTTTTTTTTCAAAGAAGAAATTCAATAACCTTCTCAGGCAATCTATTTTACTGCATAACTATTCTTACTGCTAGAAAGTTATTCCTAATATGAAGCAAGAAGATCTAGGTTAAAATTTAAGCCTATCATTTCTCATTCTTTCCTTGGTGGATGTGGACAGCAGTCTTATCTCCACAGATACTGAAGGTCTAACAGCAAATTCAGCTTTCCTTGCTGTCAGGCATAGACCTTAATTACAAGATGATTTCAACTCTTACAGCTCGTATTTGTATATACACTATGCATATTTATGGCACATGCCAAAGACGACTGCTTTGAATGGATGGTTGTGAGGATTTTGTTGAGGTAGAGAAAACAAATTGTCATTGCTGGCATTACAGCTCAAGAAACATTTTTCACACACCCTCATAAATATTCCATACACACACACGTATATATACAGTTTTCCCATTAAAAGCAGTGTTGTTTACATACCCTGACAGTTCTGAGGGCAACCTAATGCTACCACAAGTGTACTCAGTCCATATCTGCATGCAACCCCCCGGTGCACACACGGGCACAAAGGACACAAATGCTCATGGATTTGCGGTACA
Source organism: Orthonyx spaldingii (assembly GCA_013397795.1). Lineage (NCBI taxonomy): Eukaryota > Metazoa > Chordata > Aves > Passeriformes > Orthonychidae > Orthonyx > Orthonyx spaldingii. Next base: position 2,187,452 of record VZTJ01000638.1, read on the forward strand.
GACTTGCAGATGGTATAAATCAGTGTCGCTCCTACTCAGCCTAATTCCTATTCAAGTTGGCCATAAGGCACGAACAGACAAATACGTAGAACTCCATGTCTACCCAGCCATATGGGCTGTGCACCCAGGTGGGTGTGCCTTGCATACCTTCCTGGCCTGATGGATGCTGCAGTTCAGCTGCCAACCTGACCACCCAAAGCACAAACTTGAGCACCATCAAGTTCCCATCCGTAGGAAACTGTCTCAGGCCGTGGAAGAAAGTCTGTGAGCAGCACAGTGTGGTGCAGCAGGGCCCTGTTGAACCAATTAGGGTTAACACATTTCTGGTTAATGAGAGGTGCCGGTCATGATTGTAAATTAATATTTTCCAGTGGCTACCCATGCACTCAAGTGTCAGTATTGATCAAACTTACCTCTGCCCAGTTAATGCTGATGGATTCAACAGCAACATACGCCTGCTCATCTGTTACCCAATTAAGATAAGCTCTCGACTCATCCTAATAGCTGTATTTATTGTCATCAGGAATATTGATGTATCTCTCTGCTAACTGCAAGCCAACATAGACACATGAGCCCAGGCAAAGGACACAGCACTGCTCCGGGAATTTTCCCAGGCTCAAACCACAGGGAGAAAGCACTTTGTTAACCTTCGTGTTCTGTTGTCAAGGGAAGCAGTATTTTCTATGGAGAAGGGGAAAAAAAAGGATCCTCCCCTTCTCTAGACTTACTAGACTAGATTCATGCACACCCACCCCTCATCAGAGAAAAAGCAGCACAACAAGCTCCACAAATAAACTGCTTGGGCTTTTAAAGACTAAAGCAAATGGAAGCCTCCTGTTGCATGGGGAGTCCAGCATGTGAGAAATGCTGGGCATGTAAGGAAAATGCCTATGGGAGGAAGGAAATAAGGATTAATGAGCATCTTTTTAGAGGTTTTCTACATTTCTAGCCTGGCTGTCTGAATCAAAAGCTGCTGGGTAGCTAATGGGCCTTGGGTAAGGGACACAACAGCAGCTGTCTACACAAAGCAAACAAACAAAAAAAGATTCGATGAAAATTTAACATTTTCCTTGCAGTGCAAGGAGTTCATTCCTTAATAGCCAATATATAGTTTAGCCAACCCAAGACACACTAGCCCATTCCTGTAAACAGGCTCCTGCCTGTAGCAAATGGGCTATTAAATAGAGCAAGAGATCAGGACACGTTTACTCATAAAAAGGTCATTCTAAGCTAAAACAGAAGTGAGAGCTCAGAGGAGATCAGTTCATCTCTACAGCCAAAGTGCAGCCCTGACAATCCCAGCCAAAGTAACCATCTTGTGTGGCCAGGATTGCATGCTGTGTTATATATAAGCTGAATTTTAAAAAAAGGGTTGTGGATTGGCTCAAAAAGTTAGAAAACTGTTAATAAAGGTCTTATAGTGTGCAACACATTACTGATGCCTTTTCCTTGCCATGTGAGCCAAACGAGACAGCACCATCTGACTTGTACAGAGGCTGAGTTTGGTCCCAGGAAACTGGTTGGAATCTCAAGTCATCAGTAAAAATCTATCCAGTAGTTTTTGTAAGTGGTAGCCTCAATTTGCCTTCCAATTTGACAGATGCCCCCAAGGCAACTTATGGTCCTGGAAGCACCTTATTAAGCCAGAGTTAATGGCAGCTCATGCGGAGTGACAAAAGTTTGAATGGGAGCTTGCAAATGGACACTTTTAACCCACCAGAGCTGGAACTTGCAAGCCTGCTGCCACAGAGTGATGGCAGAGCTCATGCTGCTGCTGCTTCTGTCCAATCTGTCCTTTAGATAAGTGAAGGACACCTCTCTCCAGGGCTCACCACTTAGTACTTTTCATCGTTCACTAAATTAAAAAGTGAGCAATTGACAGCACAACTTATTAAATGACTCTTCTCCCTTCTTCCTCCTACCACCATGGCCATGTTTTAACAGCCACAGACACTTTGCTGGTGTCTTTTTAATTTGATTTAACTAGAAAAATAACACACAACACCATTTGGCCTTGCGCCACTCAATGTACTGCAATAGAGTAGGCATGAGTTATAGGGCAATATTTCACACCCTGTTGTGTCTTATTACTTAACTAATAACAATATTTACCCAGGGTTTTCCCCAAGCAATTCAGACAGGTTTAGAAGAAATCTTGATTAAAGAATGACAGCCAAAGTATTGGATGTTAAGTATAAACAAGAGTAATGTGAAGAGAGTGGAAGAGTTTACTGTTGCATCCTGGCAGTTTGCAATAAATCAGTATAATATGAAAGTTCCTCTTTACTGGGCTTCTCCAGTTGTCAACTCCCTTGCTGCAGCTCAGGTAAGAGATATGCCAGACCTCTGACTTGCACAAGTGCAGCTCTTGTAGACTGCAGCAGCAACACACAGTAGCAGCATTTGCTTGCCAGAGGCTGAACCACTTATGCTAATCCCTCAGCCTCTAGACTAAGGAAATAATCAGCCACCTCTCACCTCTTCTGGGGCTAGTCACCAAGAAATAAAATTATTGCAAGCTAGAGTATCACAGACATCTTACATGAGTTCTCTGAAACTCTTGTTAGTTTGCAACTACAAAAAGACTTTCAGCTGATATAAAAAGCAACCTCTAAGAGGAGGACCTGTGGAACTCACTGCTGAGGCAGAAAAAGCCAAGGACCAAGTAAATTACAAGGGTATCAGATGTTACCAGTTAAAGCACTCCCATTCAGGTTAGAGAGGATATGACATTTTTACTGGTTCACATAACTCTCTCACCAGTCAGGCAGCAACTGTCTCTTTGGTAGATTATTCCATGTTCTTTGCACCTTGCAATTTCAGCTGAAATAGTCGACGCTGCCCTCTGATCAAGGTAGGATACAGAGCTGTCAAAGTCCTTGTCTCACTTCCTCTAGTAATTCTCCAGCTGACTAAGAGACTTAAGCAACACATCCATTCACCTAAGGAAGGCACTGCAGATTCCTCCCAACCTAACTGCATTGAGAAAATTCATCTAATACTGTAAATACAAGGACTCCTGTCAAAAGCAAAGAAGAAAAAATACATTCAAATTTATGTCCAAGTTGCTGTTTTCCTGACTGCCTCATAGATTACCTGCCCACTGAAAGTAGGGGGGCAACCATCACCATTCTCTACAGATTCTTATTTTCCCATGGAGATTTTCCCTCCACAAGTTTACCAAGTTCCAAAGCGATTCCTATGTAAGAGTTTCTAAAATCACTGTGCTGGTAAAGATGTATGCAAGCCAGGGCTGAGCACTCTAAATAATGTCATTTCTGCAGAATTACTTAAGCTGATGAATGGGCAAAATCCTGCAGTTGTTACTCGAGCAAAACATCATTCCAAGATGCTGAAAATTTTGAATGAATAAAGGCTTCAGGATTTGGTCCAAGAGCAGTAATTTTGGAGCAGGCACCTTAAGGAACACGAGTCTCTTCTGACATGACCTTTAGACAGAGGATGCTCTTATAGTCCAGTCCCACATCATACCAGCAAGCAACCTGTCACAGGCTGCATTTCTGAGAGGACTGCAGCAGAGGAGAAGTGAAATGACAAAACATTTACCTCTTTCATCAGGCTCTGCAGAGGTTGTCTTTTTATCCTTCAGTATTGCAGCATTCACTAGTCTTGCTTCCACATTGGAAAGACGGTATGAAACACTTGTTCCTTTCTGAGAGCTTTGTACTGCAGAAGAGCTTATGAACAAGCAGCTGAGCAGTATTTGCATTTGCAGGTTCTGTATCTGTGCTCAAATGAGATCCAGCTGGGCAAGGTCCCAGTGGTACAAGGACAGGGAGAGACCAAGATCCTGCTTTGTCACCTCACCAAGAGGGAAAAGAGCCCAATGAGCCAAGCAGAGCCACATGGAGGTGGTGCCTCTGAGTAACTAAGGAAGCAGGGAATGAAACTCCATACCTCATAGAGAATATCCAGTCCCAGCTAAGGGAACACTTTCTGTTTTTCGTTTACACTGACAACACCTGCACTTGCAGTGAAGTTTTACCCTGTCTTACCACACATTTCCTCTTCTCCCCACTCACCTCCCTGTAAGTACACCCAGTTGCATTCAGTCCAGCTTTCAAGTCTGTATTCCAGCAGGTCCTATCCAATCTCTCCCAAGGCCTCTCTTCCCCTACACAAGCACCTACTTGTAGTTGTCACACACCAGTCTCTACTTACGGCCCTGACAGCTCACACCAGGGAATGGTGTGAACTCATTTTTAACTCTGCCAGCTGTTTTATCACCCTGACTCTCAGCACACCAAACCAGAAAGGCCTTTGTTCTCCAGGACACCCCTCCCAACTGACTGACTGGGTGGCTTATCACCCAGAAGCAGCAGCTTTTGCCCTGGCAGCTTATGTCTACATGCCAATCCTTCTGTGCTAGCAAAAAAGTCTTCCCTCTCCTCCTCTGGACCCCTACTGTTTGTCTTTCATTTCTCTCCTAAGGGAGGGTAGGGAATCATACCATCCCTCTTGGCTCAGCTGCTTCTGCTGTGCATATTCTGGCCCTCTGCTGTGGATAGAGCTTTAAAGGAAAGTAGAAATGGCCTTGGGATAAGAGATCATATCCTTATGGGTTAAATTACAGGCCAGAGGCTAAAACCACTGCCAAAAAGGATAAATGTGGCAGACAGTACTAGATTCTGTTAGGAAAATAGGGATTATACTTTAAAAACAAAAATGCAGGATGATAAATGTCCCCCAAACCACTGTGCATATGCATAATGGGTCCAAAGCTTTAATGAACCTTATTTAAATGGGTCCAGGACTTATCCAATAGAGTCAAGACAGATCAGACTCAGCTCAAGCAAATGCTGCTCTTTGGAGTTATGGGACAGGCCTCAACAAACAGAATGGCAGGTAGGAAAGAAATGATGCTTTAAACTACAGTTCCCATAAACCTTTGTAGTGCCCCAAGCTGTTACTGTGTAAATTGTACTTTAACCTTTCATTCCAGCACAGAATAGGCAGAGATATATCTAACACAGGGAAAGACAATTTCCATTTTCTCTTAGCCTGAGGATTTAGCCCTTAAAGGAAGACTGAAAAGACCATGTGTCCCATTCGTCTCTTTTTTCTTACCAAGAGCACAGGACTTAATACTGGAAGCACTTGCTTTCCATTCATGAGTGATCTTCCACTTCTGTTGACAGACACATGTCCAGGCTTCTCCATTTCTCTCTGCTGCTGGATGTTTTTCTCCAAACTTACTCTTTTCCAGTTCATATCAACTGCATCATCTGTTATGAGTGGGGGAAGGAAACTAAGCACCTTCTGCAGAAGAAAACAAAAAAAAAAAAAAAAAAGAAAAAAAGGAGGAAGAACCTCTAGGTAAAAGCCCTAGAAGAAAGACAAATTCTTAATAACAGGGGATCCTTTTACAAAACACTGCTTTCCTGTGAAGGCCCAGTGCATCAGCTGCATTGGGAAAAGGTTCCTGCTGAGGTAGTAGAGACTCCTGAAACACACAGGACCCAGAGGGAGAGAAAAGAGAGACTATTGACTAGTTCTGTGTAGAGAAATATGACTCCCTTAATAACACTCTTTTACATCCTCCTACTTTCCCCCACCCATTCACATAGCCTTCTGCTTCTTCATGGAAAATGTATTTCAGCATCATTTCTCCACCACTTAAATTCTATATCCTTTGTGGTACCCTGACTCACTCCCAACTCCACTTGCCTGACTTTGCTCACCTTGGCAGGGAGATCATTGTACTCATGCTTACTTTCACACAACAAACCCCATTTTCCTACCATATTTCCTCCCTACCCTCTGTGGCAGTCATTCTGTAGAGATGCAGCAGCCTAGAACTGCCTGAGGCACTGCACCTCCCAGACATCAGACACCTTTGTGTTGTGCTGCTGCCCAGTCCCCAGTGGAAGAGCCTTCAATGCCCAGGCCCTATCTCTAGCACCTTTTTTGTTTCAAGACATGATTTTGAGAGTCCTGCAAGTATGGGCTTCTAGTACCAGTAAGGATGATGCCCACCCTCACACACAGATTTTTCTAGTGAGAAAAATACTGATGACAGGTCCTGGAAGTGGTGGTGTGCTGGAAACAGAACTCTAGGGATGAACACTGGTGTGCAAAGTCCCCCTGTAAGCCTGAGAACAAGACAAGTGCCAAGCTATGCAAAGAAATAGAAAACTTCACGTTTATGGCTACTCACATTATTCCTGAGATACGAGAGACAGTATAAAATAGAAATTTATATATCAAGAGCTGAAGGAAAGATTATGATTTTGCCTGATTTCCTAGCCCTGACTGTTGAAATTCAACTAAAAATTTCAGTATCAAAATGCCTGTGTTTGAGCTGGAATCTCTTTTAAACAGCAGGCCAGTCTTGATTTGAAAAACTGGTCTATCATTTCTCCAGTTAACATTTCTCTAGGTATTTCATCCCAATGGAAAGTTATCCTTATCATGAAAAATGCCTTACTCCCCTCTCCCTGTCTTTTATGTAATTCAGGATGCAACTACTAGGTCTTGTCAGAATTTTCTTTGCCAAAATTGCTGCAATCTTCTTCCTAAGGAGGTAAACAGGGCCTATGATGATGCTTCTCAGTCTTCTCTAAATAGATTGAGTTTCCTAGGTAATCTGAGGCATATTTCCAAATTTTGCATCATTCCAGTGGGCTCTTCTCTGAATTCTTTCCCATTTATCAACAGGCCCTTGATACATTTTGCAACACAGTTAAGGTAATGTTGGAAGAAAACGCACTTTTTTTTACTTTCTAGGCTTTTGTGTGCTTGATTTCTCACCCGTAACATTATGCATAAGTACATACCATATGCAGTACAAAAAAAAGAACAAATTACCAAAAAAACCCCAAAAAAACCCTCAACCCACAGAGGAGACTCTTAAAGGTTAAAAACTAAACTAGCAAATTTCTACCAGATACACCAATCAAAGCCTATTATTTTTTTTTCTCCTGTTTCCACCTTTGCATGACAGATGCTACAGGAGCTTAAAGAACCTTACCCAGTGACTTTTTAAGTTCAGAGAGAAATAGTCTGGTCCCATTATCATTTCCTCCTTTGGAAAACCATGCTGCAAGACTTAAGGGAAATTTTTCCTAGCACCTAAATTTTTCATGTGGCTAATTTAATCCTATTTCTTTTACACCTTTAAACCATGCCATGTAAATCTTCTTTCTTCTACATCCTTAAGCAAAATAAATTACATTCTATTATTCCTATATCCCTAAGCCAATCTAACTAACATCCCTTTGTTACTCCTACACCCTAAAGCAAGCCTGCATGTCTCTCTAATATGTCCCATCCTTTAAAAGCTTGTACAGAATCCTAACACACTAGGTGGGCTAGTCATATACTTGTTTACTTCCAGTTTCCATACATCCACCATCAATGAATATTTGTAGTTAATTCTCTGCATTTCTTTCATCTCAGGGACTCATCTCACATCATTCCAGATCCATCTGAACTGAGGTATCATTACTGCCAATCATAATAGTTCCCATCTTGCCAGCTCAGGAATTGCTACCTCTACTTATGAAGCTCAGTCTCAAGTGGTATCTATTTCTATCATACATATATATAGATTGATTTTGTCCTGCAAATGCAATCACTGGTGAATTTCACCCAAATGAGACATGAACTGCTCTTCAGAGTAACTGTGGCAAACAGGGGATGGAAAACAGAAATAACCAAAATTCTCAATGAGGGGTGGCAAGTGTTGGCTGCAGGAGAAACAAACACACAGCAGAACAAATGGTTTCTTCAGCAACAGAACAAAAGTAGCTCATCAACTGAGTTTTTGGGTTGAAATTTTAATTTTTAATCTAGGTCACAATCAATGAACCTTAGACTCCCAGCTGTACATCAAGCAGCAGCTTATGCAAGGATACAACACCAATCTACCTGGTACTGTAGATGGCATTTTAGACACATCAAAGCTTTGGACACATGCAACACCCTTGCCTAGTCTAGAGATAGCTGAGATCAGCAAATCCTTTCTCTGCCAGAAGAATAAAAGAGGTTGTAAATTACTGTGTTATTTTGGTGTCATCCATATCACAGACAGAATTTTACCTTTTATCAGACAACAGGAAAACCAGAAAGTATGATCCAGCTTTGCACCCAGTTGTTTGGGCTCTTTTAACCCACCAAAGGCAGGTTTTAACCCAGTCTCTCTGGAGGTGAAAAGGGTCTGTTTGAAAGATGCCAAACTGGACACTCAGTTTGAGCTGCAATCAATAGTGTCTTAATTACAGAATCACGGGATATTTGGGATTGGAAGAGATCTCCTGAGATTGTCTAGTATAATAAGATGCTTCTAAGAACATAAGTCATCTTTGGGACATCAACTGTGACTGATCTCCTGCCAAGCAAAGGAATAGCAGAGCTTTCATTTGATTTAAAAACCACCCTACCATACACAGATCCTCTTTGGGAAAACGCAGCAGATATTTAAGTCCCGCTTCCCTTAAATAAGGATCTTTGTGTTCTAGTGCTATAAAAATGCCTGATGGCCTTCATAACAACAACATTTTAATAGCAGTTATCCTGAAAATGCAGCTCACACTTTGAGGGGGATTAAAGAAAGCATTTTGGACTTGACCAAGATGATACTGAAGGGGAAGGCATAGATGCTTTGCTTTGGCAACACTACTACAAAAAATTAACTTCTGGATAAAATCCAAGTGTTTCCCCTAACTTTTTGGCCCAGTCACAACACTGAATAATTAATTACTCTACCAGGTCCATTTGGAACCCAAAGTGAATTACTTGGTTTTTGGCTCAAACTTGCATCAGAAGACCTTTAGCTCAAGATACCTAGCATTTCACAATATAGCAAGGACTCCCCTTGGAGACACAAACATTTTGTTTCATTGACTGATTTTTTCTAGATATGTAGGGCACACCTTTCCCTGGAACTCAGGTCACATTTGCATAGTTGAATAAAAGTGCCATACATCTCCTCCTTTTTGGCTGTAGAAAGCAATGGAGAATTAATTCCTCTTGGAGCCTTCTTAAGCAACTACTTATCTCATTGCTGGTCCTTGTGCTCTTCCTTTTGGGGTTAGTGCAGTCCTCTGACTTGCCAGGGTTTCTCACCAGTCCAAACTGAAGACTCTTTACCTTTGAGAACAAGTTGCTCCTGCAAGCCAAACCAATAATAACTCACAGTTATTTGGGCATAGCATTAAACATTGCTGAGGATTTGTGCATCAGATCAGCTCTACAGATTTATTCTTTATAGTTCTGTCAGTTCACAAAAGAATCAAGACTGAGGAAAGATATTTGTTATTAATGTTATTACAAGAGATGACCCAGGAAAGAAGTTTTAACTCCTGAGTTAGGTGAAAAACAGTGGGTAAAGAATGGAGATTTTAGATTAGAAATCACTTTAGTCTTTAATAGACAATATTAGCATCCCACTATGGGAGACTGGAAACTGCTGTGAGTACCCCTACCAGTGGTTAGTTGGTGGATAAGACCCATTTCCTTTCTATGGTCTTAAAAGAGCAACAAATTTTGTATTAGCGGATTCAAACTTCAACATGTTGATCTCTTAGCCCATCTGACTAGTGAGAAAAGTTTTTAGCTCTTCAACAGCCCAAATGCTGATCCTCATCATATTGTACTGTTCTTGTGGACTTCATCATCAGTGGCTCCATTATACAAAGAGGCACTTGGACTACTGTATTAAAAAAAAAAAACCAAACTAAAAGACAACACTTCTAGTGCTTGTGTGAAATAATCCAGTATCTTCCCATTCTCAGATAATAACCTGAATGATATTTCCTTGCTGCTGTTTGAATGCAATGTCTGAGTCCTGTCTGGCTGCTGAGCAGACTTCTCCCAGACGAGTTTGAAACACATTTGGCAGCTCTTTGCCCATATGGACTCCCTCAGACATGCCTCCTGAAATTCACACAACTAGACAGTTGCTCAGAAATTGACACGTGTTCCCCTTAGACATGAAAGGTACTGTTAGCCTGTGACATCAGCTACTTTAACATAGTCAGATGCCACAAACACGAGTCTAGTATAAAACAGCATTTAGTTAGCTAGCAACCCTCTCCCAGTAATGAGATGGCACTTTATCACACTCGACAACAAACTAAGCAGAACTTCCTAATGGAAAACTGTTGCCTCTGTACTGAGTAAAAGGACAGTAGTGAACATAAGAGGGTCATAGTAGCCCAAGGAATTGTATTTTCATCATGTTAAGCAAATTTCCCTGTCCAGCCATCCAGGAGCCACTCAGGCTGTCACACTCACAGCACCTGAGCTGGGCCTGAGGCCGTTCTCAGCTGTGCCCCACACACTCACAATCAGGCCAGATGTGATCACACATCTCGATCCTAAAATAATTTAATCTTCATGCAATACCTAAATAACAAAATACCTGTTCGAGCTGGTGCACCCGGGGAGGGATCCTGAACAAAGTGTCCTGTCCCCGGCTGGCGCACAGGTCCCTGTGCCCTTTGTTATGCAAAGGGTCGGCAATCCACGGCCTCTTGCCTTGGGCCAACCCAGAGCTCAACCCGCGGCTCCTGCTGCAACTGCATCCCGAGATACCTGCCCTGAACGTATTCTTCAGCAATCATTTTCTCTCCTTGTTCTGCCCCCTGCCTTTCACTCATCTCCCTCCTCCTATTCTCCTTCTGGTGGAGATGCATTTCCACAGCAGGCAACCTCTTCCCTCTAATGAAATTTGTCTTCTATCAGCAAGATTAAACACTTGAAGGGGATGATATCTGTGAAAAACTCTTCCCTTCACTACATATTCCTCAGGAACTGATACTCTCCAGGACCAACAGGCCTTCTGAGTGAGGCCATGATGTGGCAGCTTTCTGAAGTGTCTGCAGTGAAAGTCTGGGAGGGCTGGAGCCACAACATCTAGTCAGCCAAACATGACTATCTCTGACTTCTCTTTCAACATCTGTAATTGTCCTAAGCCAGTGTCCTAGGGAACCAAAAAAAAAAAAAAACAAAACAAACCAACAACCCAGAAGTGAAAATAGTGGTGGTATGAAGTAAGAGAAGGAAAGGGAGCTATGCAAAGATGGGAGTAAAGGATTGAGAGAGAAGGCAAGAGATTTATTCAGCATTTCCTTGTCTGTCTCCTCCACAAACTGAATCACAGAAGCATGAAAGTAGATGTATTGAATCTCAAAGGAAATAAAAGAAGTGGAAAATTAACTACTGATGAAAAAAATAGCTGTGTCCAGGGATTCCTGCATATCAACTCTGAGCTCCTTCTTATCAGCTTAGAATAGAAAAGGCCAGGGGACTGGGGAGGAAAGGTCACACACTGACAGAAAACACAGGCAAGGGAAAAATGAGAGCTAACATGGAAATCAAAGCAGAAGAGCAGGGTGGAAAAGAGTTGATCCTGTTTCAGACGATTTGCATGCACTGCCCTGAGTGCCATTTCCCCATTTCAGCATCATGAATGAATGAAGGTGGTTTAAAGCTGAGGCTTAGAATAGCCACACCACTTTCTGACTTTCTTAACCCCATCTCTATTTGGCAACAGGTGAAAACAGTGGCCTGGGGTCACCTCCTAGAGCAGCTGCCACAATAAGCACCAGCATAGAGTTGGGCCAATTGTGAGCTGCTGCAGGCCAGGTCCCAGCTGACCTCAGGAGCTCTTCCCTGACTGTTACTAATGGCTTGGATAATGTACATGAAGCTGGCCTGTATATTTCTGTCTAGATTCTGGGCCTAGTGTTTTCCTGGATCTTATGCTATGGCTTCCCTTTAGTTTTGAATTAATTTTGGCCTTCTCTCCTGGGCCTCCCTATGCACTCTGACTTGAGCGGCCACCTCGGATTTCCAGATGATGAAGGATAAAGAGCTGCTTTCACATATCTTTCTGATGATAAACCAGTCCACGGTCACAGTATCATTGGAAATCACTAAAAAAGAATTGGAATAAGTGTATATAGTTATTACTGCACACAGCTAGTCATTTACAGAGAACCTTAAAGAGTGACTTCCAGTGGAAGTAAAACTGCTTGCCCAAGCATATGCCAAAGAAATGGTTTCCCACAAAAATGCCACCACTGCACACCCTGCCAATCCACATCAACAATGTACAAACCTGTCTCCTTTTTAGAAATCTTCACTCAACCTCAAAACTTGTCTCCCAAAGGGCAAATGTGACCCCAATATTACCTTCACGTGGACAGCAATCCAGCTATTCAAAAAAACCCCTCAAATCAGTACAAGCATAATGTCAGCAACATTCTATCTTTCAAAGACTGAATGTTTGCTCATAGTCAGGGCCAAAAAAGACATGCAGAAAGGTAGGACATGCCTGGGGACTCATTGGTGACATGATTCAGCAGAGTAAATTACAACCTCTTACAGAAATAGCTAATAGCTTTAAAGACGAGAACAAGATAAAAGTATGTGGGGGGTAAGCAGGACAGATGGGTTAACAAACATAATAGGATATGCATAATTCTCAGCTACTCAGGAACAGTAATCACAAATCACCACCTGCCCAGTTACTATCAGATGGCAGGTTTGCCTCTTCACAACAAATCTGTTTCCTGTGTATGCATCACAATCTTGGTGCGTTCACTTACCATGGTAACTTTTCTTTTCCTACACAGACAATTCAGCTTTGTGAGGAGGAACAGGAGTTTACACCTTCCTATATAAGACATTATTTACTATATTTGACTTAACAACATGTGAGTAAAGCAGATGAAATGAGGGAGCTTTCAGCATATCAGTACACCTCCTTTTGGTTTGCAGAAGCTTACTTTATACAAGACTCAACTTTGAACCTACAGAACCCTGCAGAACATTTTTTGAATTGCGTTTCACTCAGGAGGAGACTATTTGTAGTACCAGGAGAAAATAAATATGGAATCCTACAAATTCATTGGAACTGCTATATTACAAAACTTATCTCATCAAGAGACATTGCACAGAACATTTTTGAGCAGAACAAAAATTCCACTTGTGAAGATCCACATGAATTTGGGTCAATTTTGACACACACACACACACACACTTCTGGATAAAAGGAAAAAGTGAGATGTGGGGAGAGATGAGTGAAAGAAATCTCAAAATAAGTCTGATTTCTTTTTTTAACTGCTGAAATGATAGTGCCATTTTTAAAAACTGTCCAGGCTTACAAGAAGAAGAATTTTACAAGAAATGAATTAACATCCTCACTAAAATTAAAAGAAACTTTTCAGTTTTGGATTGAATGAGGCACCATCAGGCAATGGAACTCACCATTCTCTTTTTCCTTAATCTTACTTTATTTTTTTTTTTGTCCAGTCATTGAATTGAAAACTCCATTATTCACACAACTCAATCTGAAATAAAGGAAAGAGCAAGCCAGCTGTAGACTTCTTATATTCTGAATTAAAATGTCAGGCTATGGCAGACATGGTAGAATATTCTGTTGTCAGGGAATCACACACTATATAATCCCTTAATTATAACCAAACCTTTAGCAGTAGTTTCATGTACTCATAATATCACTGAATTTCAGGTATCCTCATTCTGAGCTAAACTTCCCACAGAGCATTAAGGGCACATGCAGTGAGCAGTAGGTCTATGAGATGATGGTTATCTAATTCCTCTGATGAAAAAAAAGGAAAACATCTGTCAGCAAGAGGGAAACTTACAACCTTGGGAGCTTTCATCATGGGACAGTGACATTGCTGGCTTGTCTCTAAAGAAAACTTTGGGAGGGAATTCTCAGGGAAAAAAAATAAAAAGCAATAATAGTAGGAGACTGTTTATTTGTTAAGGAAGGATAAGCCTATGGAGAAAATGGAACCTGGGCCTCAGAAACTTAGCCAGGTAGCCAGGAAGGAGCCCAGTCAAGTGAAGAATCTGCACAGAATGGGAGAGCTGACCTAATTTGCTTCTCCTTTCCCAGGCATCCTGCATTCACAACAGCTGAGTGATGAGCAGAATAGCAGACATCAACCTAGGGCCTGCATCCTACATGGAATGGGCAAGGGACGGGCAAGGGACAGCCCATCCAACATGGAGGTCAGAAATACTCCCAGCTTTTCAATGGCTTATTGTGACCTATCTTCCCTCCCTTCTTCCCTTGTTCTCATCAGGGCTTCTCTTGGCACAGATTTAACCTGTCCAAGCAGCCAGGTGATCAGCACTGATTTTTAAACCTGTGCTGGCCAGAGGAATAAGGGGGACATTCTTCAGGTTTGCTTGCTCACCACTCAGCCTTAGCAATTTCTCGTTATCGTTGTCCATGAGCCCGAGCCCACAGAAATGAGGAAAGTGGAAGTTATTTTCTGCTGTTGTTTTGAATGTGGAGTAGAGCGGAGCCTGGATTTCACTCTCAGGGCACTGCAGGGTCACAGGCAGTGCATAGACAGCACAATTGCTGATCTCTCCCCAAGGCATTGCACACAAGAAAGAAAAGAGACACATGGCACTGGCCAGGGTTCGCTGCTCTTGGCAAACTGCAGCAGCATCCCAGGGGTGAGCAGCTTCCCAAGCCAGCCCAGTCAGAAATACCAGCTCAGAGGTGATGGTTTTTTTGTTTTATGCACATGAGCAAGACAGCCACAGATCTGCAGCTCGGCAGATTTGGACTAAGGATGTTTAACTACAAGGGTAAGAACCTTCTGGGACAGGGTGCCAAGGCCTGTGGGGAGGCTCTATTGCAGGCATGTTGTTATTTGTTGCAGAACTGAATGCCACCATGCACTGGAAAGTGTTCTGCTACAGAGTAAGATTTTGGGGCCTACTCCTGGATGCTTCAGTTATTCTGTACCAAACTTGTTCCACATCCCCTGAGCTGCTAAAGAGACAAGAGCAGAACAAGGCCTGCTAACCCCTGCAGTGCCCTCTAACCTGGTGCTCCCCTGTTGCCTGATCATCAGCTTACAGTAGGGTAAAAAGGAAAAATGAGACTTGCAAACATTCTCATTGAATTCCACCTGCTCCCTGTCAATAGGTAGGACAGGAAAATCTGCACTATAAAGAAGTCAAAGAAGCCTAATATATACAATGGCTCTGTAGCACACTGCATCATCCCCTGATGCAGGGGTAAGCATGCAATTTTGCACAATCAGGCCCCTTTCTTGGATGGCTTCCTTGAAGTCTGAGCATGATCTCTAGGTAAGGGAGGCAGGTAAATTCTTACCTTACAAAATCCCCGCAGACTGCGATTCTAACCAGTGATGGCCAAACCAATCTGCCCAGAATAGCTCATCAGAGTAGCTGGTGAGAATAAAAACAACCTGGACATTTATGCCTGTGTTCCCCATGAACTGCCCACAAAAGTCACTGGCTCAATAAAACACTGACCCTCTGAAAGACAATCATAGATCACTGTATGTGACTTCACTCACTGTTTCCCCATGGATTTTGCCTTAGCCCTGCACTCAGGTGAAGCTCCTCTGAAGAAGCCCTACAGAGCTGCTGCTATCACCATTGTGCTCCTTGGGCAAGGGCTCAGCTGACTCTTGTGTGCTCTCAGAAAGCAAACCTCCTTCCCTTTACTTTTTCCTGCAGCCAAGCACTACATCTCACCCCCACCCCCATCACTGCCAGTGGGCTTGACGGGAGGGCTACATCTTCCTGCCCTCAGATGGCTGCTCTTGGGAGGGAAGGAAGCTCACCCAGATGGATTTCAGCAGTTCCATGAGTATTTTATGGTCTTTTACTGATTTACAGCCAGTTCAGCATTCTTGTAAATGGCTATAAATTGGATTGAAGTCATAAATCATAACCAGAGAAAGAGAGACACAGTCTCTGAGTCCCAGCTCAGGCTAAACCAGCCTCTATGAATATATGGAAGAAACCTGCTCCCTCAATCAATACACACAGCTCAGGCTTCAGCAATGGTCCACAGGGTCCAACCCTATTCCTTTTCCACAGGGCTCTAACAGCAGCTACACACTGCATGTGTGTGAGGCACTGAGAATTCCTCGCTCCCAACGCCTGCCAAAACCAGCTCTAACACAGGGGCTGTCCCCACCGCCTCAGGCTCTGCACACTTCCTGACCCTTGCTGTACTTATAAGTGCACACATACACATTCCCTGTGAGCAGGGAGGCAGACCAGCACCATTCACACCAAACTCAAAATTTCTTTACACAGATCAGCAAGGGGAGATTCCCACATCACACGCTACCTTTCCAAAGCAATTGCCTTCTTTCTCCACTGAGACTGGCAGAAAGTTGCAGGTTGTTACTCTTCTGAAACACCTGATTTATTCCTCATGGAGCACTGAGAGTTGAAATGCCTTACTTCCACTCCACAAGCCTGGTACCTAAAACCTAGGGATTTGTATCATTCTCTTTTGTTTCCCTAGGTCATTTTTTTAAATCTAGGCTGTAAGCATTTATGAAAGCATCTGACACAGCTGTCTAGCTTCAAAGCAGACCCTTCTTATTTCTGTAGATGACTGCAACCCACGAGCTGGTTCTTTCCACCTCCGTAACAACCACTGTACTACCCCTAAAGGCAGGAGGCATCACCTCACTCCCCTACTCACCCTTGCAGCTCACCACAACACAGTCCTACAAACACCAAAATCCAAGAAACCCAAGTGACTGCCATTATCAGGCTCTTTGAAGTCCTGAGGGATGCCAGGTGAATTTCTTTAGCCCTCATTTTCTAGGCAGAGGACTTGATGAAGATAAGCCTAAATGGCTCCCCTTGCAAGCTTAAAGGGCTCCTGCAGCTGCTAGCATAGGAGGAAGAAATCCTACCATACCTACAATAAAAGAGGAGTGTTGCTTTCTTAAAGGAACTTGAAAAGATGCCACAAATGCCTGTCCAGTACTACCTGCATAGGCATCACAGCATCAGCATTAAGATGCTGCAAAGAATTGTGTCATTGCCTAGCTGGTGACCTAGGGTACACACCCTATTCATACAGGCAGTGACCCCTTCTCATGTCTATTTGGCTCAGACTTGCTTATGTTTATTTATTATTTGGACAGATGGTTTGGTTTAGTCTTACACATGCATCTGTTGAAATGAAATTATGTGCCTTGCTCTGTCTATACTCTGGCATTTTTTTAAAATACAAACCACTGCTTAATTGCCAACATGGAGAATGACCTCACAGTAGACTTCCCTGAAAAAATGAACCACTGATGATGATGTCATTTTCTAAAAGCCTGAAAGAGGAGGTGAACTACTTGCTTATTCAGCTTTTCATTAATTAATCATTTTGTTGTTACTTTGTGCTCCCCTTTGTGTTTGCTTCTTTTCCTTCCTTGTCTTATTTCACTTGTTTGTGCATCACTTTGTGATAACACCTCAAAGCCCTAGATGGGGACCAGCTTCCTACTGTGCTGAGCACAACACACAACAAAAAGATATTCATGTTTTCACATGGGCAAGGGTGACTGTTTCTGGAGTTCTCTTGAGTTTTGTTCCAGGAGCTTTCAGTGGATAATCCAGGCATTACTTTTAAGGGTTCTGCCAAAGTGTCTAAAAGTAAGCCCCAAACTGATAGGTCAGAGTCTCTTTAGCGGCCTTGCATCTCTTTGGGAGCAAAATTTAAAATAATTTTTTAAAAGAAAGGCTGAAAAATAAAAATCGTAAACCCTTGCTTTGAAGAGAAAAACCACAATTGTTTTGGTGTAGTAAATAATACCATGATTAATAGCAAAAGTAATAATAATAATTGACCTGTAGTTGCTTGCCAAGACTTTAAAAAAGAGTCATAGTAACTTGACCATTTGTATCAGCATTCTGATTCTTGGAAAAACATGCTATTTTAAGCTGCGTCTAGTTGGCAATGCTAATACCAAGGTAAAATAGTTAGCGCATTGATGGTTGAGAACATTTCAGGAAATTATGAAAGGAACTAAATGTTATTCTTACCCTTACTGATTACTATTATTTTCCTTTAGACACTTACTTTCATGTCTTGATTTTTTTTGTTTGGGTTTCATTTTTATTCTTTTCATTCATTCTCATTCTACACTGAAGGTCTGGTCACCTAACCACATATCTGTATGCTGCACTGTGAACAGGGCAGATAGAAAACAAACAAGCTAACCCAGAACCGATGGCACCAGCACAGTACAGTCAGTGTTCCATTGGCCCTGTCATGCAGCAGGCATCTGTGACTTGGACATGCATCCCATGGACACACCAAAGCAGCTTTGAATGAGTTCAGAGCTTCTGTATCAAGGAGCATGGGAAACAACATGTATTCTGTGGTTCAGGACCTGGGTACAATCAAAACAGCTTGCTTGGTTGCCTGGAGCAGCAGTGTTCAACTTATCCTAGTTCTTCCCATCACAGCCCAGATTTAGCTTTTCAGATATCTCCACATGGCTCTCAGCCTTTTCTTAATAGGACAATAACAAAATTGAGTTTGGCTAATGGCTGGAGACTCTTCTGGCACTGACACAGCCTGGCACAGAGCCATGAGCTTGTGCTGCCATCACTGTTGATTCTGCTTGCAGGCCTGGGGGTCAGGAGGCACATCACCAGCACACACACACCCCCAAGCACGCACAGCCAGACACTGCCCACGTGCTGATGTAATTTGCAGGAATAAGGCAATGGATCTCAAAGGTGCAATCCAGCTTCAGTGGCTCTGAAGGCCATGTGTTGTTTGCCCAAATGATGCCAGCAGATAAATCCTAAACATTACAGATCAAGACACTTATATTTTTCTTATGCATTTTTTTCATTGAAGTTCTAGTCCAGGAACTTCTAAGGGGCTGCTATTTTAATACCACTACTACTACTATTAATAATATTAATAACAACAATAATAGAAACAGTTAATAGCCAAAGGAATAGGAAAAGCAGAGGCAGAGGTGTTTCAAATTCTTTTAGACTTCATTTGCTGAGCAAGAGAAGATAGGATTAGTGAAATCCAGAAGGTGACACCAAATCATTAGGGTCAACCAAAGTAAAGGGACTCAAAAAATTCAGATGTGATAGTAGTTTCTCCATAAATCTCCCAACTAGGATGTCACCCTCAGGCTGAATAGACTCTTGCAATGAAATAGTTGCCCTTCACTGGGTACTGCTGATTCTTTCCTGTCAAAGAAGATTTATTCATAGGAAATAATTAAAAAACAATTCAGAACTTTCTTCCTATTTGAATGGATTATATTACATTAATTAGTGGAGGGTGGGTTTTAATTTTTTTTTCTTTGTCCCCAAGGACAAGAGACATTTGTGCTTACCACAAGGTCTTCCTTCACCCCAGACCTCTTCTTGCTACTTTAAATGATATACACTGTTCACCATGCTGTAAAAGTGCTAAGCATGGCATAATTTTTGGAAACAAAATGTCTCCCTCCCTCTTATTCTCTCACACACATGGCATCTCAAAACGCAATGGCAGACTATAAATTCACACCAAGGTTATGGAGACTTTTGTCAGAGAGCAAGGAAAAGTTGGCTATTTTTTGATGGCCATTCTCTGTGAACTGTGAAGAAAACAACCACTGCCATCATCAGATTCAGTCATAAAAGGAGTGATATTAGAAAAATGTTTTCTAGTATGAAAGGTTGCTCCCAGCAAAGCACAGTCTTGCGCTTTTGTGTTTGCTGTGTGTGGCAGCCTTCCTTTGGCCAAGGTTTCTTTAAACCAGCAGATACTCCGGCTCTGTGTGGCTTGAGATCTCCAAGAAACAATGTCTTGTGTCTTTTGGATCCAGGCACAGTGTTATGTGTCAAGTCCAACATTGGTCTTGGTTCTCTGTTTCTCACTGCCCACTGACACCTGCAGAGCTGGCTGGAAGGAGACACAGCTGCCTGAAAGGAGACACCAGATACCTCTGGCCCAAATGCCTCTTCTGTGTGCCTCAAAGCCCATGTTTCCAGCTTCTGGCCTTCAACCCCTCTGTTCCCCTCTTGTTGTGCTACCTGCAAAGGAGAGAGCACAGCTGTAGTTATTTCAGAGCATTAAAAATGTCAATATAAATGGTGCACAACAGAAAGTTAGGACCAGACACTGTGAACATGTAAAAGTGCTGTTGCCCTGGCCCTTGCATGATCTTTATCACAATCTGGTAAGAGAGAGAGGTTTCAGAGCAGCACCAGTGCCTTTAAACATCCTCTCCACTGCAAAGCTCAGGCAGTGGTGCAGAGCACAATGCAACACCAGTCAGGGTTTCCCTGGGTGGGCAGGGAGTCTGAAGAACATTGCCCATTTAGCACTGTAGGACTGCTGGACCTGGGGCAGGGTCTAGTGGGGGCCCTGAGTGGGTATCTGTGCCGACATGAAGCTCCCTGTACTGAGGAAGGGGTAGGCAATGAGGGTCACTACCCTGCCCAGCACTTCCCAAAGAGTCAGGCTCTGGTTTACCAACGAAAACCTTCTTTGCGTGGCAAGCGTAGGGAGGGAACGGAGCTGATGAGATTCATGTCTGCTAGCCCTGTGCTTTGCAGTCCTACTTTTAATTGGGGTAAATAGAATCAGAATGACAAGTGCAGAGTGATAGCTTCGATGTGCTATTTGTCTAGTGAGGAATTTGTGAAATATGTGTTTTTCTGTAGAGAGTGCATGGCTGTAAAGAAGGGCCAGAGTCAGCACAACCTCAGAGCGATGGAGAATAAAGCATTCTAGTTTTGTGGCCATTGATCTGATGACACTGTGGGTAATGGATGGACAAGGTTAGTCTCAGAATGTCTGATTTTTCTGAAATCGTTGCTGGAGTCAGACTTAAGGTTGCTTCACCGTGCAATTCTGTATTTACTGTTATTAGAGATTCTCATCTCTTCACACTCGCTTTGAATTTCCTATGCTTTTAGTGACTGATGGGTTTGGAAGTTTTTTTAGAGAAGCATATAATTCTGGAAAGATATTTTTATGTGATCATTTTTTTGTTTACCTGAATTCTATTAATCTTCCCCTGCAGTCTGAGATCCATGTTTTTATATGGAATTTCGTTTTGCAGTTAATTTTTTGCAGGACATATCTTCTGGTTTTTTTGTTTGTTTGTTTGTTTGTTTGTTTGTTTGTTTGTTTGTTTGTTTGTTTGTTTGAGAGAAGGTTTAAATTCAGGTAAGAAAAGAACCCACCCTGATTAATTAATCAAACCTAAGTAGCACAGACAGGTTGCAGACCTGTTGGGGGCTGTACTATAAGAACAGCTATTCTTGGGGAAATGCCTCCATAGACAGGGAATTGTATATTTTGTTCTGAGGTGCTGCACACTGTCCTTCATTAAAGGAACCTTTGAAGAAAGAGCTGTGACAGAAGAAAGCAGGAACGTGGCAACTAAATTGATGCTTGCAAAAAGAAATGAAGCCTTTCAAAGCACTCATGTATTTCCATAGCACTGCCTGCCACTGAGGGGCATCAGCCCAGACTGTTAAGTCCACATGCAGCTTTGAAGTCCCTCTGGATGCCCTACTGCTATGTAATTCCCAGATAACCATATTATTAAAATAGTCCCAGTTGCAACCTGCCAGAAGATGGTGTCCTATCCTATCAGACACAGGTCTCAGCACAGTGATCCAGGCATTCATGACTGATTATTGCAGCTAATAGCTAGTGAAGAAGGCAGGCATCCTGGAAAAGCTCCAGTTGAGAAAACACAGTCTCTGGTCTCCCTAGCAACACCGATTACTGTGACAACATCACCCGACTGCTCCCTCATTTGTACTGGCCACCAGTGAAGACAGAGTCACCTTCAAGGTCTCTGCCCCAATACTCCATGCCTGCCACGGGTTCTGTCTGAGTTGCCGAAGAAATTCACCTTTCTGCATAACCCCACGGTTACTTTGCCGCGCAGGAATGAGCAGACGGTTGAATTCAAGGCTGGAGTGTGTGTTGGAGATAGGATTTTGCAGGGCTTTGGATCATTGTGTTACTCCCAGTGAGAGTAAGTGAGAGAACAGTGAGAACCCTTGTGGTAGGTCCTGCCCTCTCCACAGACAACTCAGTTCCCCGACATAATCTTCCAACAATAAGCTCACGCACAGAAGTCTAAACAAACAGATCACCCTATAAACTACTCCATCTCTTTCTTTTACAGGGCAGAGGAGGGAAAAGGACATAAAGCTTGTTACTTTCGTTTCTATTTTCCAATGTTTGGATCACTCTCAGGCAGCGTGTCTCTGGAACTGCCCAAACTAACAAGAAAGCTGTTGTGGTCAGAAGTGTTAAGTGGTATCTGGCCCATTCACTCATCCTGGGAGATTCCTATAAGCCCTATGAGAGATTCCCATGCAAGTGAGGATACCTTTACACAGCACTGCCTGGGGTTGTGAAACCATACCCCCAAATCAGCTCTTTGCTAAGCTGCCTTAAATCTGTTAGCAGGTCCTGAGGAATGACCCACAAATCTTCTTTCAAATTTTTAATTCATTCCTTTCTGCTGAGTTCACTCCCCTTTTTTTGCTGTGTTTCCATGAACAATCTCACAAATCAGTTTACTGGCAGGGATGTTTGTAGACATGGCAAATTTTAAGTCAGTGTTGCATACTATTTGTAGAAAGTGCATTTCAAATTTGCTGTTACAGGTCTTGTTGCTGCCTCCATTAAAAAGCATTTCCACTAGAAGAATGGAATTCAAAACACAGGCTCGTGTTTGCACCCCAAAATCCCTTAGTACCTGAAAGGAGAAAACTGACAGTAAGCAAAACTGTTCTATGTCCCTTCTTGAGCATAGTTCTGCTTATAAGAGCAGCTGTACTGGTTCAGACCACAGGTCTGTGTACCATAGAATACTCTCTTCTGCAGCAACCACGAGAAGAAACTCAAGGAAATGTGAGAATGGAGCAACCACTTTGCCAAAGACAAATATGCCACAGTATAAACCCATTAGGGACTTTGCTGTTACTACCAATATCCCAGGGACGTGCTCAAATATTCAGGTAAGGGGAACACTATGACTGATCAAACAGGTTGATGGATTAGTTGACCTTATTTTAAGACAAGCAATATAGTCATGCTTTTAACATACAGTGATTTTCATGGAGAATAATAAATATTCTTGTGTGACTCTCAAAAATAAACTATTTTTAACCCACACTTCAAAATATTTTTGACTGATAACTCTGAGCAAACATAAAAATGATCACAAATTATCGGACCTTGTGGCTTGAACATGAGCAAACTTGGACCTCAGTAGCAGATAACATCTGATGAAGCCAGGCAGGTTAAAATGGAAGCTATGCTTTTTATGAAAGATCAAAGGTGATCAGCCAGAGCAAGAAACTCCCACATGAAGGAGAGTGTTAGTCATGTTTGAGTGTCTTGAGATCAACAGCTGACCTCATCCAAAGAGTTGCTTCTTAGCTAAACACCTATTATGCTTTAGTCAACAACAAATTATTGGGTTCAATCCAGGGGTAACTGGGTGAAAATTAATGGCTTGTAACACTTGGAAGGTCGAAACAGATGATCTAGTAGTCCCTTTAGTCTTCATCTCTGGGTCCATGAGTACACAATGGACACATGGTTCATTATAAAGAGTGGTGCACAGCCTCAGCTGATATAAATAGACATTGCACCAATTTACACTTGATAAGCATCTGGTCAGACTTGCTCAGCTGCACACTCTGGCATGAGAAGTTGTCAAGACTAAAACTAAAAAATGGCTGGAACACATCAGAACTGATGGACCAGATGGTGAGGGGGGTTTGCAGGAGCCTCACCCATGCACATCGCCCTGTCAGGAGAAGTCTCCGTCTCATCCACAAGACATTCTGCTTGCAAGATGAGGAGAGCAGATTCCTGGGGAAGTATGGAGCAAGCTCTGCTGTCTAAGGGAAGTTTCCCTGAGTTGTGTGGGGCTACCAAAAGAGTGCTGCTTTGCCCACATTTTCTCTCAAAGCAGCCTCCTCATGAGGAGGACACCATTCCCCAACCCAGTGTCATTCCCAGACATCCCACCTTATGTTACATTTTTTTGTCCTAGGGTTTATAAAATTGAGAGCAATTGGGTTTCTTTCATGCTGCCATCACGTTAGAGTAGTGACAGAGAACATTTCCTTTGCTATTGTCTGAAAGCTAATCTCAAAGGGAAAATTCAGGTTGCTCTCAATTCCTGCCTGTTTTCACTTGTCTCCCCATGTATCATGCTACTAGTGTTTTCCTGTTTCTGAAATACTTTTTAAGTATGTGTAGGTTATCATGCTCACAGTAGTTGCTGTTTAACCAATCTCTCCAGACTTTATCCTTTTAATCTTTCTTTCTAAATCAATCCCTCCACTCCCTTGATCATTTCAGTTGCTCTCCTTTGAACAGCTCCTGTTTGTCAATAACTCTTCCTAATGACTCATGTGGAACAGGAAATATGTGAAACTTCAAGGCATAACAAAACACAGGAGCAGCACAGGTTCTGAGTCCTGAATACTGGGGATTTGCATCATAATGGAAGAGCTGCCTACAGGGAATTTGTGAGCACTGCCTATAGTGCCTGTCCCCCAGAAAGCTTCACACAGAGCCTATGGGACAACTGGTGCAGAAAAGCCTGGCAGCGTGGTGATGGATGTGCTCAAGCACCCAAGGCCTGGAGGTCATGTTCCAGCCTCATTAGATGGCCAAAGGCTCTCTGTAGGTACAACAAAACCAGTCTGGTTTGGGAGCTGTCTCAGGGCTTGCAGGAAGAAACACTGCAGCTCTATTCCTAAAGCAAATGTACACATATATTAGGACAGGGAACAGCCAGATGATGTGAGGTCATTCACTGCAGCCCTGAAGTATGTCCATATGATGCATATACACCCTCCCCACAGATGGGATGTAATGCTGAGGACTGACACCATGGATAAAGGGAATTTTCTAAGTGAGGAATTTTCTAAAATACGAAAATGTAGCCCAAATTGTAGTACTATAAGAGAATGTAAAGTGCAGCAAGGGAGATGTAAAATGGAGATTAAGGAGGGTATAATGAGCTTTGCTGAACAAATCATAGCATGGCAAACCCATGCTCAGACTCTGTGGACATTTGACTTCCCCCTGGGAGCAAAACGGTGCAGTTCTCCCAAATAAGAAGACAAGAGCTGATTACAAAGGAGAGCTCAAGGCAGGGAACAGTTCCTCCCACAGCACAGGAGTCATCCTGCAGAGGCAGCCTTCGTAACAACTTGCAGGACTTAAGCATGATGAGTCACTGGCTGGCATTCAGAGTACATACAAAGTTTCCCCAGCCATTCAGGTAAAACAGCCTCCTCAGACTGACAGTACTGCAGCCCCATAAGTGTGGGGACATGAAGAAACCTCTCGCAAAGCTCCTTGATCTCCTCTCTGACTCCAGCTTTTGCTTAGGGTATTGGTTTCGGCCTACAAAAGAGCTTAAAATTACGCAATAGGGATAGTGGGTCTGTGGTTAGAGAGCCATGGGCAACCAAGAGGAGGCAAATGTTGCCTAATTTCCAAAAGTATCAATTTTTTTTCTTTCACTGCATCACATTTCAGTATTGTGGAAGAAGCTTGTTAGAGATAAACTTGCATAGAAACAAAATGAGCAAGGAATCAATGCCCCCCACAGGAGGTGCCAGATCAATAGCAGACTCCAGGGAGAGGACGGACAGAGAAGTCCCAGTTTGGTGAGACACAGGCAGGCTCAGGATGCTCAGCTACCTTTAGCAAGTCCTCTTCTTTCCTGAGCCTGAGGGACTGCTGTAACTTCCAGGCTTTAATTCAGTCCCTGCACATTGTGGAGAGCTGTGCATGCTGTTGATGGCATGAGCCGACCTTTGGGCCTAACACTACGGAGCAATATGCTAAACTGCTGCTGGGCATGTGTGCAGCAGCTGCGAGGGTCAGCACAGACACCTTCGTGCCTGTAGCACCAAATGGACATTTTGCAGGCCTGATTTTCCTCTGTCATGACAGACCCAGCTTGGCCACGTGTTATTCTGCCTGAGAACTGGGTGAAACACTTGCACTGTGGAACTGAAAGCACCTCATTACAGCAGGAGAGTTGTCTTTGTGGGAAGAAATGAAGAAAATCCCCTCCTCACCATACAAAAAGTTTCTTTGGGGATGTCAACCTTTTCTCTCACACAGGTGGAAACTCCTCTATAGGTGTGTGTTCTATAGCACTAGCAGAGCTCTGCCCATCAGTTCTTTCAAACAAGGTGGTTTAAAGTTACTGCCTTGCAAAAATAGGCAAGTGCATAATGGCCATCAATATTATCTTTAGGACTGCCTGGCTAACCAGAGGGATGAACCATCCATGGCTAGAGTGGTATGAGGTCCATGGAAAACAACGTATTTTTCTCCTCCAGGGTTTTTCACCTGGGAAGTGAGGAGAAGGGTGAGAGGAGGGAATAACTTTTAGATGTTCCTCCCAGGCTGAAAAGGGTCAGAGGCATGAGAAATGTCACAGCAGATAAAACCGCGAATTTCCAAGTGGATGGTAAACATCTTCAAATGCTCAAGGAAGGGGGCTTCAGAGTAGTTAAACATCTTCAAATGCTCAAGGAAGGGGGCTTCAGAGTAGCTGAGCTTTTAAGCAAAGCAGACAGTGGCTTATTCAAATAGCTTTTTGTACAAACGCCTGTGGGACTGAGGGAGTAGGATGGAGGGTGATTATTGTAACTGTGTTTTACAGAGAAGCTAAAGATGATCCAATTAGAAAACAGAGCACCTTACCTCGGAACAAGGAGAAAACACTGAAAAAAATCATTAAAGATAGAGTTAGAAATCTTCTAGATGAGTCTAACGCAATAGAGATAAACTTGTCTGCCAGTTTCTCTAAGCGTGACTTGTACTCCTCTAGCCTATTAGGATTCTGGGGAAGAGCTAATGAAATACTGGACTGAGGAGAAGGGGTGGTGGGGGGGATATAATTTATTTAAACTTTTCAAAAGCCTTTTGATAAAGTCTTTCACAAACAGCTATTAACGAAATTTGTTGCCCATAGGGTGGGAGGCAAAGTCCTGACATGGATTAAAACCTAGATAAGAGGTAGGAAACAAAGGAGAGGAATAAGCGCCCAATTCTCTCTGTGAAAGGAGGTTAATAGCAAGATGCTCCAGGGATCAGCATCAGGACCAGAGATGTTCAATATGTTTATTAATGATCTAAGAGAAAGCAGAGAACAACAGAAATACGAAACTTTGCTGATGGCACAGTTTACTTCTTGCAGTAAGTAATTGGCTGTGTTTGACTCTCTTCTTGTGTTCATGGCTTGTCTATGAATAGATCACCGGTTTTACTAATAGGTCTATAAATATAATTGGAAGAATGGCTCAGTCTGGTGAACAGCACTGAGACTGATTGCAGGAGGAGGCCTACAGGTGCTGGTACATCAGCCTGGGACAGATGCAGAGTCACAAAGCAAGAGGGTTTCTGCATTCAACCCTCCATGAGCTCTGGAAGTGCTGCTTACTGTAAATCTGCTGCTTCTGATGTCACTGTCTGCTAGTGCTCAAGGATTGTGGTATAAGCCATGTCAGGATCCCCAACATCATCACTATTTCATACTTACACTCCTGGATGGTATGAATCTGGGTTCATGTAAGCTCACAGGCCCTTTGCCAGCACCCCCCAGCCATTGCCCATGGGAGCACTCATACATGCACCTTTATGTGTATTGCTGTATTACTTCTGCATTTCAAGTCCTGATTCAGCAAGTTCTTCCCCATGCAGCCAAGCTTTTGGCTGCAAGTTTTAGGAATTAAATGCACACTTCACCACATCCCTGTACTTCTGCCAGAGATGCTCTGTGGTGCTCTCACAGGGTGCTGTGACCTGCACCCTGCCCCATCCAGATCCAGTTTCTGTGCTGCCTCCATGTGCTGGCCTTACTCTGGCTCCTATTTGCTATTCATCACTCTGACTGAAACACTCAGCTCCTAGCAAGGTAGTTATTGTAGGCAAGTTAAAAGTCCTCCTTCACAGTCACTGCTGCCACATAAGTTTGTTCAACTCACTGTATTAAAGTCATTAGTGCCAGGCAGCCCTGGAGAAATGCTTTATGTCATCATTTTGCTCTACAGCAACCATTTTTTTACAAAGTTGAGGTTGCTACTTCAGAATATCTCAGTGGAAGCTGCCTGTATTTACATCTTTTGCGAGACAATAAGCAAGAAAAGTCTTAGAAACATGATTAGAAAAAATTTCATTTTCCAAGTACTTTTTAAAATTGAGACTTTATTGAATTGATCTCTGATAATCACACGCTGCCAGTCCAGAATTACCAACAGAAACGTTTTTGGGTTTTTTTTCTTGTGGTCATCAAATTTCATTTTATGTTGGTCTCCTATAAAGAGAATAGAAACTTTCTTAGCTGATCAGACCATGCAGTTCCCATGCTGCTGGTTTGTCCCAGCTCTGTGCCAATATGACAGAGGACAAACAACCAGATCAACACATTGGCTGTGAAGGTGACAGAGGAGGAAGAGAAGTGTTAGTCAGTCTGTACAGTTCCTTGGCACATAAGGTGTTACTGCCAAGGAAGGTACTCCCAGGTGATATCTGATTCGGCAGATCCTCTCTTGCAGTCGGTGAGAAACTGCTGATTAGTCAGAGGTTATGTGCACCCCTTCTCCCACCTCTTGCCAGGTACTGAGGAATGAACCAAGGAACAGGGGTACTCTGGGGCGTAAGCACCTTCAAGGACCAGTAGCAGCAGAGTTGATGCAGTTGTCCTCATGCTAATGAAGATGGGTGTTTGAAGGCAGAGACTCCTCCTGCGATCTGCTGGCGTTGTCACTTGACACTTCTCACCAGCTGGTGAGTAGGAAAAAAGAATGTTCTGGTGTCAGTGTAAAATAAGTGGCTGCAGTGTGTAGTCGAGTTGCTGGAGGTTTCATAATGCTGTCTTCAGTCTTTTATATATATATGCAGCCATGTACGAGCAGAATGGCCTCCATTTCAAAGCTACTCCATTCTGTCAGAAACAAGCTGGAGCAGCCAGGCGACCGCTTGACTGATGTCACGGAGGGAAGGTGCTAAGAAGGCAAATGCAATACGAACTCAAGCTCAGCATGCTGCAAACAAATTGAGCTGCTGCGCTAAAGTTGTGAAGAAAAGAGATTTTCCTATTATTTATACAGTGGTCCTAGGCATCAGGGAAACAGGCAAGCTGGAAATGGAAATTCCCATTGATGAGAACAAATCTCCTATTATTGTCATTGCTGAAACCTGCAGGGATTAGTCACATTACTCGGAATTTTTAACAGTGTAAGTTACAAACATTTGAGGGAAAATGGAGTGAGTAAAGTCATAGGGGTGATGCTCTGCATTAAAGACACTACTGCATTTTTTTAGTTACTCAGTTCTCCAGAGCATAGTCTGATCCTTGCGCTTACTAGTAAAACTTTTTAGAGGGTGACTACTGGGGTCTTTCAGACACCACTAAATTAATGATTTAATAATGATTCAGCTCATCTCTGTAGCATATGGAAATTAAAAATACAATTATTATGGAAGGATTCCAATTTCAAAATTTGCTAGAGGTTTTATGCAGTCAACAGGAAACACCATTGATGCTTCTGAAGTGTAGAGATAATTATTTTCTACCGTGAAAACATTACATTCAGGTTGAGGTAACAGTCTACTGTTGTTCTAATTAGGTAGGGTGAAGAAGAAAGAAATGCTGGTCTAAGCTGTTTGTTGCCTCTGAAGGGTAGGTCTCAAGTCAATGAGGGGTGCAGACTGAGACAGACAGATGTGGAAATCAGTATTAAAAAAAATCAGACTTGAATGTATTCAAGAGCACATTACACTGATATGCACTGATAGAAAGCAACCTGGGAACCATAAATAAAGAGAGGGAAACACTGAGGACAATTATAAATAACTTAGAAGAATGATAAGCTCCTGGACTGCAAATTGGCATGAGAAGCTATTCAATGATCCGTGTTTAACAGGATGATTAGTGTATGACTGGTTAATAACAGTGCAGAGAAATGTCACTGGGAAAAGCAGACGTATGCACCTGCATAAGCCTTTGGATAATACCAACAGCATGAACAGGTACAGGAATGCTAGGAAAAAACATTGCTTTTGCATCTGTGAGAGTCCCTGTACCCGGACACATATACACACCCACAAGAGGGCTCACACCTGCCTGTCAACTGATCACCTGGATGAGAGAGTTAATAAAAGGTTTTACTCATTCAAACTTGTTGCAGCAGGAGCTGTCAATCCCTGGAAGCAGCTACAGGGACCAGTGATCATGATTTGATTACACTGAATATGAGCACAGGGAGTATCCTGTCAGGAAATAATATACATATATTTATACACTTGGCCCTTTGAAAAGGCAAACTTCTCAAGTGTCAAAAGTAAAATGTATTAGGAAAGAGCATATAAAACATATGTATACATTTGTGCAAACACCCATTTGTGTATGTGTGACAGCTGGGAGCTCCTCCAGCAAAGGTTATCAGAGGCCTCAGAGGCCACCATGGCACAGTCACTCCAGGAGATGACCAAGGAGAAAAACTCAGTAAGACTGAGTAGTAAGAGAGATAGTGTGGAATTCAGAATGCTTATGTACCATGTTAAGAGGGAAGAAAAAAGGGGAAAATGGAAACAACTGGCATTATTAAGAAGACTGAAGTTCAAAAACAAGCATATAGACAAGCACGCCCAAGCTAAGGGAATCTCATGGCAAGCATAATAGTGGGGAGAAATCAGACACCAGATCTGAACTTTGTGACAAGAGCTCCAGCCCCAGCAAGCCAGGAGAAAGAGCCTCAGAGCTTGTGCCCACTGCAGCAGCCTGTGGAAGTCCTCAGGAGGAGAAGGATCACAATGACAGGGCTGTACAAAGTCTCACCACAGAAGAGCACAGCAACCTGCAGGAATGGGAGTGGAGCTCCAGTAAAGAGCAACCACTTCCCCACCTGTCAGCCAGGGACTACTAGCAGGATGGGGGGACTGTGGAGCACTTGCAGGTGGGAGGATCCCTGCTTTCTGTCAGGGCTGTGTGGTGAGGATGGTGGGGAGGGGAATGGGGTGGTCAGGGGGTTCTCTCTGTTCTACTGAGGGAACAGGGAAAGTTTCTTCTCCCTCCTGTTGCTGAGCCAGTGTGTCTGGGCGCCAGTGCCAGCCTGAGGCTGGGTGTCACACTAACAGGTCCTTGTGGCTGTGACGTTTCTAAGGTGTCTTTTCAGAGCCCAGCATCACAGCTGATTCATGCTTAGGCAGCGAGTGGGGCCAGAGATGCTGTCAGGATCACTCCCACATTCAATTACTCACGGCAGCCTGTGCACATGCCTTGTCACTTGATCTCATCCCCTGTCCCTTCCCAGAGGCAGAGGTGCTTCCAGCAGCAGAGGGCTGCTGTCTATTAGAGGTGCAGGTGCCTCTGTCCTGTCTTCTCCCACCCTAAAAAACACCAGCTGAGGAAGCCAGACTCCACAGGGAGGTTAAAGTGGGGATGAAACCATTGGCTCCACATCCATCAGCTCCCACAGCCCTCACATGAAGAGCACAAGGGGCTATGGTTGATGCCAGGTCAGGAGACTATGAGATGCAGCAGGGAAAGAGAGAGCGGGGTATCAATGGCTGCTGAACTGGGACCCACAGTACTAGCCTGGGGCTTTGCACTTGGCAGATCCTCATCACAGAAGACAACTTTGTGGCATTATTACCAGTCAGCACTTCTCCCTCACTCACTTTCCCTTTCATCTAGGTTGCTGCAGTTGCATTTAATGACACAACAGATGTATTCATTTGCATCTTTATACAGATCTCTAAGCTCTACAAATGGGTGGGTGGGCGTGACCCCATTTCCCCAAATTATTCAGCACCTTTCAGTTATGCATTTCTCTCTTTTATAATGTCTTTTTGAAGTATATGGAAGCAGCAGTGGAGAATTACTTTGCCATTTTCTCTCCAGCATCTGGGACCTGATCACTCCTCTGCCCATGTGAATCTCCTTTACAAGTCAACGGGAGCCACAGAGATGTCTGTGCACAGGCACACTGCCTCCTCCGCCGTGTGCACACACTTGCTGGAGAGGGGAAAAGCCACAGATTTACCTGACATACCCCCACGCTACAGAGAAAATTCCTATGGGGGAGAAATAAGGGAAAAACAAATGACACACTATCTGTTTATCAAGGGTGATGACAGTTCTGTTGCTGCCATCAAGAGATGTGTGGTCGCATTTACGGTTATGTGGGTGAGTTAAAATACTTCCTCTACACCGTCCGAAGGCGGTGTTTCTGCGGAGCTGCTCCAGGCACACTCCATGCTGATGACTCAGGGTGATGCTACCGCCAGCACGGAAGATCTGTCAGCACAGTGGGGTGCTGCTGAGTGCTCCTGAGAAATTCCTCTGCCCAGTGCTCAGGTCCCTGGCCTTCAGCCAATGGGTGCCCAGTTAGAGCAAGAGGGTTTAAACAGGTGGGGTACAGGTTCACACGCAATGCCAGTTCCCACGGGAAAATACCCCATGTTGCATTTCCTGTGAGTCTGGATCTCTGCCTGATAGTTGCACAGACTGAGGACAGCAGGACAGAAGACAAGGAGAGGAGTAGAAAGGAAGGGAGAGTAAGGGCTGTTTCTCACTGGGCTGTCATATATACTTAGGCAACATAACAGGGGGGGCTGCTCCAAATGCTGCATTGTGAGGTCAGATGCACAGGAGAGAAGAGCTCCTGTCCTGACTCTCTTTCTACTTGCCCCTCCCTCTGACCAGGTGGCTCTGGGGCTAGTGTTGGTGAGAAGGTGTTGGTGTGACACCCTGGGAGAGATATGAGTGAGGATGCTGGTTGCCATAGGTAGAGGTCATCACCAGTTTAATTTATGGGTTGCACTTTGTGTATAAAGCCATGGCTACGATTATAATGTAATCCCGCCACTGTGAGTGTGCTGAGCACTGCTGTCAATCAAAGGTGCTTTGCATCCGTACATTTTCATATAAATATGTATGTTCTTTTGCTAACTGTATTATTATTTATTATTTGTGTTGCTGTCATGCCTCAAGGCTTCAGCAGGGACCAGGTTCCGTTGTGCTGGGTGTCTCACACACATGGTGAGAGGCAGACTGTGTTCTGTACAGCTTCCAGACTAAATACACCATAACACGCACAGTCTGGGGTCCATAAGTAAAAAAAAAAACATTTTGAAGTGCTGGATCCAGCTCGCCAGTGGCAGAGCTGGGAGCAGACCTTAGCTTGTGCTGACTTCCTATCCAACACTCTTTACGCTTCAGTACTGAAAACTTGGCAGTTTTGGCTTCTTTTGGAGAAGTAAATGGATGAGACATTTTACAAGGTGGAAATTTCCTCTGAACCCTCTTTCTGAATACCCCCACCGGGATGCACATAGAGGAAAAAAGGTGCCTTGGGGAGGGAGGGACATGTCCATCAGAAGTCTGATGGTGACTCCCTCTCACTAGCATCCCTGTGCAGAAACCAACAGTGATCCCTCTGATGCCAGAGACATGGCACCCCATGGCCCAGCCCATGGACACTGTCAGGAGTGGACCCTAAGCGTCACACTGTGTAATGTGAGATTTCTTCTCCTCCCAAAGCTCTGGCTGCACCTGAGCACAGAAGATTCTTCTCTGACTCCTGTAAAAGGGGACTTTCTTAGGTTTTGGTAGCAGTGGGGAGGGCAGAGGCTGCCCAGTGCAGGAGGGTTCAGGGTCTGTCTTGTACTGGTCCCAGTTAGTCCTGTCTCTCTCCATAATGGGTGGGGCCAGTCAGAGGGGTCCCAGCCCTGCTGTGCCAACAGTGCTAAGCATCACTGGGGCAGGGAGCTCTGGAAGGGACACATGGGGACCCAAGAGAGAATTGAAAAGCAGAGAAACAGGAGGAGATGTGAGGATGCACAAAAGGAGACACAGGAAGGGATACAGCAGCAGATACAAGAGGAGGCATGTGGAACAGGACAGGGCTTGGAACAACTCTTGAAGGGAGGAGCTCCTTGCTGGGGTAACCCTGGGAGGGCACTGTACCTGTGGGGGATCCGCACAGGAGCAGGGACACTCCTGAATGAACAGCAGCCTGTGGCTGACCCAGGGTGGAGAAGGGTATTAATGAGAGGAAAGAGCAGTGGAAGAAAAGAGCAAAAACCAGGGGCAGCAGCAAGAAAATGACCTCCCTACACTGCCCAACTCTTCACCAAAGGTACTGGCAGGGACTGGGTGTAAAACACAGTGAAAATGGAGGGAAGGGGGCTGGTGGGAGAGAGGTGTTGGGCTGACGCTGAGCCTGGGGAACAGGAAAGAAAGAAGCTTCCCTTGGTGTTTAATTATCTAAGTCTCCTTTGTTTTCCACCAGCCAGATCAGTAAGTAAAAGTTTATGTTAATTGGAAATAAATAAAATTCAGTAAAATTCCCTGAGCTGAGACTGTTTTGCCTGCAACAGACACATATGAAAAAATTGGAGGGTTTTAGCTGACAAGGCTGTAAGGAAAAGCTTCAGAAGGCAATTCAGGATTATTGACAAACCCTCAAAGCAGAAGTAGAGTGAAAAAGACTCGCAGTATTTATCTTGTTATGAATCAGTACATGTCCACTGCATGTGCAAGAACCAACACCAGCAGATGACAGTGGAAGCTGTGCACTGTTGGTGGCACAGGAGTCCAAGACTCAACATCAAGGTCACAACTGCTGAACACATCTGGTGTGACCAAAGGAACACTGAGAATTTTAAGACAGCCAGGTTTCCAGTCTTCATGAACCAGCCAAAAAGAAGCAAAATACTACTGCACACTCTCCTGTTCTCATCGCCTCTGCAGAACCACATCCCTTACCCATCAGGGCAGCCAATGACCAAGCATGCTGGCAGAGGAAACACTGGCAGATGCAAAAGCAGTATGTCCCATCCACTGTATGCTGGTTCCCCTGTGCAGATGTGGACCAACCTGTACACATCACCACATCTGTAACAATTCTGCATCACAGTCACAGAAGACACTGGTATAGAAATCCACTAAATTTCTCTCCAAGTGTAGGGCAAGCATCTGTCCAGATCAGTACAGCTGAGACATTCAATGCAATTCAGGAAAGCTGGGGCACATCTTCTATCTTCCATCTCTCAGATGGTAAAGTTCTACTTTATTTTGGTGGAGATTAGTTCCTTTCTTCTGCATACGCTGATAACAGCTATGTTTGTTCTACCCTAATTGCCTTTCTCTCTAACTAAGCCTAAAAATGGCCTGCTGAGATGCGTCTCAAAAAACCTCACAGAACTGTCCCTGTAAATACCAGCACCTGGGAAGAGAGAGAATCTCAAGGTTCCCCATTGAAACGGGTAGTGAAATGTAATAATACCAATGGCAGTCAGATTTATGTAACTTTCATGAAATCAATAGTACTGGACTCTGCAAAATTACTTGAAGAGCAAGACCTCATACAAATGTAATTAAGCACAGATGGTAGCATGCTTTCTGTGCTTGTGAACAGCACTGCAAAACTGTGCTCACTTTAACGTGAACAGCAGTTACCTTGAACTTGCTGTAGCTGATGTGAAAATGCCTTTGTCACTAAGCAAGGCTGCTTTTAATCTAATGGTCACTCTCTTAAATAAGGCTGGTGTCTGAGGTTCAATGCTCTGCAGGAAACAGGCAGGAGAGGAGATGGAGCTTGTAAGATGAAGTTTCACATAAAATGTCCAAATGTCATTCAGCCTCTATCAACTGACTTCTACCTCATGTTTTCCCCAGAGCAATGTCAAAAGGTTTCTTTGCAGACCACTTCCTCTTCTCCACTCCAAAGCAATGGGGCCATCCAAGGGCTTAAGTGGGTTCATGGCACAGGGTAGTGAGTGTTGTGCTGAGCACTCATCCCTTTGAACAACCCCCAGCCATATCCTCCTGTATCTTCATGCAATGGCCTTTTCCTTCTTATGTCCCATGCCACCAGCACTCCCATCCCCTCCACCTGACATCCTGGCTGTCAGGGTCACACGTGCAGCAAGGGACAAGAAAACACTATGAGATTAAGACCTGTGTAAAGTGAACAGAAGGTGGCAAGATTCCAGTCAGTAGACAAAACATAAATGTAGGTGGTTGAGAAATGGATGGGGGGAAAATGGCGATCACATGTTTTTTCAGTTTTCCTTAAGTGAATGTTTTATTTTCCTGTTGGATAAAAGGCACATGGAGGTAGAGAAGTGGATGTCACAAAACTGTCATCCGGCTGTTTTCCACACTTATTTTCTGAAATTTGAAATGACACTGAATGTTGAAGATTTGAAAAAAAAAAAAAATTCTTCACAGAGTTATCTGTACACCTCTGTCATAATCCTAAAAGGACAGATATTTTTAACAGCCTCAGGATAAAAAACATGTTAAGAAAGTTCAGAAAAGCTCAAGTGCTGTTACAACACAAAAATACTTTTAATCATTAAAGGCATGCCTCTTTAACCTTCTCGGCTGCCTCTGACACATTCCCCAGCTTTGACTAACATCTCGCTCTCCCAGCACGGCAGTCTGTCTGTGCACACGGACCTTGGGATGTCACCTCGCGGGCAGCGTGTGCAGGGCTAAAGCTGGAACTTGTCACTCCCTTGCAGAACCAGCCTCGAAAGGCTCTATTCAAGCACAGTTATCTAATGCAGTGGTTCTCAACTTCCCCAGCTCTGCTAATGGCTTGTGGACTATGTCAAAGGGAAACACAAAAGGTAAAGTCACTCTAATATCTCCAAAAGTAAGTTGATGATAAAGGGATCTGTACCACTACTGGGCCATTTTTAGAGGTACACAAATAGGATTGAAAGCCATGGTGAAGTGCTTCAGTCTGCACTGAGGCATCTGCATTAGTCTGCCCTTCTCCAGCTGCTGGCTACTTCAGAATAACCAAAGGTAGGAACACCTTACCAAATTAGGCAGGAGTTGTGGAAAATTTAAAGTTGAAGACTATATTTTTTTTTTCTTTTCTAGTTTTGATCTTTAGTCCACTTTATTATATTTGCGCAATCTCTTTTCCTTGGAGGTCTCTCATCTATTTATTGAATCTGTTTTCACTGCTGAACCTATTGTTTCCTACTAGTAGTAAATCTGCTGGAATGGTTTCTTGGTGTGAAAGTATCATTTTGCTTTTACTGTGTTCATGAAAACTGGCAAATCTAAATTGCTCAATATTATTACATCAAACACCAGCAAATCAAACTAATTTTGTATAGGTGAGCTTCTGTCAACCTCTTCACACTACAGCTCACAAAACCCCCAAATGTTCTTACTTTCAAGGTGTTTAGTTTCTATTTGGTTGGGGTTTCTTTCTCTTTGTTGCCACCTTTTCTTTTCCACTCATTGGACCATTCATAGGATTGGGGATTTTTTTAGTGTTTAAAAGCCTGGTCTTTTTATCATGGTGGTTGTAGTAACACAATAAACAAACATATAATTATACTACAATTTAATCAATCATCCTACAGGACTGTACTATTCCATTAGCAGATTAGTTGGATGCTCAGCTTCCTGCAATTGTGCCTGGATCTCCCACTTCAGTGTAGTGCGTGTGACTGATCCATTTCACACTCTGAATGCCTTGTCTGTTTGGATGATAAGATTATGGGGGAAGGGAACATCTGCTCTTCACATTTGCATGGAACTCCACACACTGAAGATCTTTTCTTAGTTGGCCACTACCAGTGGCTATAATCTTCATCATTGCTAATAGCAAATAACTTGTTTTAAGTTTCAGAAATTCCTTCACCTATTGGGATTTCTTTCTCTCAAATTATTGAAGGCAGTTTTTCTCTTTGAAGATTGCTTTATTTTATGAACATATGTATAACATACTGTCACCAAAGTTTACTTGCAATGCATAGATTGAAGAGGATGAGAATTAAAAATACTTTTTAAAAAATTATATCCAACCTAAGTGATTCCTTTTTACAGTTCCTCCTCTTAGAGTATTCAAAGGCTTTTTTGCTAGTTTTTGTATGGGGAGATTTATCTGCAAATTTGAGACTACTGCCCTAAATTAGTGGGGATTAGGAGCCTTCACAATAGTAAAGTTAGGGCCTAATATGCCTTTTATGTGGAACTGCAACCAAAACATAAATGCACTCATCTTCTTCCTTTTCCTTCCCCTCTAAGAGCTCAGCAGCGCCAGGAGTACTTCTCTTTAAAGCTTCTTTCCAGCAATGTTGTAACAGAACTGAGGTCCCAGAAGATGAAGGGTTTTTTTTCTTAGATCTCCCAAGCAACATTCTAGGTTAATAGTGCTGCCTTCACTTCTTTCCTCATCATATACCTGTTTAAAAGTAACAAACATCTTCCAGTATGCCAGCCTGACAGAGCTCAGATGGGAGAAGATCAATATCTTACGGCCTTGGTAAGTGATTGCCTTCATGGCTTCAGTTGCTTTTAGGATTTGATCCCTCTCATGTATATCAGACAGAGAAGCAATAACAGTGTTGCCTTAACTGGCTGCATTTGCGCTTAAAGCAAATATTTCTTGTGCTCATGCACTGGCATGTTTTCTTGCTGGGATCCCTTGCTAGATTTTACCACACTGTCCCAGTTATCCCAGTTCACAGGGCGGTGAAATAGCCCAGGAAGTACCACGGCACACATTTGACCCATGAATACGCACTCATTCTCACTGACACTGTGACAACCACATTGCATTCTCTGCAGCACTACAGTCTGAGCTAGAGCGTGCCAGATAGCTCGTGTGCTGTCCCCCTCCAGAGGGGACATCCGCCAGGATGCATGTCCCATCTCAGGGGTCCCTGCCGTCCCTCCTGCACTGCCTCCTGCAGCACCTCAGCTTGGTACTACCAAGGGGTCAGCATTGCTCTGCCAGCAAGGAGAAGGCAGGCGAAGGCTGGCAGTGACAGCTGGAACTTAATCACCAGAGCATCTTTGAAGGACCATGTCACACCCCGTGGCATTCATTCCTGCAGAGGTTCCTACTGCAGCTTCACTTCTGGTCTGTCGCTGCCTATTAATACATTTTCTGGCCCCGGTGCTCCTACCACTTCAAAGGCAAGCTCCCTTCAGTCACTGCTCTGCATCATGTTTAAGTATGTGCTTAGCCCTTAACACATGCTTTCATCCCTCTGAGGCCAAAGGGCACTGAGCACTGGCCTAAATACCCTCTGGAAGGTGAACAGGGACCTAGGGACCTGGCAACGCCAAGTAAAAAGCAAATGCAAAGGAAGACTTTCTCTGTCAGTAAACAAAACAAAGCAAGCTCATTTTTAAACCTTTTAGCATGTCTGGGTGTCTTTTCTGCCACTGATGAAGGATAAACAATGCAATTATTAATTATTGATGATCGCTAATAAGAATGATGATTATCATCACCATCATCCAGCCTTGCCATTCCTGCCACCTCTCTAATCAGTGTGATCTCACTGTTATTATACATAATTGCAATCTCCCAAGTCAGGGTAGGCAAAGAAGCAACCTTGCAGTGTAAATACTAAATACTTGGTATAACAAGAGTGAGAGCTCCCCGGCTTGGAGCACAGCTAAGCGAAGTCACGGGCTTCATTCTTTTTAATTTACCATCTGTTCTGTATGACACAGCCTGTGTCTCTTTAGGGTTTAGTACCCATTTATTATCCAAAAGCCACCTCTGCCTGCTATTAAAATCACGTTGGAGTGATTTAGAGAGGGAATCCGTCCATTTGCCCAAGTGGAAAGATGTGTCATCAGCATAAACCTGAATGCTGCTGCCTCTCTGGACTCCAGGGCTGGGAAATGCCTCACCAGCACACGTGTATTCTGTCAGCTCCAGCCTCTTCCCTCCCCCTGGCAGAGTCCATTACCATGGGCTTGGCATCACACATCCCCTTCTCTCCTCTTCCCTTGTGTTACATACACACGCACCCCATGCACACACACACACTTTTCCACTGTGCTTTTTTCCTCTCTGTCTGTGTCACAAAAGGGACATGAGTGAGTACCATCCCACTGATACACCACCGTCTTTTTCATTTTAACTCCAGCCTCCCCGATCGTTACCCTCAGTCTGTCACAGACTAAGCCAGCATGCTCGTTATTCTTCCCTCTCCATTCCCTTTAATCATTCACTCTAATATATACCTGACCATGTGAGCTCCTTACCCCTTTATTTTCTAATGTGCACCTTGCACTCAGCCTTACCTCCTCTCCTCATGTCCAGCTCTCACGGTTCTCACCATTGTTTAATAAAACATGGCACAGATGAAGAAAATTGCCATCACTTCCACAGTCCCTTGGGACATCTCAGGAATATCCCATGGGTACCCAGGCAAGCATCTCACCCTAATAGTGAATGACTGTTAAACTAAGAAAGAGATTTCCACCACTGTCTGCAAACTGAACCCAACAATGCCCCCTCTACTTCCATAGCTGCCTTCCATGGCTTTAGCCACTTCCAATTAACCGAGCAGCTCAGAGCTGTCCTCAGGGATCCAGAACAAACGGCATCCAGGCTGAACACAAGTTCAGGATGGCAAAACAATTAAATGCAAGGTGTCTTGGATCCAGAATCCTGGGGCATAGCTTCTGGGGGACAGGGACCCTGTGGGAGTCTATAGGCAGGAGCTCAGTGCCCACTGAGCCCTCGGGTGGGATGCAGGTGACAAAACTCCCTGCACAGCAGAGAGAGGGCAAGGTGGTACTAGTGCTACTGCACATATCCATCTGTTTGTGCAGATACCAAAGGCAGACTTCTCGTGCACTAAAAGTGTAGGGTCTCAGCTGGCTTGCTGACACAACAGCCATTTTGTTCTCAGGCTCGCTACCGCAGAGGCTTGTGTGCTACGCATTCCCACGGAGGGTGGAAGATTAATAGAGCCATTGTCCCAACTTAAAACATTTTAATGAAAACTCTGGCATCACTGATGTGTGTCCTTGCTTGCTGTTATTTTTTCTTACCTAATTTACCTGATAGACTACAGTAAGAGGGGAGAGCAAAGGAGAAAGAAGACAAGGGAATAATGATTATGTTCTCACCAGAAATTCTGAATTGATTCAAAATTAATTCTTCCTCTATATTTTGAATCAATACTTCAAAATCAAAATCTCAATTTTTGTTTTAGTCTCACATGCCTTTTTTTTTTCCCCACAGCAAACAGACTAAAATATATATATGGACTTTTAAATTTTTTTTCTATTTTAAAAAACAGGCAATAGCCTGAAAATGAAATTACATGTTATGACTTTTTGGCATTTCATTTAGAAATGGTGATTTGAAATGCTAGTTACAATCTAGTACTTTTTTGGAAGGAGTGAGCACCTGATTTGTAGAGGTTTGATGGGCCATTTATC
Source organism: Orthonyx spaldingii (assembly GCA_013397795.1). Taxonomy (NCBI): domain Eukaryota; kingdom Metazoa; phylum Chordata; class Aves; order Passeriformes; family Orthonychidae; genus Orthonyx; species Orthonyx spaldingii. Next base: position 2,228,509 of record VZTJ01000638.1, read on the forward strand.
CCCATGATGGGGCAAAAGGACAGGAGGCATCCCAGACACGGGATGCTTACACTGGCTTCTCTCAGAGAACAATAGAATTGCATAGGCTGAGAAAGCGGGAAACAAGAGTCATGAAATGAGTAAGGGCTCAATCTGATTTTGGTGTTATAAGTTCTGGCGCTATTGGAAGAAGAGTGCAGTGGGAAAAGCATATCCCCCTTACCTGTCCTACCTTGCCCTATTGTCCCATGCCAGTTCTGTCAGGTTTATCCAGACAGAGCACACCTCAGCCTGAAAGAAAAGCAGGATGCCAGGATGTGGTCTTCTATTTGTCCCCACAGAGCTCCAGGGCTGCAGGCAAAAGGGGCTGGAAAAGTCTGGCTGACTGCTTCAGAGAAGGACCAGCTGATGCGCTGTCAGTCTGGGCAGTGAAATGCCCCTGCTTTCACCATGCGCTGGCAACTCTGACAACATCTCTCACCATTATCAGCTGGGGCAGAGCAACCAGTCCAGCCCTATATCTCCATCTAAGCAGGAGCTGGCAGATCAGCACTGCACAGGAGAATACTGAGGGGCTGGTGTGGGAAGCCTGAGCTGGAGGAGACGGGTGGGCTGCAGGGCAGGAGGGGCCACTGGCAAGATGATGGGGAAAGGCCCAGGCTGGGAGGGCCAGAAGTTAATGCAAGTTGGTAATGTGGTGCATTAGTAGACATGTGTCCATAGGGGAAGGCATAGAGAGCTAAGTTTAGCTCTAGTCAACACCATCAGTCCTTCGCTTTCATGAGCACTAAAATGGACTGAAACTCAAAATATGTATTTTAAAAAATGGGAAAGGAAAAGAAAATGTCCGGTTCCTGTAAGATGATCAATAACAGCCAGTCCTAGAGATGACTTTTTCAGCCACAGAGAAACAACTATTATTGTTGAATTGCTCGGGAACTTTGCCAGTGGACAAAGATAAACCAATAATGTCAAAGAGAGGAGGGGTGAGATTGCTGAAACCTTAGCTACGGTAAAAGGGTTGATGGAAACACTTTCAAGGGGCATGTGGCAGGCCTCACAGAAAGCAATCAGCTCCAACCAGGCACCAGGAAAAGCAAGGTTGGGAGACCACACACCTATGCCACCTCCACATCACTGCTGCTGCAGCTGCTGCAGGAGATGGCATTGGGTGCTGCACCGACCTGCGTCAGGGGCTGTAACCACGGCATGTGAGCAACAGGGGACATGGGCTCTTGCAGGACTCTCCACACAACAGTTTTTGCCTTGCCCTACTACTTGACTTCTCCTGCCGCCTTAGAGGTGTGAAGCACAGAAGTGCAGGCACTCTTGGGCAGGAGCAAGGGGCACCTGTGGAACAGCCCTGTGACCTCAGGAGCAAGTTCAATCTCTGGTACCAGGACTGCATCAGACATGCATCACTTAACATTGCAAAGAAGCCTCTACCAAGGCTTTATTTCTGCATCTGTGTCTGCTGTAGCTCTGCAGCCACCCCTTGCAAGCCTAGGACTCACCCAGAGCATACAGACATGGTGGACCTCCCCACCACGTGACATCACACCAGGAGCACCTCTCTCTGACTGCCCTTAAAAGGGCTCTTCCAGGGCAATGGAAGCAGTTGCTGGGTTGCTGACCATAATAGTTTTGACTGTGAAGGTCTCCAGGGAAAACAAGAGCTGTCACAGTGTCATAGTTCCCTGAGTTTTTGCCATTTCATCCTGGACAAATAGTAAATCTCATTCCCTAAAATAAAATCCTTTGTATGTTGCAAAACACTGGACCAAGGGCTGTTTCTCACAAGACCCTGTTATTCCTATGACACCAGCCACATGACACCAAGGCAGAAATTTGGGCCGCGGTGTCCACTGACAATAGATGGAAAGGCCCTGGGCAGACCCCAATTTGTGCCTGTGAGAGATAGGCTGTTCTGTCTAATCTTGACCTTTTAAAAGTTTCCAAATACTCACTTCCATTACTACAGAAAAATCACTGCACATTCTGGGCTTTGTGTGTTTTGTTCAAAATTTCCCAGAATTCAAGAGACGACAGAACAAACCCAAACACAGCCAGTTCTCTGGGTGATGCTACAGGGTGGGGGGCAGTTGAGTCAGGGAGCCAGAGAAATTTGCTGATGGGTGCAGAACGAGCCAAAGCAAGCCAAACCCAAAACACAGGGGTCCTGGTTTTCAGGCGTCTTTTGACTGCAAAATGATGTTTCCTAGCAGTTCATGCTCCTGGCAGCAGTGGGGTAATCACCCCTCCTCCCTCACTGCCATATGCTTTTGGTACATCACGTGACATAGAATCATAGAAGGGTTTGGTTTGGCTTAAAGATCATCTAGTTACACTCCAGTGCCATGGGCAGGGACACCTTCCACTAGGCCAGGTTGCTCAAAGCCCCATCCAGCCTGGCCTTGAACACTTCCAGGAATGGGTCACCCACAATTTCTTTGGGCAACCTGCGTCAGTGCCTCACCACCCTCTCAGTAAAGAATTACTTCTTAATATCTAATCTAAATCTACTGTCTTCCAGTGTGAAGCAAACCCCTCCCCCCCCCACCCCCTTGTCCTATCACAGGATCAGTGGCTGCTTCACAAAGGAAGTTAGTGTTTTGTCCTGTGTTGTAGAATGGGAAACTGAGGCACAGAGGAATGCAAAGTAACTTACCTGAGGTTATTCAGGAGACCAGTGGGACATTTGGATCTAAAAGCATGAACTTCCAAGAGCTCAAGGTCTTTCAAGTCTCAGGGTCAGCAAACATTCAGTTCTGAATACAGACATCTGTTTCTAGGTTTATGAGTGGGGAGGGAGGGATGTCCTTTGCAGTATTTTGGATCCTACAGCCCACATTGATTTGGGCCTCTTGGAGGTTGCATCTTCATCACTGTCAAGAAGAACTCCGGTCCCACAGGGATGGACAGAGCCTCAGGTTACCACATCTGCAATGGGCGTTAGAGCACATCGAATCTGCAGGAGTCCCGTCAAAGCCTTGCCCTTCTGACCTGCCTGATGACTTTCTAGCTGAGAAGTCATGTACACGGCCTGCTCTGTCCTCAAATTCTCTGCTAACAGAGATGCTTATTTGATGTCAACACTCGTGTCTGCAAGGACACCTCTGCCTGGTTTGGAACACGCAGACCCCAGAGAAGTCACCACAATCCCCTGCTGGCTCACAGGTGGGACCCCACCTCTCCGGGACAGCCCAAGCCCTGTGCTCCCCTCCCTCTCCGTGTTTGTGTTGCTCTTTAAATGGCTTTGTTTTGCTTAAGCATCCCTTTTCAAGTAATGTTTAGCTTCCAGTTGGAATGAGCTCCAGGAAGCATGGCCGGGTCCCTGCCTGGAACAACGGCCTGTAATTTACGGTGAGTTATGTTTCAATTACCTCGGTGTTATAGCGTCTTGGTGAGGGCAGGCATTATGTCATGTCAGGGATACGGGAGAGGGAGAAAATACAGACGCTCCCATTACAGCCTGTGATGGAACAGTTTTAATAATACTGCAGGAAAAAAATAAAGAGAAGGGGAGCGCAAATGACTTTCCAGCCATACCATTACTGCACATTAGTAACCCAGCGCAGCCAGGGAGAGAGAGGGGGAGAGCGAAGTGGGGAAAGGAGAGGCACAGCTTAGTGACAGGAAAGAAGAAAAGGGAGAGGAGATAGAGTGGGCAGAGAAAGGGAAAAAATAGGGTGAGGCAGGAGAAGATAGGGAAGGAGGGAGGGAAAGATGGAAAGAGGGACAGAGACAGGCACCAGAGGAGCAGGGAAAGAGGCTGAGTGAGACATGCAAGAGGAGAGGTGGCAGGAGAGGAAGGATATGGTCCTCATAGAGTTACAGAGGGAGGCTCACTGCCTCAGTCCCACAGCAATCCTACCCCACAGCCAGCTCCCATGCACCCCACACCTCCACTGGCCATGGTTCACTGGCTGCGGGGAATGGCAAGGCAGGCGAGAAGCCGCAGGAAAGGGAAAGAGAAGCAATCACTATTAGGCTTTGGTGAACGATATTGCTTTGTTGCTAGAACAAAGCACTCTACTTTCCAATAATAACAATCTACCTTTTTTTCTTTTAATCAAATTTCCTTTGTCGTTGTGGCTTTTCTTAATTTTGCTTCAGCAGAGTAAGCCTCCCACTTCCAGCTTTCTGCCTCAAATGATGCTCTGCCTCACTCTCAGTCACTCCTGCCCATGTGCGCCAGCACGCTCTCTCCTTCTTTATTTTCTTGACACAAATGGCAGTCATTGCTCAGAGAATGTGCTGGGTGAGCCTGCTTTGTAATTCAAACCTTTTATTCAGGTTACTATTATGTACTAAAGAGGAAAATATGTATTGGCTAAACGGCCTCCCTACTGATGGTCCCCAGGATGGGAGGGAAGGGCTTGGGCACAGGACCTCATGTGAACCTGCTGTCTCCCTGCCTTGCTCATCACTTGCCTGGGAGTTCAGCTCATTTTCATTGCCACCTGCCTTCCCACTGCAGGGAGTAAACCCTGTGGTTGGAGATGAATTTAAGCCTTTCTGTCAGTGTTCATGCTTGACAATGGGCTCAAAGACCAAGAACTTTGGGCATATCAAATAGGCGACAGGAAGATCAGGGTTGAAAATTGGGACTGTAATTTGAAGGAAGCATGAATAAGTGAGATTTTGCCTCTGCCTGGGTAATTTATACCAGTATAACTACTAGAGATCAGTACCCACCTGTGCAGGCTTATTCCACCAATGCAATGCCATAAAGCCTCAGCAAACCCAAGGCAGGGATTCCCCACCATCACTAATGGCTTCGTGCTGCTGTACCAGTAAAAATAAAAGCTGCCTCCCTGTCACTCAGATTTAGGTTTTCCAGACTGCTGTTAGTAGAGATAGGGGATAATACTGCAGCGTTTCAAGCTGTGGACCTCCATCCTTTCAGTACCATACCTGTACAGTACCAGTGAACACAGTTGTGTAAATGTGAGCTGAACCAGGCGCTGGCATATGGATGCACATCTCTCATGGCTGCACTAAGGGGTGCATCCTGCCTCATGGCATTATGAGAAAACAGGACACCAAATGATCTGATTTAATTTTAAAAGAACATGCATAAGCAATCCCTGTTCCAGTGCAAAGCCTGCAGAAACACTTTCCCCATCAACATGCCCTGATTACCAGTGTGAGTTTGCACTGTATCAGCAGCTTACCACTGTGTGACTGGCATATTTGCCATTCAGGTACAAGCATCCCAAATGCTGGTTCAGCCTGCTGTGCTGCAGGCTTCTCAGCCCTCCTGTGCAGTGTGTGGTGTGTCTGCTGGCTGGTGGGGGCTGCAGTTTCCAGAGTGATTCTTCTTTGTGGTGTTCACACCTCCCAGCTGCATCAAAGCGAGGGGTTAGGTCTGCCTCCCTCCTGAAGGCATCTGGATAACGCTGTGGTTGGGCACAAGTAGTGCAAGCAGGAGGATCTCAGAGGTCAGGGGACTGCTGCCAGAAATTTCAAGTAGAGGCTGCCTGAAAACACTCTCCATCCACTGGATTACTCCAGTTTTACAGGATGATACAGACAACAGAGGAAATTATTAAGGTGACCCAAGTTCCATATTAAGGAGTTAACCTTTTCTGCTTGTCTTCAGACAGAGCGGATGATTTTCTGGTCAAGCTGGACTTTTTGCCAGGACTTTTCAGGGACGATTTTTATTTTGTTTCTGGACCTCTTTTAAAAGGAGACCATGATCGGTCTTATATTGTTTGAGGTGTAGTTTGGAGTTTTTGTTCAGTTAGAGTTTCTCTCTCAGGGATTGCTGCAGAGGAACTTACATGGCAAATGCATCTAGTCTGCATTATAAACAGGACATATTTCTCTTTCCAAGTAGATATTATCTTGTTTACTTGGTTTTTTTTATTATTTTATTTATTTGGTGCCAGGGGGATACCTCTGCACAGACAGGTAGTATTCAGTTGCATGTAGAAAAGGGAGACTTTATCCAAGCAGTTCTACCACAGCCCCTCCTTTGTCTTGTGGCAGAGATTAACAGTGAGAATCTCTTTCTTCCCTCCATTTCTGAGCTCACAGATGTTAAACACAGGCGATGTAGATCTGATGGTCTTGTGGTTCCAGCTTCTCTTCCTTGTTTCCAGCTGCTAAATCACATTTAAAGATGTTAACAATACACAAAATACCCTCAGCATACGACTTCCTTCTGTAAGTGATCACTGGAGCTGTCACAGGGGTATTATTACATTGCCAATGAGAAGAAACACATCCCCTGTGGTTCTGAATGGAAGGGAGGCATCTGTAGGGCAGCTTCTCAAGTAGGAGGTGGCCCACGCTTTAGAAAACGTGGAGTGCCCCCACACAGGAAAACTGTATTTTAGGAAGCACAGACTAAGCAATTTACCTGTACCATATCTATTGCTTTCCCTCCACTGTGGTTAGTCATTAACGTCATATCACAGCCCAGTTCTCTAAAATCAATGGATTTTTATTAGACACTGTACAGTGACTAGTGACTTCACCTGCATAAATTTCCATGTGATTTTTTTTTTAACCTAAACCAAGGAGCCACCTGTGGGATGCGTGGATGTGCCTTGGGGAGGATTGTGAGTAAACATGTGGGTAGCAGCGTGTTTGCAAACAGCTAACACTCTGAAAGATCAACCAATGGAAAAGTTGGTCCTGAGGCACCAGGGAAGCTACAACAGAGATTTGTTAGACAGCAAGGGATGTAGCTTCATTCTTCTTCACACAGGGGAGAACTGGCCATAGATATTATGGGAGGGCTCTGTCACAGACTTAGCAGAAGAATTTGGAATTCCCCTTCACTCCTGCTGTTAATACTCCCTCACAACTACAGTTCATCGTCCACTTCACTGCCTGTGGTGTTACCCAGGACTGCAGGATCAAAAACTTGCACAGTAACTGGGTCAGAGAGTCTCCTAAGAGGAGACTGTGCTGTTTTTCTTCTCATCCCAGCCACCACGATAACTAAGATGCAGCGAACAAGTGAAAAATGTGGTGTCAGGTAAAATAACCTGGCTTACGTCTGACTTTGGGGAAAATTTGGGAAATGAGGAATAGCACCAAATTGACTACTTCGAGAAGTTTTGAACAGTGGATTCTAAAAGTCCTTCTGCAGCACAGCCCTGCCTGATCACTTTGGTTTGTGTAATAGGATGTATTAGGATCCAGTTACAAGCCAAAGTCCACCAGGGAGTGGAAGTGTGAAGCTTAACACAGTATCACAGAAATGGAAAGTGTCTTTAATGGTACAGAAGGGACTTGTGCTTGAAAGCATTTAACAGAGCCTTGGTAAGTAAACTGTAGTAATTGAGCTAGCAAAGGCATTTAGCTTGAACACTTTGTATATGTATAACAAAATCAAATAAGCACCAGGAAGAACTGTTCTTCAAAGGGATAATTTGAAATGCTTCTATTCCCTCCCCAGACAAAGAGCACTTACTCATTTCAGTGTGCACATTTCATTGTGACTCCTGGTTTGTGAATACAAAAGGATTTAAACCACAATGCATTATAGTCAAGCTTCCACACCTACAGTTATTTCAAATCCACCAGGGAATACAGTCCAGATCTTGAAACTGAGAATTCAGCTGATCATGGCGTCCTCTGGGACTAGTCCTCCCTCTGCTCTTCTCAATTCCAACTCTCTGCTTTCTCTGAGAATCACTGTTTACCTGGAAAAGAAACTGGGGTGCTGAAAGGCATGGGAGGGAAGATAAATAATGAGCATGAGCAAACTGTCAAAGAAAGCTTCACTGTGGCCAGCTGTATGTCAGAGTAAAAGTGAGGAAGAGAAGAATAAATCCTAAGGACAATACAAGCTTTAAGGATCTGACCTCTATACCCAGTAGAATTATAGTGTTGAATACAAGAGTTTGTCAAAGGTCTTAATAACAGCTGGGTCAAAAAACACCCGCTGAGATTGTTTGTTTTCCTTCAGCTGAACCCTGGGATTTTCACTAACTAAAATTTAAGAAAGAAATGAAGTCAAAAAAAGCAGTTTTATGCCTTGGAAGCTGCTGCAGGGCCGTGTGGGGGTTGAGCTTTACCCCATTCTCCTCTGGGAGAGGGTTTTGTTTAGAAGTGAGTCCTAATATGAAGAGCTGAAGGACTGCACTTGCCACTATAGCACCATATTAATTTCTAAGTTGGCAAGGTTGAAGAAAAATATTTCAAGTGCGGTGTTTAAAGTGGAAAGTAGAGATCCAGTTTAAAATTTTTAAACAGAGAAGTTTCTCATTTTTTCCTTTATTGACAATTCCAGTTCAAGAATTTTCATCTGAACAAGATGAAATTAAGATTAAATTACCCACTAAAAAAACAAACAACACTGAAATTTTGATCAAGTTCAGGGCACAGATTTGTATGTCCATACTTAAAAGGTGCTGAGAATTGCATAGACTAGTCTTGGAAAAGGACAAATACAAGAAAGAGAGATGGATAACAGAGAAGGCAAAGGGTCTAACACAATGGAAAGTTGGAGGGTCACTTCAGAGAACACACTTTGGGAAAAGACTCAGCTGCAGCCTGTTTTGGAAGCAGGGAAGACAAGAGACAGAGGAGTGGCTTTACCAGACCTTCAGATGCTGTAGGAACACATCTTATGGCTGGGAAAGGCACATCTTCAGACTCATAGAGCAGCCCTGGCTTTTGCAAGAGAGACTGCTCCAGAAGACCTGGACTACCGAGGAGTGACATGCATGGCTGGAGAGCAGAGTGTCACAGCAGAAAGGGGAAAGCTGAGTCAAGGATCAGACACCAGCTTTGAGTTCCTTGATTTAAACAAACAAATAAGAACACAGCTTAAGCTGCAATGTACTGGGTTATGCTTGTACAGGTGCATGCAATAAAACAGCCTAATGGGAGAAGAAGGAACACAAGGTCATTACTGGATACAGCTCTCCCACTCTCCCAGTCAGCAAGGCAAGCAGCTACTAGGAAAAACTGGGGTCCAACTGTTCTTTCTCTCTTCCTAGGAAATGTTTTCACCTCCACTGTCCCAACCCACCACCTACCTTCCAAGAAAAACAAAGCTCCAGTGATTTCTTTGTAACATTTAATTCTTACTTGAAGAGCTTATGGTACCAGGTTTAAGGAAAATAAAGGATGCTAAACAACTTGAACGGCCAACAACTGACAAATAGCAAATAATGAAAGCACTCAATTCAAACATAAATGAGGCCAGGGATTGCCTATTATTCTGTCTTTGCACACTACCCAGAAAACAGGCAGAGGGGATGCATTCTTGGTCAATTCCTAGGCACTGTCATAATAAACATGATTAATAGGCTATAATTTACCTGCACAAATAATTCAATGAACAAATACAAACAACAAACAAATTTGGGCAGCTGCGATCAGATCTTGAGCAGAATAGAGCACATTTACTAAATAAATTGGTATCAACTAGTTCTAGTAATTGCATTCCATCTCCCAGAATGGCTCCTGGATTACTTATGGAGCCCAAAAGCCTGCCAAGCATTTTACAGGCTGTGTCCATTCTGTGCCTAGGAGAGTGGATTCACTGCCTATACCCAAATCACTGAGCGTTTGCATTTGCATTGACATTTTTATGGGGCTTTCTAGCTTCACAAGTGTTTTTTAAGGAGTGAAGTTTAAAATAGCTCTGGTCCTCTTGTAATATTGCTGATTAAGTAACAGGATCAGACTAGATTTTGCATTCTTTTAACCACAAAAATGGCTTACTTGGGGCATTAAAATAAGAGCCCCTAGAGAAACATGTGCACAGATTACAGATAAGCTCTCAGCACTGCATTAGCTCTCCTTGTTATTTGCTCTTCCCATGTCTCCATTGTCCTGAGTTTTGAGCTGCAGAACAGCTCAGCAGAGACCCCAGAAGCCTGTGCTGACTTTATCCAGGGCCTGAGAGAAGCGAGCGCCTCTCCTCCACAGACCTGAGCTCCAGTCTATTTTGTGCCTTGCAAGCAGAGCTCTCGCTCTTTGGAAGAAATGCTGAACTAAGCTTTCCTGGGCCGTGTATCCTCCCTCCTCCCTGCCTCAGCCAGGCAGCAGTGCCAAGCGTGGTGGGTAAAGCGCCGGTTCCACGACAAGGTAAGATAAATGGAGAAACACGCGCTGCAAGAGATGTTTATTGAGTGAGATGCTAAATGAATAACCCAATCAATGCTGTAATATTTAATTCAATACAAACTTCAGATTGAGAGTGTTCCCCATTTATTTTGTGCTGTCACCGAAATTGTCGTTCATTAGAGCACTGTGCTATCATTAAGGGGAAGAGGTTTCCAGGAGGAAGGGGTTGGCTCCAGGCTGTGCAGTGGGTGCAGCCTTCTCAAGGTGGTGAGTGAGAGTTTTACTACCTTCCTTTTGTGCTAGGGACCTTGGGGAAGGCAGGAGACATCGTGCTCTTCTGAAATATTCCCACCCTCTGTACTGCCTTGTGCCAGTGTAACATTTTCTCCAGATACCCAGGAGCCCTTTGCAGCTGTGTCTCTGCCCTCAACCATTTAGATATGCCAAGTGTGAGTTTAAACCACCCTATTATTTCTGTCTTCTGGGCTTCCAGTTCTCTGCTGGGACACTGCCACTGCTCACATTGTCAGCTCAGGGCTGTAGTCAGGGATGGAGGGGAAGAGAGGACCTGTGACTGTGTCCTGGGAATGCAGGCAGTGCCAGCTATGTGGCAAAAGGAGCAAGGGAAGGCAGAAAAACTCTTCATGGTTCAAGTCCTGGACTGTCAACCTGTCCTTGCCATGTGCCATCTCCTCACCACCATGAGGTCAGTTGCAGTGTGGCAGCACACCGTGCTTGTACTTGGACTAGCTTTTGGGCAGCCCTGCCTGCTGGCAAGTCATCCTGCCTCACCACCAGGATAAAGTGCTCACCCTCTAACACATGAGCATTGGGATGGCATGGCAGAGGTTGCCAGCTGGCTGGACAGCCCTTTGACAGGTGGCACATTGTCTGTAAATCATCCTGGCCATCATTATTCAGTGCACCTGGCACCCTGTCCCCCACATTTAGAACTGCCACTCTCGTTGATCTCAAACCATCTGGTACAGCTCTAACTCGTCCTGTGTTTGGTTAGATTTCCTGAGTGTAATACTTGTCCGAGAGGTGCCCACAACTCCTTCCCTATCCTGTGTTGCTCTCTGATGGCTGTTGTTCCCTCTGGACTCTGTCACTGGCCAGGTTGTGCCAAGATCCAGGATGATGCCTAAAGCATGGCATGGCATCACTGAAGCCCCATTCTCTGAACTAATCTGTCCTCTTTACCTAAGGGTTTACGTGAAAGCAGCCCAAGGTAGTTCAATATTGGATTTCACATGGGTGTTTGAGTAATGCGTTCGTTCCAGCAGGTTGAAAACCTTCAGTGGGTGTTCTTCAAAGCCAACTTCACTCTTGAAGTGATCCCAATTAGCTTATTTATCCCCTTCTCAAAGTCCTTCCTTCTTTCTTCTGCCTCTGTCTTTGCTCTCTCAGGCAAGTCCTTAATTATCCCCCCAAGTGTTGCTCAGGTGAAGCAGCTGAAAGCTGTGCTTAACTTGTCCTCTGATTACCTGCAGAAGAACTAAGGAAATACAAACAGATTTAGTGAGCCTGGATGCACGTGTGCTTGCATGCTCATTTAATTCTCTCAGTTCCCCCATCAAAAGGGAAACCCAGTCCTGCTGGCCCTTGTGAAGTTCTCCACTGCTTTGGGGAGCTGACATGGGCACAGTGTAGGTTTCTGTCATGCCTCAAGTGCTCCAAAGGTTTCTATTCCAAGGTATTTTACAAGGATGTCTTTGGAAAGGAGACCACAGAACCTCCGTATGTCACAGCACAGAAACCTC
>VZTJ01000642.1:0-10323 GCA_013397795.1 Orthonyx spaldingii
GCTCTGCTCTCCAGCCCTGCCCTTGGAATGATCCCGAAGGATCCACTCCACATGGGAGTCACCCCACTGGGGGATCCCAGAATCCCAGGAGGGGGAAGCCCTGAAGGCCCTGGAGTTCAAGCTGTGCCCCATTCCCACCCTGGCACCGAGTGCCACCTCTGGGAATTCCTGGGACACCTCCAGGGATGGGGACTCCAAACCTCCCTGGGCAGTTCCAATGCCTGACCCCCTCCTTTCCATGGAGAAATTCCTGCTGATGTCCAACCTGAGCCTCCCCTGGTGCAACTGAGGCCGTTTCCTCTCCTCCTGTCCCTGTTCCCAGGGAACTGAGCAGAACAAGAAGGTCCCCCCTGAGCCTCCTTTTCTCCAAGATCAGCGATGCTGAGCTCTACCAGAGCAGCAGAATGTTCTCCCTTCCCTCAAGGAGAGGCCTGGCACGGAGGCAAAGTCAACTTTTCCTGCAGAGGAGGTGAAGCAAGACAAGAACCTGAGGTGTGAGAGGCTCTGTAAACGTCCCACACTGCATTTGTTTGGTTAACCTCATGTTCAGCAGGTTCAGAACACACCTACAGCCTCTCCAGTTTCTTTTTTTCCCTGGTCTTTCCTTCCTGTAAATCAAAGTCTCTGAGCTGAATTCTGTCCTTTATAAAAAGAGAGGCCAGAGGAGACAGCAAGGTGCAGAAAATCAGAGAAATAAAGCCATTTGTGGATGTGCTGCTTAAACACAAACCCTCTCCAGAAGGCCAAAACAAGCACCTAGCCAGAGAAAAGCCTGGAATCCTTTTCCAGGAGGCTGTGCAGGGGCAATTATCCTGCTTCATTTGCTTCTTTGGGGAGCAGTGAGGAGTAATCAGCTCCTGCAGCAACACGTGGGGCTGGCTCAGGGCTGCCCGGACCCCTGTGGGGTTTGTGTGCCCGGCTTTGGCAGGGCAGAGCCTGCACCCAGCACGGGCCTGGGGCACAGCCAGGCCCTCAGAACCCCGAGCAGGATTCCTGAAATCCTTCCAGAGTCTCCAGCACACCCTGTGCTTTCTCCTAATCAGTTTTAATGGAACCACAAACGCTTTTCCCTCGCTCCCAGCAGCTCCAGCACCAGCAGCAGAAGCAGACCCAGGATGTTTTCCCTGCCTGGTGCCCAGCCAGCCACGCTGGGGGCTGTGAGTGCTGCCAAGGGCTGAGGGCCAGGCTGGCTGCAGCTGGCCACGGATGCAGTGGAGCTGCAGGAAATCAGCCTCCACCCTCCTCGCAGCAATAATTGTTCTTTATCCCAGTGCTGCTGCCTGGTCCTGGGGGGTCCTGCAGAGAGGGAGGCTGCAGACACAGCCCAGAGCTCATGGGGATGGTGCTGGGCAGGGCTGGGAGTTGGAATCCCTGAGCCTTGAGGGTCCCTTCTAACTTTTCCTATGATTCACCCTCAAATTCATCTCAAATTTATCCCTAATTCACCCCCAACTCACCTCAAATTCACCCCCAATTCACCTCCAAATTCACCCCCAATTCATCTCCAATCCCCTCCCAATTCACTCCGAAGTCACCTCTAATTCCCAATTCCCCCCCAACTCACCTCAAATTCATCCCCAATTCACCTCAAATTCACCTCCATTCACCTCCAATCCCCTCCCAATTCACTCCGAAGTCACCTCTAATTCCCAATTCCCCCCCAACTCACCTCAAATTCATCCCCAATTCACCTCAAATTCACCTCCATTCACCTCCAATCCCCTCCCAATTCACTCCCAAGTCACCTCCAATTCCCAATTCACCCCTAATTCACCCCAAATTCACCCCTAAATCACCCCCAATTCACCTCTGGAAGAAACCCCCATCTCCCTGAGGCTCCAGGTGAGCCCTGCAGTTCTTCCCCACAGCCTGGGATAAAGGAATACAACTCCCAGTGCTCCAACACACTCCAGGTATGGAATTCTGCCCCTCCAATTCTTGCCCACTCCAAGATTTTAACTCTGCAGCACCCCAAAGAAGGGAAAGCAGCAATCAGAAAGCTGCTGGCAGGTAAAAATCTCAACTTTCCATGCTGGCCATGTTTCCTCCTTCCCTTCTCCCTCCAATCCTGGAATTGCTGTCAAAGAGGGAACAAATTCTGCTCCTGGTTCCCTTTCCTTTCCCCACAGGAACACTGAGCATGGATTTCTTTTTTTTTATCAGTTCCTCTCCTCCACCCTCATTTTTGAAGCAAAGCTTTACCTTAGACAGGAACCACCTCAACTCTGGGGAGAGCCAAAAAATCCCTGTGTGGAACAAACACTTTGGAACGACTGCAAATGGCTGGAATCACAATCCAGCCCTGAGAGAGAGGGGAGCTGCAAGTAAACAGTCGAGAAACCCCTCAGCCCCAGGGAAACATTTTGTCCTGTCCTCAAAATTCACCCAGACTTGCACTGCAGGACCCTTTCAAGGGCTCTTTTCTTTCTCCCAGATAACCAAGCTCGCCCAGCCAGCAGCTGCCTGGCTTTATTTTAAGCAAAGCCAGTGCTTAGGAAGCCAGAAAAACTCCTGGTTCCGTGGCCTTTCCTGCTGCAAAAAAATTCATAATGTGGCTGAAATTTCATAGGGTTATGAAACCAGGCTTTAAAGGGGCCAGCGCTGCTTCGGAACAGCCTGGGACTCCAAAGCTTGAGTTTCATTCCTCCCTCCCATCCCTGCTCCTCCACTGCCCCTTCAGAGCTGCACTCCAGGACGTCTCCGGCCCAGGTTTGCAGTTTCAGGTTGATCTGAGGCGCAGGAGCTCAGTGATTTCGCAATGCTCACAGGAAACTGAGGGTGGGAGCTGCTGGGTGTGAGGCTGTGCTCGGCCTCAGCCCAGGGACAGCTGCAGCCAGCCCAAAGTCCCTCCTGCAGCTCTGATGACAGGTCCCAGCCTTCCCGCTCTCCCTCCCCTCAAATAATCCAAGGCACAAACACTTCCCAGGTTCAGCTGTTCCCTGCTAAGCCCTGACACCAAACTGGGAGCCTCCAGCCTTGTCCCCTCCACTCCAGTGGGGCCTCTGAGCCCAGGATGTGTCCTACAAACCAGGAAACCCTGGGAAAAGGGACTGACAGGATCCCCCAGTGTGTATTTAACCAACTCTGGAGCTGTAATGGAATTTGCAAGGCCCTGATCCCTACATTAGCAGATGAGGCCCTGCTTTATTCCTTATCCAGCGATTACAGGGCCCGGCTGAACTGCCCTACTGACAGCGCAGAACTTTGCAAAAACCCCCAGATTAACAGGGGCTGTGTCACTGGGAACGCTGAGGGACGCCTGGCACGGCAGGAAAATCCTCCTGGCACAGCGGGAAAATCCTCCAGGGGAAAGGATTCTCCACTGTAGCCCAAAACCCCATCCTGACAGCAGGAATCTGGGATGGAAGGGAACAGACAGCTCCTGTCACACAGCCTGGGGAGGTCCCTGGTGTGTGCTGCCTTCCCCCCGAGCCCACTGCTGCAATTCCAGCCTCTCCCACCTAAAGGAACCACCAGGAATGAAAGATGGATCCATCAGTGCTGAGGGCGTCACGTCCTGAGGTGTTTTGTCGTCACAGACATGAATTATTCCCCAGGCCCTTGGTTCAGCCTCACAGGGGGGGCCCATCCTCTACCTGAGCTGAGCAAAATGAAACAAAGGAGCTGCTGGGATGAATCAAAGGGATTTTCATCAGCCACACAGCCACTGGTGCCTCTGCA
Source organism: Orthonyx spaldingii (assembly GCA_013397795.1). Classification (NCBI taxonomy): domain Eukaryota; kingdom Metazoa; phylum Chordata; class Aves; order Passeriformes; family Orthonychidae; genus Orthonyx; species Orthonyx spaldingii. The sequence continues at coordinate 3,682 of VZTJ01000642.1, forward strand.
TTCCCCAGGCTCCACTCCAGGCAGCAAAGAGGCCTTCCCAGGAAGGCTCCACACCTTTCCCATCACCACAAAGCTGGATTTGGGGCTCCTTGCCGAGCTGCAGCAGGGAGTGACAACTTCTCCCCAGCACTAAAAGCTCGGTGGCTTTGCAGGGACACCCATTCTGAGAGGATTCCCCCATTCTCTCTTTGTCTGGAGCCCACGTGGATGAGGTGACACCGAGTTCTGTCTCCCTGAGCTCACCCCTGGTGCTGGCCCGGCCATCCTGCAGTCCCTGGAGGAGCAGGGTTGGAATCCTTGGAATCCAGGGACCAGGACAACCAGCAATGCACAATTTTCAGGACTTGTGGCTCTCTCCAGTGATCCCCCCCTGGATAATTCCACAGCACAGCTCAGCTGCATCAGCAGCTCTCAGCTTCGTCACCTCTGGCTCTCCCTGCCCTCTTCCACCACGGGGTTATTGCTATTTGGGTTTTTTCTTTTATCCTTTCAGCAAGCTCTGTCATTCAAATTCCAGCCCTTTCCTGCAGCTGGAAAATCAGCAGGAGTCGCAGTGTGGAATCCCAGAAGGTTTGGGCTGGAAGGGACCTTAAAAATCATCCATTCCCACCCCTGCCATGGGCAGGGACATCTTCCCCTATCCCAGGGTGCTCCAAGCTGGCCTTGGACACTTCCAGGGATCCAGGGGCAGCCACAGCTTCTCTGGGAATTCCATTCCAGCCCCTCACCACCCTCACAGGGAAGAATTCCTTCTTAATATCCCACCTAACTCTCCCCTCTTTCAGTTTGACCTCATTACTCCTTGTCCTGTCACCACAGCTCCTGATCTTTGGCATTTCCAGAGGTTTTTGGGACATCCTAAAGGACAAAAGCTATGGATCCTTGCAGTGTTGCCTCTGGAAGGCTTTGAGGGGATGAAGAACAGACTCCCACCCTCAGATTCAGGTGTAAAATCACCCAGGATTTCTCCTTACACTTATGGGAAGCAGAAGAAGAGAGAAGAAGAATTTCAGAAGACAAAAGGGATTTTTTTTTCATCTGTGTGTGGCCAGGAGAGAGGAACAGCTACTGCAAAAGCAAGCAAGGCTTCAAATGAAAAGCAACTGAAAATAAAAACAACTCAGAAACAGCTCCATTATCTCAAAGTTCACAGAGGTTCTCACTGTGACAACGCAAGATGTGCCACACAAGTGTTGTTCCAGTAACAAAGTCAATCACCCAATTACAAAATATCAAAATTTCCCTTGGCCTTGTGCTGCCCAGGGAAACTTCTGCGCTCCAGCTCCCACGAGCAGCCTTGGAGATGGCATTTCATTGTTTAGAGATGGCATTTCTTTGTTTAGAGATGGCATTTCTTTGTTTAATAGCATCCACTGCAAAGTCTGGGCAGTTTTATCTTGAGGGGAAAAAAAAATAATAATTAAAAAATCCTTTTCTGATTCGGGGAGTTGGGAGGGATCTGTGGGGTTTTACCTCCCAAACCTTTGGGATGCCCAATTTACCCAGCTCACAACTCACAGTTATCAAGGAAACTGCTTGCCAAAAATAAGGCATCAAGCACCGCTTATTTTTCCAAGCCAGAGATTTCAAGTCAGAACTGTCAAATTCTCTCCTAGTAGGGGATTTTCCCTGACTACAAAGGGAATAAAACCCTTCAGATCTGCCCACAGCATTGCAGGCTGAGGGGCTGCAGCTTCTCCCAAGCACTTCAGGATTCCCAGGGGAGTTCTAATGACAGGGAGCCTCAAATTAAGGGATTTCTTCTTCCAGATTCTGTCACCACCTCATGGCACAAAATGACACCAACACAGGAGGAGACAGAGGTAAAATATAGAAAATGTAAATATAAAATCGAAATTGAAAATATAAATGGATTAAGGATGGGCACCACCATCAACACTGCCCCAGTACAACCCCAGTAAAGTCAGATTTGGTTCTGTGTTAATGCTTTGGGGACATTTTAAAATGCTGAAAAAGGGAGGCTGGAAAGCAGGAGAGGGAAAAAAAATCCTCATTCTGTGTGAAAAGCTTCACCCACGGATATTTAGGGGCTTCACAGGATGGAGACTGGAAACCAGGAGAGGGAATAAATCCTCACTCTATAGGGAGAACTTCCCACAGAAATATTTAGGGTCTGGAGGGACAGGATGGGCAGCTGTAACTGGGACAGCATCTCCTGGCTGGTACCACAAGGGGAAGCAACTCCAGGGTGGCATTTTTGCTTTGACTTCTCCCTTTCTCAGCCTCTTTGACTTCAGGAGTGCAGTGGTGGAGAGATGAGAAATAAAGAGATGAGAAATAAAGAAATTAAGAGATAATAAATAAAGACAGGTGTTAGGATGGACACAGGTAATATCCAGCTCTTTTAGGATAAAATCTCCTCTCTCTGCTGCTGAAGCTCCTCAGGGCTGATTCAGGCTCTGTGTGTGTGTCCTGTCAGGGACTGCCACCAATTTTGGGGACCCTGCTTCCACAAGAAGCCTCGTGCAAAAAAAGCCAATTTCAAATCAATGCCCAAATCAATTTGTGACATTGATTTAGCTCACCAGATGAACATCCTTCCTCTGGCCATTCTGTGTGTAATTTAAATTTGCTTTCAAGTAGCAGGTGAATAAGTGTGGCTCCCCTCAAACTGCCTGGTAATGGTGTTCAGGGTCAGCTGCCACACATCACGCTGAATTTTTTTCTGTGGAGGCCTTTGCTGACACATTCACCCAGCATTAAAACTGGTTCTGCTGGCTTCAAACTCATCTAATTCCATCTCTTATCAGGCTTAGCAGGATCAGTTTGACTCAGGGTTTTAATTCTTCCCGCTCTGTTTGAAACGCCCCGGTCGGAGTTAGAAAATGCTCCCTACATGTACTTGTTTTTCCACTTCCCTTTCCTCTGGCAAGTGACTTTTTTCTTTGCCTGCTTCTTTGTTGGAGCTGGAATTGCATCCCTGCACCTCTCCCTGCCTGAGGAGTGCCAGACAAATGTCCCTGCCCATGTCCCTGGGTCACAGCTCTGCTCCAGGAAGCCCTGGGAATGTCTGAACCACAAGCAGGGGTGGGGGAAGTGGAGCTGGCACCCCTCCGATCCAGAGGGGACCTCAATCCCACATCTCCCATTCCTGCTCAGCAGCACAGGGGTTTGGATATCCATGGCAGGATGTTTGAACCATCCCATGGGAGCTGTAAGGGCTCCTCAGGAGAAGATTGGGAAATCCAGGAACACCTTCCCGGCTTGTTCCACACACCCAGGGAAGCTGAGTGGCCTGGAGTGCTGCAAAAAAGGACTCATTGCTGTCCAGACCCTTGCAGACCTTTAAGGAACGGCTTAGATGAGTAAATCTGATCATTTTGAGGCTGAAATGAGGTGATTTTTAAGGTCCCTTCCCACCCAAAGCATTTGGTGACTCTGATTCATTCTTAAAAAACGAAGCCCAGAGAAGCTGTGGCTGCCTTCAACCTTGAAAACTTCCAGGGATGGAGGAGCCTGGAGTGTCCCAGGCCAGGCTGGAGGGGCTTGGAGCCAGCTGGGCCAGGGGGAGGTGGCCCTGCCCAGGGCAGGGGTGGCCCTGGAGGAGGATCTGGCTCACCCCAGTGCCACGCACAGGGAGCCCTGACCTCACCCCAGGGCTGATTAATCAGCATCATTAATAACCACAATTACAACAGCAGCGGTGGTTATGGAAACAAAGGCCGCTCTCCCGCCCTTTGGGGAGTTACCCCTGAGGAATTTGGGGTTTTCTGGGGCCCACAGGGGGCTGCAGCCAGGCCCAGCCTCTTGTTCCTGCTCCTCCCTTATTCCCCTGAGGGTTCCTGGAGTGCCAGGGTGTGCAGCGATGTCACAGAGCCACGGGATGGGTTTGGTTGGGCTGGGTTGGGTTGGGTTGGGGGAACCCTAAAACCCCTCCAGTGCCACCCCTGGCCCAGCTGGCTCCAAGCCCCTCCAGCCTGGCCTGGGACAATCCAGGCTCCTCCATCCCTGGAAATTTCCAAGGTTGAAGGCAGCCACAGCTCCTCTGGGCTTCGTTTTTTTAAGAATGAATCAGAATCACCAAATGCTTTGGGTGGGAAGGGACCTTAAAAACCACCTCGTCCAACCCCAAAATGATCAGATTTACTCATCTAAGCCGTTCCTTAAAGGTCTGCAAGGGTCTGGACAGCAATGAGTCCTTTTTTTTGCAGCAATCCAGACCACTCAGCTTCCCTGGCTGAGTGGAACAAGCCAAAAAGGTGTTCCTAGATTTCCCAAACTCCTCCTGGGAGATAAAAGCCACGTTATCTACTGGGGCTGCATTCAAATGTGCAAGAACAGGTCCTTCCAGGTCATTAAATTGTTTACTGCAATCGCAGACACGCCTCTACAAGATGCCTGGCAGAAATCAGCCTCATCTGCCAAGCTGAAGGTTGGACACATTGAAATAATGGAATTTAAAACATAAAAATTTACAAGTTTTCTCTGTAGGAACTGGTCTTTATGAAGTGGAAGCAGTGAGGGTGTTCTGAGGATGGGTTTGACACGGAGTTGGAGGTGATTGCTGATTATTAGGAGATGTTTCATCCAGTGGGGGTTCATCCTGTGTAATTTTTTTGGAGGATTTTCTTCCTCCCCATGTGGGGCAAACAGAAGATAATTTGATTGTTTTGAAGGCTCTCCATTAAGGAGAATAAACCAGTTGAGAAACACAGGAAAAACCTTCTCTGGGAAGTGCAGAGGGGCTCTGTGGGTGCAGCAGGAAAGGGAGGGTGATTCCCTGGATTAAATTTTTGCCTTTTCCACAAAGTGTCCTATGGCAAAGGACTTCAATTTTTGCTGTCTCAGTCTCTGCTGAGAACGCAGAAGCTTCTCTCACCTCATTTTTATCTCTATTTTTGTATTTATTGCTATATTTTCCTTTTTGAGTTGTGATATTTTAGGCACATGTCATGTTCTATGTGTCCCTAACACACATCCAAGGATTCTCCTGCATTCCCAACAAATAATTATGACAACAGAACTAATTAAAGATGTGGAAGGAAGAAAAATACAGGAAAAGGCTAAACCCTGAAGCCTGAATAATCCGACTTGGTTCTTTTTTTTTCCTGCTCATGCCAGGATCTCTCACTATTTGAGGTGTTCATAGTTTAAATATTCCCCTGCTCCACATATCCCAGCCCTCCTGAAATATCCAAGCTTCTTTCTCCAGCCTATTCTCTTGTTCTCCCTCTCACAGGCCGACTGTGTCTGGCCATTGGGGAAATAGTTCATAATTCCATGCTTAAATAAGTGGCTTTTGATAAAGGTCCAAGGGAGTGCTCTGAGAGCTGTTTTGTTTTTATGGATGGAGCAGACAGAGCAGAATGATGCTGCCTGCATGCTAAGAAACTTGGCCCCGAGCCCACACACACACCACGGGCAAAATAAATAAATAAACACATCAATCAACCCTGACGTCACCGGGAAAGGGGTCACTGCCATGTGGGACGAGACATCTGGACAGTGAAGTCACAGCTCTGGCCGGATGCCATGAGCCGTTCACATGCTCTGCAGCACAATGGGATGGAATGACAGGCCAAAAAAAAAAAAAAAAAAGGGGAGGGGAAAGGTGGGTAAATCCTAATTGATGCTAAGCGAGCAGAGGATTAAAGAAGGGGGTTTGTACCTCCTGCCACGCACCCAAGTTTTCCCTGATGGAAAAATCCCTGATTCCAGCAGCAGCCTGGGTAAGACAGAGCTGTCATCTCACCTGGCACTGCCCAGCTCCTGGCAGGACCAGGGAGAGCAGGAGCTCCCCACGGAATCCAAATCAAACCACGTGGAGGAGGAGGCCGCTCCCCGCAGCCCTGCACAGCCCCACAAGCAGGAATAAAGGATCTGGGGCTCTCACCCAGGCTTTGGTTACCTGCAGCTCCCACAGCCACACACAAGCAGCCACAGAATGACAATTTGTCATCCCGGCCACAGCCACAGACCACTGCAGCCCTGCTGCACTCCAAGAAATCATTTTTAAATTATTTCTTCCGACTTCCAACAAAATGCAAACCGCTTCTTTTTTTTTTAATAAACAAAAAGGTTTTGAGAAGGAACAACACGAAATGTCTGCAGGAAGCAGAGACCCCCCCCTGAGAACTCCTTCCCCTGCACACGCAGCCAGCCCGAGCTGCTGCTGCAGGCTATTGTCTGTATTTCTGTCTGTATTTCCCTCAGCCAGACAGCGCTGGGGCGGCGGGGATGGCTCCCTGCGGAAGCTCCGCTGTCCCCTCAGCAGCACCAGGACGTCCGAGCCCACCCGGACACGCGGCCGGGATGCTCCCGGCACAACGGAGCATCAGCCCCGGAGCGCGGCGGCTCCGCCTGCTCCAGCCGGGGGCATTTCTGCGGCCGCCCGATGTGGATGCAGCACAGCCGAGCCGGAGCCTTTGTTGTCACAGCCCAGATTCCTTCAAGACCGCTAAAAAAATCCACCCTCCAAGAGATGGGAATGTGACCGCATGGAAAATGAGTGTATTCCTCAGCGCCGGCTCTGCGGGCGGCTCCGATCAGCGCCGCCCGGCTCGGCCCCGCGGGGTGATGCCCGCTCGCCCTGGTCCCCACGGCACCTACAAATCCTCATTTTTCATCTGCCAAGCGTCCCAACGCAGCGGGGGAGGCTGGGATGAGGGGCACGGGAGGGAT
>VZTJ01000642.1:11217-29528 GCA_013397795.1 Orthonyx spaldingii
CTCCCGCAGCACCGGGACAGACCCGGACCAGCACAGATCCGCCTCCCGCAGCACCGAGACAGACCCGGACCGCCTCCCTCAGCACCGTCACGGCACCGCTTCGCCTCCCGCAGCCCGGACACGGCCCGGACGCGGCCCCGGCCCCGCCGGCCCGAGGGTCCCCCCTCCCGGACACCCCCAGGACACGGGGCGCGTCCCCTCTGCTGAGAACCTCGGGTTCCGTCAGGCTGGGATAGATCTCGGAGCTCCCAGAATCACGGAATGCTCAGGGCTGGAGAGAATTTTGGGTTCATCCACTCGGCACCCCCAAAGCTCATCGCCCAGAGCCACGGGCAGTGCCCCTGGGACACCTGCAGGGACCGGGGCTCCACCAGCGCCCTGGGCAGCCCTTCCAAGGCCGGAGCACCCCAATGTTTTCAATATCGGACCAGAATCTCCCCTGTCTCAGCTTCGTCTCATGCTCTCAGCGCAGGCACGGCAGAAGAGACCAGACCCCACCTGGACACAGCCTCCTGTCAGGGAGCTGGGAAGTGCTGAGGTCCCCCTGAGCCTCCTTCAGTCAAGACTGACCGAACCCAGCTCCCTCAGCTGTTCCTCCAAAGCCATTTTTAGACCTTTGAGAGATTCGTTGGCCTTTGCTGATCAAGCTCCAGCCCCTCAATGTCCTCTTTAAAGTGAAAACATCGACTCCAAGCCGTGACCCAACTCCACCTTGTCACCCAGAGTGCCACGTCCAGTCTTTCCTTAAAACCCTCCAGGGATGGGGACTCCACCAGCTCCCTGGGCAGCCCATTCCAATATCTCCTCACCCTTTTTGTGCAGAAAGTTCCTCCCCTCTGTCTGGGTGCTCAGAAGACGCTCAGGACCGGTGGCTCAGGGCTGAGCTGGCTGTGACACCAGCTCAGGTGAATTGTCACAGCCTCAAGGGCAGGTCAGGGAGGATTTTTTCACCATGAGGGTGTTAAAACACTGGCAGAGGTTGCCCAGAGAGGTTTGGCTGGAAATATTCTCATCCCTGGAAATGTTCAAGGTCAGGGTGAGCAAACTGGCCTGGTGCAAGGTGCCTGTGCCATGGCAGAGGGTTGGAACAGCTGAATTTTAACCCCCCAACCCGAACTATTCCATGATTTCCAGGCAGGATTGCCCACAGGCCGTGTGGGCACTGCAGGATGAACAAACCCAACCCAACCGTGCAGTTCCACACCAGCAGCAGGACTGCCATCAATCCTGTTATTTCTTAATCTCAATTTTAATTTTCCACAGGCCGTGGATCTGCTGCTGGCAGCAGCCACGGGATAAATCTGCGGGAATTCCTCTGCAGTCACCCGGGGAAGGAGCATGTCTGGGTTTGTGGGTCCGGCTGAACTGAACTCATTTGCCACAGGACAGGCAACAAAATGTGGTGTGGCTAAATGAGGTTAATTAGTGCTGATCCTCCACCCACCGAGCACCACAGACACAACAACAGCAACCGCACCATTCACTGCAGGTTTCAGATGAACTTTCTGTGAACTGAGAGAAGGGCCTGAAGTGGAAATTTCATGTTTTAAGAAAATCCGACATAATACAGACTTAACTAAACCCGTGAGACAAAGCACAGGCCCAGGGGTGTCTGAATCCAGGCAGATGTCACAAGGAGGCCTCACCTCAGCCATGGACAGGAGCTGTGACGAAATGAGGTGAAATGAGGTGTTTAGTCCCATTTTTGTACACAGATTACAGCCAAAATTCACCCCAGACCAGGCTCTTGTTTCCACCTGAGTTCCCAGAAGTAAGAGAAAGGCCTGAAGTGGAAATTTCATGTTTTAAGAAAATCCTACATAATACAGACTTAACTAAACCCGTGAGACAAAGCACAGGCCCAGGGGCGTCTGAATCCAGGCAGATGTCACAAGGAGGCCTCACCTCAGCCATGGACAGGAGCTGTGACGAAATGAGGTGAAATGAGGTGTTTAGTCCCATTTTTGTACACAGATTACAGCCAAAATTCACCCCAGACCAGGCTCTTGTTTCCACCTGAGTTCCCAGAAGTAAGAGAAAGGCCTGAAGTGGAAATTTCATGTTTTAAGAAAATCCTACATAATACAGACTTAACTAAACCCGTGAGACAAAGCACAGGCCCAGGGGCGTCTGAATCCAGGCAGATGTCACAAGGAGGCCTCACCTCAGCCATGGACAGGAGCTGTGATGAAATGAGGTGAAATCAGGTATTTAATGCCATTTTTGTACACAGATTACAGCCAAAATTCACCCCAGACCAGGCTCTTGTTTCCACCTGAGTTCCCAGACCTTGATTTGCCAGCCACAGCCAAGAGTGAGAGCAAAAATCTGAGTTATCCAACACAGCTATCAGATGCTGGAGTGTTGTGAGGAATTCAGGGAAAGGAATGAGCCCTGGCAAACAGGAGAAGGGGCAAGGTGACCTCTTGTGGCCTCTGTTTTCTGGGGTTCCACAGAGGTCAAACCCATCCAAGGCTCCTTTTCCCTGGTGCTTCCAGCAGGGATGGGAGCTCGGGGCTGCTCCTGCCTGCACAAGGCCGGGGATCAGAAATTCCCTCCTCTGCAAAGCTGAGATTCATCACTTCCATTGTCACACGGTCTGGATGCCATTGTGTGGCTGCAAGCTGGATTTTCCCATTCAAAACAGATCTCAGACCTGCATGAGGGGCCAGGGATTTTTCTGTCCCTCTCCCTGCTTTACCAACGAGTTGGGTGCCTGTCTGTGCTGGCTTGAGGCTCTTGCCCATCCAGATTTTACAGTTCAGTGTTTCAGAAAGAGCAAGTTTAAAACATGAATTACAGCCATCGGGAACATCTGCAGCCTTTGTGTTTTATCATTATCTTGGTTTATTTTTGTCCCTGGGGCTGTTATTTCCCCTCAGCAGCTGTTATTTACACGTCTTCCCAGGCTGAAATGGATGGATGTGGGATTGCCTGAAATGCCTGTGCTGGCAGGATTTGGGCAGGAGGGACCTTAAAAATCATTCAGTTGCCACCCCCTCCCATGGCAGGGACACTTTCCACTATCCCACAGTGCTCCAAACCCCTTCCAGCCTGGCCTTGGGCACTTCCAGGGATCCAGGGGCAGCCACAGCTTCTCTCTTCTTGGAATTCCATTCCAAGGCCTCCCCACCCTCCCAGCCAGGAATCCCTTCCCAATATGCCATCCAGCCCTGCCCTCTGGCAGTGGGAAGCCATTCTCTGTGTCCTGTCCCTCCAGCCCTTGGCCCCAGTCCCTCTCCAGCTCTCCTGGAGCCCCTTTAGGCCCTGGAAGGAGCTCTGAGGTCTCCCTGGAGCCTTCTCCTCTCCAGGTGAACACCCCCAGCTCTTCCAGCCTGGCTCCAACCCTTGGATCATCTCCGTGGTTTCCTCTGGACTCGTTCCAGCAGCTCCAAATCCTTCCAGAGCTGGACACAGCTATCCATCCCCATAAAGCATTTTTTTGTCCATGGGAGCTGCATTCCTGCCCTAACCCTTGCATTTTTTGGCATTCTCATCTGCCTCACGGGACAACTGGCACCCAAGTGATGCTCTGGGAGTTGAAATTGAGGAAAAGGCAGCAGTGAGTGATCAGTTAGAGATAGCAATCCCAGTTACCAGCCCTGAGGAAGGCAGGGAGAGCAAGGAGCCCCCAGCCAAAGGCAAGGAAGTCTCTTGTGGCCCCTGCTTTAGCTCAAATCAATATTATTATTATTGTTATTGTTATTATTATTATTATCTTTCATCCAACTGAGTTGCAGGCAGAAGAGCATCTGAGGTGAATGACAGGGCTCCAGAGGGGTTTGATGTTTGCACAACATCCCAGCTCCATACAGCACATCCCAAGTTCCCATCAGCACATCCCAGCTTCCCAGGAGCACATCCCAGGCCCTCATCAGCAGATCCCAAGTCCCCACCAGCATACCCGGGGTTCCCAGGAGCACATTTCAGGTCCCCAACAGCCCATCCCAGGTCCTCATCAGCAGATCCCAACTCCCATCAGCACATCCCTGGTCCCCATGAGCACATCCAGGTCCCCAACAGCCCATCCCCAACTCCCACCGGCACATCCCAGGTCCCTATCAGCAGATCCTAACTCCCATCAGCACACCCTGGTCCTCATCAGCCCATCCCCGACTCCCATGGGCACATCCCTGGTTCCCATGAGCACATCCCATTTCCCACCAGCACATCCCCGGCTGCCATCAGCACATCCCCAGCCTCCGTGAGCACATCCCGGCTCCCATGTGCATATCCCCGGCTCTCACCAGCCCATCCCGGTCCCTAAAAGCACATCCCGGTTCTCCACCGGCACCCGTGAGCCCATCTCGGCTCCCCCCGAGCCCATCCCCGGTGCCCATGAGCCCAACCCCGGCTCCCACCAGCACACGCTGGTCCCTAACAGCCCATCCCGGTTGTCCATCAGCCCATCCCTGTTTCCCACCCGCCCATCCCCGGTCCCCACGAGCCCACCCCGGTCTCTAACAGCGCATCNGGGCGGTGCTGCCCGGCCCGCTCGGTGCAGGAGTGGGTGCTGGGCTCCCGCTCGGCCCGCTCGGTGCCGGGGTCGCTGCTGGGCTCCTGCCCGGCCCGCTCCGTGCCGGGGTCGGTGCTGGGCTCCTGCCCGGCCCGCTCCGTGCCGGGGGTCGGTGCCGGGGTCCCGGGCGGCCCCAGCCATGGGCTGTGCCCCTGCCCCTGCCCGGTACCTGGTGTTCTTTCAGTACTTTGGCACCAGGTACAGGTAGGTGCCCCGCCGGCCCCGAGCCTCTCCGGGCGGCCCCGGAGAGCTGGGGAGGGTTGGGGATGGAGTTTGGGAGAGCAGAGTTTGAGGAACACAGAATTTGGGGATAGAGTTTGGGAGAACAGAGTTTGGGGGAGCAGAGTTTGGGGAGCACAGAGTTTGTGGAGAGAGTTTGGGGATAAAATTTGGGAGAGCAGAGTTTGGGATGGCAGAACTTGGAGAGAGCAGAGTTTGGGGAGGGCAGAGTTTGGGGAGGGATGGATGAGAACAGTGAGGAGGGCAAAATTTGGGAAGGGCAGAGTTTTCTGAGGGATGAATGAGAACAGTGCCCAGGTGAGGGATGGATCCCTCGCTGAGCAGCTGAGAGCACTCAGGGAGCCGGACTCTGCTTCCTGCTGAGCACAGAAGTGTGAGGGAGGGGATGGTTCGGGCAGGATATTTATAAAATCAGCAAGTTAAAAAGACAGGAAAGGACAGAGAAAAAGGGAGATTTCTCTGAGGCTGGGAGGAGAAGGACAGGTCCCTGTATTTGCAGAGGTGGAGGTGGTTTGTGGTGCCCCAGAGCTGCAGGGGAAGCATCCGTGGGCTCTGCTCCCTGCTGGATGCCTGAGGCTGGATTTCCACAGGCCTTACAAACATCCCACGAGCAGATGTGTGCTTGTTCCCACTTCCAAATGTGGGAGAACTCGTGCAGCCCCAGCTGATGGAACTGTGCCTGTCCTGAGGATGTCACAGCACAGCCCCAGCCTGTGCCAAACCCAGCAGTTCTTGCACAGCTCTGAGTCGCTGTGGGCTCTGAGCAGTTTGGGTTTAGCCCCAGGACGTTTCTCAGCTTGTGTGGATGGCAGTGACTTCTGGGGCAGAGCAGGAAGCTCATCACAAACTCTTTTGTGGCCTTTTAGTCCATTTATGACATTCACCAGTCCTGGCCCTCATATAGTTTTATCTCAAACTAATTTAATTTGTCTGCCTTATTGTCCTGTCAGCCTCTCTCTGAAGGGCCAGTCCAGAGAGGAACATTTGAAGGATAATTTTTATTTCCAACCTCCTGTCTTGAAAATAACCACTGCATCACTTTTCCTGCCCATTCCTCAGTGTCTGGTCCCTGCAGGTTCTGTGGGAAGATCCATAACAAACAGTCCTGGATGTGTTGGTGGGCTCTGTGTCAAGTCCCTGAATGCTGACAAACATCAATAAATCGTGTTTGTTTTGCTCTGCAGTGGAGTTATGGAGACCAAGAGTGATCAGGCCCTGGTTGGAGTCCAGAATTATTTGGAGGTAGGTCCTTGCTAATCCTGTTGTCATGAAAATGAAGCTTTTTGGGTCACATTGTTCAGCTACAGATATTTCCAGGGGTAAATATTATTGTGAGATTGACTGGCAGAGTGCTAAACACTGTTAAGTTCAAACCAAAGTGCTTTAGAAATGATGTCATTGTACAGATTCTGACCCTAAAAAGATGTGAACCCTTCAAAGATACTTAACTGAGCCCAGAAGTGCCTCTGAGAGCCCTGCTCAGGTGCTGGCCCACCTGAGCTTTGTTAGGACTTGTGGCTTTGCCTCCTCCTGTGCCTCAGTTTTGCTTCATGTCCAATTCCTTTATGGATTTCCCAGGAGAGGATGTCCCTGATAGAGGTTTTCAGAACAAAGCACAGCAGGATGTCCATTGTTCCAGGCTGCTTCCATTTTTTTTGGAGTTCTAATATACCAGAGGGAAAAAAAGTTACAATCCTGTTATCCCTGCATTGCTCCCAGGGATTCCCTTGGACCTGAGAATGGCCTTGAGGCCCCCAGTGAGTGTGAACAGGAGTAAAAAACCCCCTGTTACACCCAGGAGTAGAAAAGGGGTCACTTGTGCAGGGTGGGTGCTCAGCACACCTGAGCATCGTAATCCAATTGTAAATTAAAACTGTAAATTAATTACAAGCCGCTGCTGAATCTGGTGTGGGGCAGGAATCAAAAGGAAGCTGAGTTATTTCTCTTTTCTTGGAGTTCAAAATGAAGCTTGTGCCTGTTTGGAAGAGGAGAGGTTGTTGAAGAGCTGATTCCTGCAGGTCAGGCCACACCTGGGCATTAATTTTTGTGACCCCAGTCACAAACTGCAGCACTTTGGGACCCTCTGCTCTGCATTAGCTGCAACCCTGGTGCTGTGAAGGACAGATATGTCCAGGAGCAGCCTTGGTGTCCCACCCATGTGACGTGGCCAGGACATCCCCACACTCTGTGACAGTGAGAATTCCAGCTGCTTTTGCTCAGAAGGAAAATGTGAGGAATTATGGCTTGAATCAGAGTTCTCAGGGTGTATTTATGTGGCTTCTTGCCTGAGACTGCTGCAGAGAAAGTGTCTAAATATTGTGCAGACCCCAAAAGGACTTTCTATCCCATTTATCTCATCCTCTGAACCATCCAGGGCCTCAGGCTTTGGACTCAGGGTGAGCCCAGCAGTTGTTCTGCATTATCCAAGTGATGCCTGAACAGGCAGATGGGTAGGGTGGGTGATTAGAGGAGAAAAGGAGAAGAGAAAAAGACAAACATGAGCTTATTTGGTGTTGCCTTTTCACAGTATCAGCACTTTGCAGGCCAGCTCGCTGCTTTCATGTGGTGGTATTGATGCTGGGCACTGCTGTGTCTATTGGAACCACATGGGAAGCCTTAAAGCAGCTTTAATAAAAAACTTCTGGGGCCTGCAGGAATTTATCTTCCTTCCTCCTTTTCTCCGCAGCCTTGAACTTCACTGCTTTCCCCAAAGCCAGGAAGGCAACTGAAGGGAAGGGCAAAATTAAAGCTGTAATGAGATCCTTATTGTGTTCTGAGGGTGTTCAGACATTTGTTTGCAGTCCCAGGGCAAGCAAATAACCTGGGAGGTGCCGATTTTGTGTTTCAGCAGCTGTCTCGTGGAAATTGGAGTGGGCTGGTTGGTTTTGTGAGTGTGATCTGAGGGAAAATTGCTGGGCTGGGGCTGAACAGATCTATTTGTAACCCTGTAAAGCTTTTTCACTCCTTGGTGCTGCTCTGCGACAGAGCCCTGGGACTGTCCAGAGGAAACAGAGCCTTGTTTTAGTTCACACATCCTTGTAGGAGCTTTTCATCTCTCTCTGAGGGGGTAAGCTTTGCTGACAACACTTTATTTCTTGGAGGCAACTTGTTGGAGCACTTGGAAGCCCAGCTTGGGTTTGCTGGGCCCAAAGGGAATTCCGGGCCTTGTTTCCCTGGGTGGGGAGGTTGGAGCTCTGTGATTTGGCTCCCTCCAGTTCTTTGTGGAAGCTTTTCACATTCGGGACTTCTGGCTCTGTCTCGGTTCTTAGAAATGTCTCTGCTGCAAAGGAAGATCTCACCTTTTGCTGAAGTGAGTGGCTGCTGCTTGTGGTAAAATAAACCCTGTAGAGAGTTCCCTTCCCTCTGAGGCCTGCCTGGAACCATCTCCTGATTCCCATTTTGCTGGGGAATGCTGCCCAAACTCATCTTCCCCTCACAAAACCCTGTTTTGGCCAGCAGCCTCGAGCTAAGGGCAGATATTGTCCCTCATGAAAGGAAGAGGGAGTAGGAGAGGAGAGAAAGGAGAAACACCAGCTCCTTACTATGCAAGGCAACCCTGGCACAACCTCCTTCCCCACATCCTTAAGAAAAAAAAAAGATAAAGAACTTAAACCAGACAAAGAGAACTGTCATCTTCAGCCTCTGTTTTGATAATAATTTCAGTGACGTCAGAGATTGCTTTGGAAACCTTCTGTTCTAACAAAATCCACATTCTCAGCGTATCCTTCCTGGCTTTCACTTCCATTTTATCTGTCCCAGTGCAAATGAGTTGGATTTTTAATTAGTTTCAGCTGACACAGCACCCAGTGAGTCAGGGACGCTGTGGTGACTTGCAACCAGAAGCTTGTGTGTTATTAATTATTAGAACACAGTAATTAATAAATTGTGCAGCTCCCTGGCAGGGAAACGCAGTCCCTGTGTCTGAGGCCATTCCAAAGGATGAACCGTGGCCAATCCAGCTGCTGGGAGAGAAACATTTATTTTTCCAAAACATTCCCAATGCCTGTAGATGGAAAATCTGGAGGATTTTTTTATTCAAACTTCAGGAAGAGAAGTGGATGAACTTTTGCTCCCCTGCCATGGGTGATGTTCATCAGTGGGCCTGTTCTTCCCCCTGCCCCTCCAGCATGAGAGGAAAACTGAGCTGTGAGCAATAATATCAGTGTGGAATGTGGATCCATATCATTCTGGCAGCCAGCAGTGGAAATTCCAGCGTAATTCAAACTATGGAAGCGCTCAGTGAGTGAAACCTGTTAGCAGGGCAGAGCAGCTAAATGCAATTAATGCTTTCCCCTGCATCCCTGGCGTGTCTGAGGGATAAACTTGCACCCTGGGATGCTGCTGGCTGCTCCAGGAATGTGGCTGTGTGGAAAAACTCGGGATGAATGCAGATGGGTGAGATGTGGCTCAGTGAGAGGCCTCCAGCAGCTGCCAAAGCTGAGATTTCAGTGTTTATAGCACCTGCTAAAGAGAAAAATATTTACATGTCCTGTGGCTTAAAGGAGGGAGCAGAGACCTGTGAACTCTGAGTACACAGAGCACAACCCAGCTCCTTTATTCCTTTACCTCTTTTGTTTCTTTTTAGCTGGGTGAAGTGCTCAACCCCTGCTTCAGTTCCCCCCGGAGAACCCACAGATGATCCCAGACAGGACAGGGATCTGGATTAACAGCACTGAAGCCTTTGGAGTTCCTCAGATGAAAGCCCTGCCTGTTTTAGGGGCTTGATTTTACTGCAAGGGCAGGAAAAACTGGTCCCTTTCCAAGCAATTCCTGCATGTAAATAATGCACCTTTTTTGAAGTTCAGGGTGGGTGATGTGAAGAGATTACAGAGGAGGAAACCTTCAGCTGCTCAAAGGACTTTGGATGTTCAGATAGGAGATGTTTGCATAGGTGAGGGGGTCATTTCTTAGCTGCCTGCAAAGAGAAGTTCAGCAGTTCAGAAATTCTCTCTTTCAGGAGATTATATCCCCCCCTAATGAAATGAAATATTAAAATTGAACCTGGAGGCAGCAGTTGGTAGAATATTATCAGTGTATTTTTGTGTGCCTGCTGTGCTGGAGGAAAAATCCACAAAGTTTTGAGCTTCACCAGCTGAGATTTGCTGCTGGTGGTGGTCACATTCCTCCTCTGGATGCTCAGAAAGGTGGGAAAAAGCTGCTGGAGAAGGGCAGCTGTGAAAATCCTGGTTTTGGAAGGTGTCATCCAGTCCTGCACCTTTGTGGGTTTGCTGGCTGAGCTGAGCATGGGAAACAACCAGATTTACTTGGGAGTCTGTGCCTCTCTTCCTCCCCAGTCTGGTTTCCAGTGGAGAAATTTAGTGTTCTGATTATCCAGCGTGGTTCCTGATTATCCAGATGGAGATGGGATGCACTGTGGGATCCAAAGCAATGCTGCATCCAAGCCTGTAGCAAAAAAAGAGGATGTTTTCCATGTTATCTCCTGTTCTCTCTTGTTTCCACTGGCTGGTTTTTGTCTGGTGGGAAAGGAGGGTGAAAAGAGGATGGAGAGAGGGAGGGAGGAGCCTGTGAAACCCAAACATCTTTGGAGACAAACTTTGCTCTTAAAAATCAGCTTCTGCTCTCAGACAAATTGCTGAGGCACAAGCCAAGGTCTGTTGCAGGAAACTGTTTCATTTCTGTCTGCTCCTCTCTGCTCGAGGGTGATAAATAAAGATTTTCACTGTTAATTGTAACCACATGTGAACTCCAAATGGAAGGATTAGGAAGGGAAAAATCGCTTTGGTTCTGTTTCCCAGGCCTCCCCCTGCAGCTTGGTTACATTTTTCTTTGCCTCCCTGAACATTTCTGAGAGCCCAGAACCCTGACTGCTCCAACAGGAGTCTGGAAGGTATTTGTGAGTCAGCAATTCAAACTTTATTGACTCTTGTACCAAATTAAAATCCAATAAAATCCGCTGGGTTCAGTGCTCGGGAGCGGGGATGGGAGGGAGAAGGAAATTTTGAGTCATTCCTCTGGTTTTCTGCCTTCTTTTGTGGTTTTTCACTCTTTCAGATGTTTCACTTATTCCCTGTAGTAATTTTCACTGGATTTTCTGTCTGGGGGCCTGAGGTTTGGGCTGAAATGGGTGATCCTCTGCCTTTTTTCCTCCTCACCCAACGACACAGGCAGAGGGTAAAGAGATGAATGTTTTTATTTTGTGCATTTAAGGAAGCTCACATAATACAAAGAGGATAGAGAGATGGGTGGTTTTGACTTTATTTTGTACACTCAGAGAAGCTCTCATGGCATTTTGGATGTTCTGTGTGAGGTGATTTTGGGACAAAAGGTGAGAAGCCACTGATTTTAGGAGAAATCCCCCAAACAGCCTCCTCTCCATGGCTTCTTTCCAACCCTACAACAACTCCAGACTCCTCTGGGAGCAGCCAAGAGGTGTGCTTGGGCAGGAGGAGGATGTTCTTCCCCAAGTATTGCTGAGTTCCCCCTTCTCTTGGTTGCAGAGGGCAGCCCAGAACCTGAGGCCCAGCGCTCCCATCAAGTTCCACATCTCCAGCCGGACGGACAGCGGCGTCCACGCGCTGGCCAACGCCGCCCACCTGGACATCCAGAGGGCTCCAGGGAAAGCAGCTTTCAGTGGGGAGCAGCTTGTGCAGGGTCTGAATTACCACCTCAAGCCTGAGCCCATCCGGTGAGTCGGTGGAGAGGCAAAAATCCTTTATTTTGGCTTTTTTGGGGGAAGGAGGAGATGCAGGAATGATCTCTTCATGCACGAGCTGCATTTTCCCCTGTTTTCTGTTGGCAAATCACTCCCTTGAACTTGTGTGTTTCTGCTGCTGGCCTGACAGCAGCAGGATTTGTCCCCACTCAGGTCTCTGCCAAGGAATTGTTCAGTGCCTGCAGCTCTCCTGGCCTCGGGATGGGCTTTCCCAGAGTTTTCCTGCAGCATTTCTGGAGCTCTGTGCCAGTGGTGCTTTGCATTTATTTAAAAGCAGTTTTCTCTCTGGGATCTGCAGTGCAGCAGGAGCTGCAGCAGCTGCATTCCCTCACCTCCAGGCAATCACCAGGGGAGCCATCAGAGGCTGGAGGGGAAGAGGAAGTGAAATCCCTGGAATCTGAGCTCAGGAAGGCGCTGTGAGAGCGTCCTATCTGTAGGCACAAAGTTCCTGTTCGTTATCTTGTTTTATCTGACCTTCCCCTGATGTTTGCAGTTCTTTTGGCAGTCCCCAGACAGTTCTGGGGGCATCCTGAGGCCACCCTGGCTTTTCCCTTTGATCCCAGCAGTCTCCTGGCTGTCCCTGTTGGCTGAGGTGCTGCTGGAGGACAAATTGGCAGAGTTGGTTGTGTCCTGAAGCAAAGTGGGTACCTGAAGGAAAAACAAACTCTGATTTCCCTGCTTTTCCAGGGACAAGTCCGGTCCTGCATCCCGAACCCGAGGTGGGATATGGGTGTGATAACAGAGGATTGACAGTTTGGCACTTCCAAATCCAGTTTCCCTTCAAGCAGCAGCTCAATTCCTCTGCAGTGAGAGGCCACAGAGCAAATCTCCCTCTCTCAAGCTGGGAGTTCCTGTCCCTTGACAGCTTTCACCTTCCCTGACATGTGTGGAAAAGGCTCTAAAGCAGCTGCTGTGGGGTGGGGCTGGAGGCAATTTTTTCCACAATCAAAAAGACAATAATCTTGAAATAGAATTTGTGCAGGGTTTTTTGGTTGTTCATTTTGCTCAGGCTGAAAACCAGGTCAGGACCTGGAAGTCCAAACCCTCTTTTTAGATGTTGTAGCAGTCACAGGGGACACGGAGTTGGGTCATAATTCTCATTTCCTTCCTTAAAAGCAGTTTGGGAGCTGATTTTACAGGCAGAGGGATCAATTTGTTCTGTGTCACCAGCCCCTGAACCTCAGGCCTTCTTGCCTGAATTTAGGCCTGGAATTTAGTTGTATTTTCAAGTTTTAATGGAATAAGTTGTCCCAGAGAGCTAAAAGTGCTGATGGGTGCTCAGCCAGGTTTGTGATACCAGCACTGACCAGCCCAAGAACAACCAGATTTGCTGCTGGGGAGGCTTTGGGCCAGAGAGCATCTCCAAAATGAGCCAGGAGTGGGATCTCGGGTGGGGAAGGTTCTGTTTCACTCTGAGGTCTGGCAGGTACCTTTGAGGAGGTGATACCTTCTGACAGAATGCAGTTAATCTGAGTTTATCAGCTTTTCCTTCTCCCTGAGGCTGAACCTTCCCAAAATTGCCTCATCTGCTTCCCATTAAGCAGAGGGTGACAGGCCTGAGCCTGTCCTCAGCTCCTATCCCTCCCTCTGGAAAAATCCCTGTGCCAGGAGGAGGAATTCTCTGCTCATGCTGAGGAGAAAACTCCAGACTTTGATGTGGTTGCAGGCAGGGGCTGGAGGAGAGAGGGATCTTTGTGAGAAAACATTGTTGTGGATGGAGCTTGGAAGGGAAACAAGATTCCAGGCTGGCTGAGTGTGCCCTCCGCCACCAAAACCCTTCTGAGGCCTCGTGGGTCTCTGCTATCACTCCTCTGTCTCTTAAAACGGAAAAACACATCCTGTCCCCCAAAAATCAGGGAATGTTTCAGAGCTGGAGGCATTTTAGGAGGACTCTGCTGGCCCTGAAGGAGGACTGGCAGTGTGGGAGTCTCACACCTCCTGTTCCTGGTTTTGTAACCACACAATAAAAGTTGTGTGAGTGACAAGGCAGAGCTGGGATTCCTCCCACCTCCTGCAACTTGGCTTTTCGATCCTGTTGTCAGTGGAGAGAGCAGGATGATTTTTTTGTCTCATTTCTAGTTAAATGTCTTTGGGCTTTTTCTCCTTTGACCTCAGAAATTCAGATTTTCTGTCGGAAAGGTAAAAAATGCCCCAGGTCTTTATTTACCACAGGTCTTTATTGACCATCATTCACCCATTTTTAAAAAATGGGATCTCAGCAAGGCCTGAAATGCAGCTGCTGGAATAAATTCTGGAAAATTCTGGCTGAAAGGAACAATTGCATCAGGAAAGGCTGCCTGCACTGAGGAATTCTGTGAGCAGGAATAGGCTCCTCTGAAAGAATCTTTCTAAAAGAATGGTTATTTAATAAAAACCACACAAGTGTTAACAGAAGAAGCTCAAGACAGATTGGGTGCTTGTGGAGGCATGCAGACAGAGGGAAAGAAATGTAATAATTTTATTATTGTGTTTAGAAGAGGCTGGAGGTCCTGGCTTCAAACCTCACTGCAGGCCTGGAGGATGGAGTTTGCATTTCTCCTGATGGTTTATAGCAGTGGAGCAATTCCTGGGCTTGTTATTGCAAATCTTTGTGGCTCAGCTTTAATTTCTCCCTCTGTGGTCTGAGCCAGGGAAGGGATGGGAGCCAGAGGCCCTTGAGCTGGCAGAAATCCCCCGAGCACCAACCTTTTTAAAAGTAAATAAAGTCATTTGTGGTCCCAAATCTATCCTGTTTTTTTGGCTCCTTTCTCCCCACTGAATTCCAAAGGCAGGAAGGCTAAACAACAGGAGAAAAACTCCCTTCTAAGGAGAGATCTCCTCTAAAGCAGCACCTGCAGGGCTTGTGGCTCTGAGCAGGGGCTCCCTGCTGCCTTTTTCCCGCAGGATGGGGAGCACCAGAACTTTGGGATAAGGAAGAGTCACACCCAGTACGTGAGGACACTTTGGGAGAGGTGCAGAAACTCAGGGAAGCTCCATTTCCTCCTTGGACAGGGATAACTTTGTCTGACAGCCTCTGTGCCCTCCTTTGTGGCTCTCAGGCTGTGTGTGGTGGCAGTTTTGAGTTTGGAGAAACAGGGAATTTTCCCCTTGTTGCCTGTAGAAGAAAACAGGGAAGTTCAGCTGCCTGTGAAGCTCCTTCTTAGGTTGCCTGGGATCAGTAGGAGATGTGTGAAGATGTGCAGGGAATGATTTTGGGACTGTCCCTGTGGAATGAGAGGGTTCCATGGAGCAGGGAATGGTTTTGGGACTGTCCTTGTGGAATGAGAGGGTTCCACGGAGCAGGGAATGGTCTTGGGATTGTCCCTGTGGAATGAGAGGGTTCCATGGAGCAGGGAATGGTTTTGGGACTGTCCCTGTGGAATGAGAGGGTTCCATGGAGCAGGGAATGGTTTTGGGACTGTCCTTGTGGAATGAGAGGGTTCCACGGAGCAGGGAATGGTTTTGGGACTGTCCCTGTGGAATGAGAGGGTTCCACGGAGCTTTCTGCTGGATTCACTCACACCCCACCTCGCTGATTTTTGGATTCACCTTGATTTTTCCTGGCTGCACAAAGTCCTGGGGGTCCTGAGGGGAGGTGGGAGGGAAGTGCCCGGCTCTGAACCATCTCCGTCTGCTGCAAGAGCTGCTTGTGGGGGTGAGCAGAGGGGACTGGCCTCAGGGGGTCCTTCCCTCTCAGTTTGGGATCTGCACGAGGGGGAAGTGTCACAGGATGCTGGGTCACCCTCAGGATTCCCTCAGGGACTGGAGTGACAGGGAAATAGCTTCAAACTGCCAGAGAGGGGGTTTAGATGGGATATTGGGAAGGAATTGTTCCCTCTGAGGGTGGGGAGGCCCTGGAATGGAATTCCCAGAGAAGCTGTGGTGGCCCCATCCCTGGAAGTGTCCAAGGCCAGTTTGGAGCAACCTGTGACAGTGGAAGCCATCCCTGCCTGTGGCAGAGGTGGCACTGGATGGGCTTTAATGTCCCTTCACCCCAAAATTCCACGATTCTGTGATACCCCATCAACCCTAAGCGTGGTTTCCCCAGGGATCCACTGCACATTCCCATTCCCATCTGTGTGGTGCCAATGGAAAAGCTTTGGAATTAACGAGTGGCACTCGTGTCCCTCTCCCCCTCTGTGTGTGTCCCACAGCATCCTCAGTGCCCAGCGAGTGCCCAGCACCTTCCACGCCCGTTTCTCTGCCCTCTCCAGGACCTACATCTACCGCCTGCTGCTGGGCTGTGCCCACTACTCCCAAATCCCGGTGTTCGAGCGGGATCTGTGCTGGGCTCCTGCAGGCCGGTGAGTCCACCTCCCTGGGGAGAGACCTCATCAGTGCCCTGGAGGCAAAAATAAGGGAATCAGTGCTGGGAAAGGGCTCAGCCTGGAGAAAAGGGGGATCAAGGGGGGCGTTTTCTGGCTCTGCACAAGTCCCTGACAAAGGGGGCAACCCCAGGTCGGGCTCTGGGACAGGAGGAGAGGAAACGGCCTCAGGGTGTCCCAGGAGAGGTTTAAGTTGAACATCAGGAAGAATTTCCTCATGGAAAGGGTCGTTAAAGGTGGGAATTGCTGCTCAGGGAGGTTTGGAGTCCCCACCTCTGGAGGTGTCCAAGGAACACTCAGAGCTCTGGGCTGGGTCATTGTCAAAATCACCAGGTTTGATATTTTGATATTTTTCTTACCTGGCAGCAAATTTTGTGCGTTTATCAGCTGCAGACACTGCAGAGCATTTTGGTTCTCTTGTAGCCAGGAACTGGGGCAGAGTGACTGGAGCGGGGCTGTTCTGGGAAGCACAGCAGGGTAAAGGTTCGGGAAGAGCCTGGGGCTTTGAATTCCTTCCGAATTTGGCACTTTGGGTTTGTGGCTTGGGCCATTCCAGGCTGGAAAATACGTTTCAATGTGGGATTTGTGTGCGGGTTTTGAGCCTGGCTTAATTCATTGGAGTTTGGGCCTGGAATAATTTAATGGGGTTTGAGCCTGGCTTAATTTAGTGGGGTTTGAGCCCTTCCCAAGCTGCTGGTCCCACCTGCTGTGTTTGATTCCAGCTCCCTGGACCTCCCTGCCATGAGGGAGGCAGCAAAATTCCTGCTGGGCACCCACGACTTCAGCACCTTCTGCTCGCTCAGCCCCCGGAACCACTCCCAGTGCCCTGTCAGGACCCTGCTCCAGCTGGAATTCCAGCCTTCTCCCGGGTTCCTGTCCCACCACTACGAGCACAGGTGAGAGCTCAGCTTTATCCTGAAAAGCTGCTTCCAGAGTTTTGGGGTTTTTTTGGGAAGGGATCTCCTGCTCCGTGCTGAGCGTTCCGCTCAGTGACAGCTCGGACATTCCTCCCGCTCTCCTCCCTGCTGTCCTGAGGGAAAAAGATGAGCAGGGATGAGGCAGGGAAGCTTTTCCAGCTGTTTGGACATGGAAAAGTGGGATGTGACAAGCTGGAGTGTGGAATTTGGCAGGGAGCACTTCCTGTGAGGTATTTTTGCAGCATTTGCGCTCATTTTTAGTGGTTAAAAAACACCTCTGCCAAAGGATTGGGTTTGGGTTTGTTTTTTCTTCCTCAGCTTTGCCTAAAAGTTGGGAATAGAGGGGAAAACACCCAGCCAAGGCCTGGGTCAGTGCTGCAGATCCCACCCAGTTCACACCAGTAACTCCCACTGCCTTCCCAGGGGATGCTGATGAAGGGAAATCCAATATTCCTGTGTCGTTACATAAACAAAAGAGAGCTGAGGATCAGGTTCTTTCAGGACCAGGTCTTGCAAGTATTGAAATTAAGTGGCTGAATTAAGCAGAAACTGGAGGTTTTTTTCCCAGAAAGATCATGGATATTTATCACCTGAACATAATTTTTGCTTTCCTGCTGCCTTCTCTCTCTCTGTTGTGTCTCAGCTTGAAAGCAAACCTGGCTGCTGCCTGTCTCAAACTGCATTTTTGTGCTTTTTAATGGGGAAAAAACCCTTTTGTTTGGGTAATTTTCCCATAACCCTCTGTTAAATTTGAATATTTGTGAGCTGGAACAGCAAAAGCCACACTCCAAAACCTCAGACCTCAAAAGTGGTTGGCAAACACTGCTCCTTTCCCCTGTTTTGCCATTTTTCACCTCAAAACTGAAAGGGATTTTGCCTCATCCACAGGATTTTTTTTGTCCTTCAGGAAGTGGCAGAGCCCTGAGCTCCTCTGGAAATAACCTCAGGAGCCCCTGTGGACCTTCAAATCCTCCCATCTGAGATTTAAAACATATTTTAATTCCTCAATTTTAATGGAAAACATGGAAATTGCCATTTTTTGCATAACTTGCTGCACAAACCCATCCCACACGAGGCCAGGAACAGCTCAGAGAGAGGAAGCAACCCTAAAAAAAAATGGGAGAAAAACCCACCAAGCTCCTTCCTGCTGGGATATTTTTGCTTTTGGTGCCACTTGAAGCCAAACCTGTGTTTTATAGTGAGTCTTTTATATAATAGATTGATATAAATTCACTTAATGAGTGTTTAGGCTGAAGGGGGTGGCTTTGAGGAGCATTTAACTCTCTCAGAATACTCCAGTAATAGCCACAATCATGATTTAGAGGGGAAAAAATGGTGGGGTTTGGGGTTTTGTGTCAGCCTTAAGTGTTGTGGGGCTCTTTTGTTCCTTTGTTTATTCAGGTTCTTTTTTTTAATTACAGTGTCCTGGGTTTTTTAATCTGTAAAAATTCCCCTGTGAGAACATTTGATGGGGCTCAGGGTTTGTTTGCCCATTTTGCAGATGAAACAGCAAATATCCCTCAAATAATTTGATTTTTTTTTCCACTGCAGAAGGAGAATGAACTGTTCCTCAAGGCTTGGGACAGTGGTAAAAGCTCATAAATAGAATCTCTATTTTTTTTTTTTTTTTTTTTTTTTTTTTTTCCCCGTATTAAAGGGGT
>VZTJ01000642.1:29567-52334 GCA_013397795.1 Orthonyx spaldingii
CTGTGTTGCAGAGGAGGAATCACAGAAGGATAAACCACACTTTCTTTGTCACATAAAGCAGCTTTTCTTCCCAATCCTTCCCTTCCTCCTGAATTGACCACTTGTCTGGCTGTGAAAACCATTCCTCCCATCCAGCCCAGTTGCTGAGCAACGCTGGAAGTGGAGTGGAGTGTCCCAAAAATGCTTTGGAATGCTCAGGATGTGCCCACTCTGTCACCTGGGCTGGCCCAGGACATCTCTTATTCACTGCAAGGTGCTGGGTGCTGCTGCCAAGTGGGAAAAAAGCACAGCTGGGATTTCTTTTTTTTTTTTTTTTTGACAGGAAAAATGAAGTTTCCCACTTACAAAAAAAGTTTTGTTCTGTTTCAAAGCCTACAGGAGATTTTTTCCTGAGGATTTTGACCTTTCTTGTGGAGCTTAAGCTTGTCAAGGTGACAGGGGCAGGAAAATCTGGGATAAAGGAGGTGGATGCAGTTTTGGAGAGAGGGGGAATTTGGCCCTTTTGGGGAAAAAAGTTCTCTTTTTAGCCAAGCACCAGATCTGAGCTGAGCCACGGGCATTGGATTGGATGGAAGTGATGGAAACTCCTCATCTCCTGGCACAAAGTGGGATCTGGGGGCAGGAGCTGCCAACATTCCCACCAGGGATGTCCAAAATCAGGGATTTATCTGGAAATCTGGGAAAAACCAGCTCCCTACGCTGATTTTTCAGCGTCTCCCTTGTTGTTGCCTTTAACAAAGTGAATTTTCTAGGGCAGGATGGAATTTTGGGGTGCAGGCACTGCTCATTCCTGCACTGCTCTGACCCCTCTGCTCTGTGATACCTCATTTTGTGTGAGGTTTTTTATACATTTAATGTGAATATCAGGGTTTTTTTTCATTTTTAGGAAGGAATTGTGTCCCAGAAAAGGAGCTCTCAGGTGTCCCAAGTGCTGTTTTGTTTAATTGGGGCAGTGCAGGTTAATTATTCTCATTCACCTGTGACTTGTGGGTAAAAGAACCACTTGAAATTTGATTTAAATGCCCTTTTTTTTGCTTTTTTCAGAGGCCTGCAGTTCTGGGAGGTGAAGTTCAAGAGCAGAGCCTTCCTTTACCGACAGGTACGGCCTGGAGCTGCGTCCTCCTGCCCCAAAATGGTGCTGCCACTCTAAATTTAGATTATTTTAGCAATTTTGCATAACCCTGAGCTGATGTTCCAGCTGTGTGTGACACTCACAGGGACCTGGAATCAGAGGGGTGAGGATCTGAGCTCTTTCTTTGATCCATTGGAACCAAAATCTCCTCAATTTGTGTCTAAAATCCTCAAAAAATCATGTGGGAGGATGGGAAAAGTCACGTTTTCCACAATATTGCAGTGGTAAAAAAATTCTTTTTAGAGTTCTTGCTCTGCTCAGTGGCTCTGGGCTCAGGAAAAGGTGCTGGAATTTCACTTCCTGGCTTTTGGGAAGGGCTGATCCAGCTGTGCTGCACAAACTCCAGGAATTCTCCCTCTGCCACGGATTTCTCCGCTGGATTTTTGTGGAAATTGTTCCCCCAGGGTTTTGGGGTGCCCTCAGCTCTTCCCAACCTCAGGAATCACCTCATTCCCAGCTCTGGAGGTAGGGAAGAGGCAGGAGAGGGGTTTTTTTTTGGAGGAGAGGGGGTGTTTTGTGGGAACAGCAAGCAGCTATTTTTTAATTCTGTTTTGACAACCCAAATTTGTGGGTTTTTATCCCGTGCCAAGCTCTGGGAGCTCTGCAGGGGATAGGGAAGCCAGGGAAGGACAGCAAAATGCTTGGAGAGGGCTGGATGGGCAGGGATTTGGTGGCAAGGTGCTTTTGGGACAAAAAGTTATTACTGGGAGTAATTTAGAGCTTTAAAAGGGAAAAACGAGGAGGGAAATTTGAATTAGTGACACTGCAGGGAGAGCAGGTACCCTGAAATTCACCTCTCACAGGGACTCTGGGGCAGGAATGGGATTTGGACACCTCAGCCATTGGCACCTGGGGGGTTTTGTTGGAGAAAAAGGTGAAACCACCCCAAAACCCAAATGTAGATACGTTGTGCTGAAGGGGGGAGGCTCCAAGCCCGTGGATATCTGGGATGAGTGCCGTTAATCTTCTTTTTCCTGGCTGATTCCCAGTGTGGAGACATCAAAGCTGAAGTGGTGGCATGCAATGACCTCTAGTGAGGGTGGATAAAATAACAGAGGGGGAGGATTCGAGCTGCTCACATGCACAGAGGTTCTGGGCACTCCAAGATCCCAGCACACAGAATTTCCCTCTGGATAAAAACACCTGGCATTGCTGGACCTTTTTAAGTGATAAACACGACCAGGTTGCTCAGTGGGCTTTGGTTTATTCTTTTTAAAATGTTAAGAGGTCACAAACTCAGCCCAGTGATTGATTCCAGCACTGCAGAGAAGGTTTTGGGGAGTTTGGAAAGGTCATGAATGGAATGAATGTTTGTTTAGTCCAAATGAGGGATGGATGTGGGCACCACACAGGGAGAGCTGGGGTGGAGAATTGGAAATGAATTGGGGATGGAGAACTGGAGGTGGAGGATTGGGAGTGGAGAATTGGAAATGAGGAATTGCAGAATTGGAGGTGGAGAATTGGAAGTGGGGAATTGGGGGTGGAGAGTTGGAAATGGGGAATTGGGGATGGAAAACTGGGGATGGAGAATTGGAAA
This sequence comes from Orthonyx spaldingii, assembly GCA_013397795.1. Taxonomy (NCBI): domain Eukaryota; kingdom Metazoa; phylum Chordata; class Aves; order Passeriformes; family Orthonychidae; genus Orthonyx; species Orthonyx spaldingii. The sequence goes on from VZTJ01000642.1 coordinate 32,237, forward strand.
TGGGGAAATGGGAAATTGGGGATGGAGAGCTGAAAATGGGGAATTGGGGATGGAAAATTGGGGAATTGGGGATGGAAGACTGGGGATGGAGAATTGGAGATAGAGGACTGGAAATGGAGAATTGAGGGTGGAGAATTGGAAATGGGGAAATGGGAAATTGGGGATGGAGAGCTGAAAATGGGGAATTGGGGATGGAAAATTGGGGAATTGGGGATGGAAGACTGGGGATGGAGAATTGGAGATAGAGGACTGGAAATGGAGAATTGAGGGTGGAGAATTGGAAATGGGGAAATGGGAAATTGGGGATGGAGAGCTGAAAATGGGGAATTGGGGATGGAAAATTGGGGAATTGGGGATGAATTGGTGGGGATGAATTAGTGGAGATAGAGGNATTGGGGATGGAAAATTGGGGAATTGGGGATGGAAGACTGGGGATGGAGAATTGGAGATAGAGGACTGGAAATGGAGAATTGAGGGTGGAGAATTGGAAATGGGGAATTGGCGATGGAGACCTGGAAATGGAGAATGGGGGTGGAGAATTGGAGGTGGAGAGTTGGAAATGGGGAATTGGGGATGGAGAATTAGAAATGGAGAACTGGAGACAGAGAACCACGCCTGGGGTGCAGGTGGCTCTGGCAGCCCCAAGTCCTGGCCCTCAGGGAGCAGCTCCTGAGGATCCACGAGGGATTTTTTCAGGCAGGAGGATGCTGAGGAGGGAGAGGTGTCTGTGCAAGAGGGGAGCTCTGAGCTGTGAGATCTCTGCCCACCCACCNGGAGTGGAGAATTGGAAATGAGGAATTGCAGAATTGGAGGTGGAGAATTGGAAGTGGGGAATTGGGGATGGAGAGTTGGAAATGGGGAATTGGGGATGGAAAACTGGGGATGGAGAATTGGAAATGGGGAAATGGGAAATTGGGGATGGAGAGCTGAAAATGGGGAATTGGGGATGGAAAATTGGGGAATTGGCGATGGAGACCTGGAAATGGAGAATTGGGGTGGAGAATTGGAGGTGGAGAGTTGGAAATGGGGAATTGGGGATGGAGAATTAGAAATGGAGAACTGGAGACAGAGAACCACGCCTGGGGTGCAGGTGGCTCTGGCAGCCCCAAGTCCTGGCCCTCAGGGAGCAGCTCCTGAGGATCCACGAGGGATTTTTTCAGGCAGGAGGATGCTGAGGAGGGAGAGGTGTCTGTGCAAGAGGGGAGCTCTGAGCTGTGAGATCTCTGCCCACCCACCAGGCCTGGAATTGCTGCGTGAGGAGGGCGGGAGGGGAAGCTGGGCCAGGCAGGGGGTGTGAAGCTGTGAAATCCCACGCTGCTGTGGGCTGCCCTTCCTGGGGGGATTTTTTCCCCTCTTTTTTGCCTTTCTGAGGGAAAAGCCAACCAAAGCCAAGCTCCTCCACAGCCCCCAGCTGAAAGCAGCACTGCTGGTGTGAGAGGAGCCTGCAGGGAGCACAGGAGCTGCCTCAGTGCTGCTCTTTCTGAAACAAAACCCACCCTGAGCTCAGCTCCTTCCCACAGGGCAGGGCAGCACTTGCTCCAAGGCAGTTCAGTGCAGCTGGAGATGATCTACAGACCTTTTGGATGTCTTTATTTGTAGGGAATAATTAAAGGAAATGGGGTCATTTTGCTGTTTATTTTTCCCTTTCCACCAGCTTTGGTCCTTAGCAGATGCCACTGTGTGTGGCAGGCAGGCTGAGAATGTCACCCCAGCCCTGCAGTCGCTGCTGGAAGGGGAAAAACAGCTTTTTTTGCAGATTTTGGTGTGGCTATGGCTGCTGGGGAGGTCTCAGGGGCTAAAACCCTCCCTGGCTGAGTCGTTTGATGCCAAAGGCACAGCAGGAGCAGCCAGGCCTGTGGTGGCTGAGTCCAGGCTGTAACTTGGGGCACTCCGGACCTAAAGCAAGTCCCGAGGCCCTTCTTGGCTGATCCAAACCAGAATTTCCTCCTCAGTTTCGCAAGGGCAGCTCCCAGAGTGAGCGCTGTGGTTCCCCAGGTGCGGAGGATGGTCGGGGCTCTGGTTGCAGTTGGCCAGGGCAGGTTGGCCCCTCACCACATCCAGGAGCTGCTGGAGCTGAGGGACTCCCGGGCTTTCCCCGCTCACGCCATGGCCCCGCCCTCGGGGCTCTTCCTGAAATCCGTGGAGTACGACCTGGCAGGTGGGTGAGGGGTTGTGCTAGTTTGAAAACAAACCAGTGGGAGATTGCAAGTCAGAATTATAATTTAATAGAAAAAAAATGAGAAAAGAAATGAAATAGTACAAGGAAAAACACTGACAGAGTTGGATACAACCTGACACCCTGTTAGTCAGGGTGGTGGTAGCAGTCCAAGTAAAGTGGCTCTGTTGAAGTGGTGATCCTGTAGAAAAGTCTGGTCTCCACCTGAAGGTCCAGTGGTAGCTCTTGTCCTCTGGGAATCCAGTAGGCAGGGCTGACTTGTGCAGTTCCAAGGCCCAGGTTATATTCAGCTGGGAATGCTTGGCTCCTCCCCCCTGGGCAGAGCATCTCACAATGGGATGAGGTAATTCCAGTGAGGTAATTCCAGTGAGGTAATTTTATGAGTCCTGTGGTGGTTTCTTGACGGCCCATTAACAGAGATAACACCCGGAGGGAGTTATCAGGGGTGAGTCCTGGCAGGAGATAACAAACAGAACCCCACCTGTTTAACAGCTTGTGGAGATGGTAATAGAATATATCTGATATTGCAACCTAGGACAGGGGTTTTTGGGAGTTGGATCCCCTGACACCCACAGAGAGCTGGGAGGGACTGTAAAGACCATCTCCTAAAGGTCACAGCAACGTGTGAGGGGTTGTAGGGGTGTTTGCAGCAGTTGATGTGGGGAAAAAATGGAAAAAAGAGGGAATTTTCCCCTCTTCCTTGCAGGATTTTTCTTGTTAATGACTTTGAATGATGCTTTGAATTCTTGTCCTGTCCCAGGCCATGCCTGAACCCCAAATCTCCTGTGGGATGTACAGCTCCAGTTCTGTTCCCTCGCTTCTCCCTTGGAATTCAGGAGAGGTTGGAGAGGCTGGAGGGCAGAGCAGAGCATGTTTTTTTAATATTAATGTAAAAGTTCTCTTCATTTAACAGCAGCTGGTCTGGAAGTGTCCAAGGCCAGGTTGGACAGGGCTTGGAGCAGCCTGGGACAGTGGAATGGGATTTAACGTCCCTCCCAACACAAACCTTTCTATGATGCCACTATTTGAGTTTTTTAGCCTAAAAAAGTGGGGCAGATTCGCAGAACCAGCAAATGGGAGTTGGACATCCCTGATAAGGACAGCAGGAGTTTAAGCTGCAAGGATTGAGCTGCCTGTGGTTGATCCAGAGGCCCAGGAAATGTGGATACAAAGGACTTTTCACCACCCTCAGGCTCAGCAGACCCCAGGCCTCGTCCAGGTGGGATGGAGGAAGCCAGAAGGGAAAGGGAAGGAACAAAGAGCAGTGCAGGGAGCTGGGATTCAGCTCAGAGCTCGGCCTGAGAAGGCAGCTGCTGGTTTTGTCCCAGAGGGGAGGGAGCCAGGGGGAAGCGAGGCACATCTCGAGTGCTTTCAGGTGGTTTCAGGGCCATCTCTTCCCCTAAATCAATGTTTTCTTTTTCCTCTCCCCTCTCAGATCTGGCCACTCCGGCTGCCCCGGCAGAAGAGGAGCTCTGTGGGCTGAGCTGAAAGGGCTCTTGTGGCTGTGGGATGGAGCTTGGCCAAGTGGCACAGCCTCAATAAAACCCATTGACTGTGGCTGCAGGAGCTGCCTGTCCTTTGTCGCTGCCCTCAGAGGCTGCCAGGGGGAAAAGGAAGAATAATTTTGTGCTGCTCTCTTTTCTTTTGGCTCCTCTCTGAGGTGCTGCTGCCTGCCTCAGCAGGAGGAAGGAGTGGGGCTGGGTGTTTTTTATTTTGGGCTGTTTTTTTCCTGCTGTGGTGAGTGTGGGAGGAAGGCAGGCTGAGAGCAGAGGAGAAAATGCAGCATTTCCTCTGTGACCCCCAGGCCTTTGCAGAGCACAGTGAGTGGGGTTTTGTTTGGTGAGGGGTTCACACAAGCAGCCTTTGGAAGTGCTCAGGTTTTTCCTCTCCCCATCAGCAGCTTTTACTTCATCCTTCACCTCTTCGTGGTGCTGCCACTCTTCCAGAGCATCAGCAGGGAGCAGAGAGCTCATATTTGTGTTTATTTTTAATTTTAACCACTCAGCTCTGCCTGCTTGCCCAGGCAATAAAATAAACATTGGGCAACTTGTGGGTTTTTCCCCTCAGGAATGACACCAGAATCTCTGTGTGTTTTGGTTAGAAAATGACTGTAAGGGTGGCAGAAATACAGGAAAGATGAAAATGGTGGGTTCTGAAGTTAAACCCCCCTGCAGTGGAAGCAGCTGGGGAGTCTGGGACCTCCAGAACAATCTCCCTTTTTGTGAGGGGAAAAAATGCAGAGACAGAGTTGGTCAGAGCTCCTGAGGCCCCTGAAATTCCCAGTTTTTGTGCTCTTCCTGACCTCTCTGAAGGCTGCCCTGGCCTGTGGGGTGGAATCAACGTGTGACCCTGCCAGGGGACAGGGGATGGCCCAGATCTGGGGGTCACTGATGCCTCCCTTCCCTTCTCTGTCCCAGGCAGCAATTTTGGCCTCCTTTGGACAGGGAAGGCAAGGGGAGAGATTCCTGGCTGCCCTTGGAGCTCTTTATTCCCTCAGGGAGCAATTCCCAGAGGAGGCAGCAGAGCTTTGGAGACGTCCTGGTCTCTGCCATGGAGGGTTGGAGCTGTTTTGGTGCTGTTTTGGTGCTGTTTTGGTGCTGTTTTGGTGCTGTTTGTGCTCCCTGGTCCAGCCTGGCTGGATCAGGGCAGGGAATCAAGGATTTTCCAGCTGTTCCAAACCTTAATTTGTGTTTTCAGCCAGGGATTTGTCCAAAAAGCAGGAATGGCAGCATTCCCTGGGTCTGAGGGAAGTGGGAGTGCAGCTCCAGGCCCACCTGGAGTGGGTCAGGGATGTCTCCAGAGGGACAGGAGGGGATCAGGGCTGGCTTTGGGTGGGATTTTTGTGCCTCCCTTGTGCAGGGGATTTTTGGGGGGCACCAAAGCCCCGCTGGAGCTCTCTCCCAGTTTTGGGGGCCGTTTCCTCAGTGGGGGGTGAGGGCTCTGCCCTGGCTCTCAGCCAGAAAATCAACTCTGACTTTTCTGAACTCTGGACAAGAATGATCCCTGTGTTCCCTGGGTGGGTTTGGTGAAAATCCTGGCCCTGTGAGAGCCTCGGAGGGAGCATTAACCCAGAATGAGAGATGCTGCTGCTCTTGGGGTGGCTTCCTGTGGTTTCTCAGCAGTGACAGAGAACCCAGAGCAGCTGAGCAGGGACCTCACAGCTCTGGGAGGGACTTTGGAGAGGCCTTTCCTGCACCAGACCTCAGCTCTGGTAAGTCCACTTTCTATCTAAATTTATTATTTTAGTCTTCACAGGGCATAGAAATGCTAAATATTACCCCTGTTTGGGTGTTTATCAAGCTGCAGGCTCAGGTGCCCTCCCTTTTTAACAGCTCCAGTGGGGAAAAATCTGAAATTGATGTTTCTGCACTTGTTTCTCAGTTTCTGGCCCAATAAAAACCCAAACTGAGTGGCTGAGCAGGCCAGGGGCAGCTGCCCAGGCTGGAGTTAAGGAGTAAATTACCTGGCAAACTCTGCATAAAGAACTATTGAGGGGTTTTATTTTGTTTTTTTACATCCCAGAGCAGCTGTTTAAAATAATCTAAAGGCACTGAACAAGGGAGGTGCTGTTTGTACCCTCAGCAGAGAATTTCTGCACAAACTCCAAGTAGTTTTTATGTCCATCATTAATACTCATTATCAGGGGGATTTTCCATTCTTTCCCTGTTTATATTGTGGCATTTTCAGTTGATTCAGTTTGGGCACCCCCTCCATGGGGAGATTGTTTGACTGTGATGCTTTAAAATCAGAAAAAAACACCCAGATTGGCCAGAATTCAGAGACTCAGCCTGGGGTTCACAGGGCAAAATTTAATATTTTTATATTTAATAATTTAATCTGTTTTATTTATATTTAATAATTAATAATTCCCAAATCCAGGGGGAACTTTGATGCCTTTCTGGGTGCTTGTAAATGGAATTACTGCCCAGGAACAGGAGTTCAGGGGGGCCCAAAAAACCCACCCAGGACCAAACCCAGCAAAGCAAATCTGGGGAAGCCAAAGGGAATTTGGAATTTGGTCAGAGCCCATGTTTTTTAAGTGGTGGAGGAGTCTGTCCACGCTCAGGATGGGAGGTGTGAAGTGGGATCCTGTTCCAGGGGAAGGATTTTTGGGGGATTTCTCTGGTGAGGAGCTCGTTGCTCTCCCTGTGAGGATTTTACCCCTCCCCACTTGCAGCTCTCTTTGAACCCACACGAGGTGGGTGCTCAGGGCCAACACTCGGAGATAAAGAACATTTCAGCTCCTAAATTCATGTCTCAGCCATGGCTTGGTGTTAATTTTCCTCTGTGTTTACAACCCCTTTGCTATGGGGTGCAAAACCTGTGTAAGGAAATACCTGTGTTCACCTGCTTAGAATGAAACCACTTGGTCTCATTTCTCATGCTTTTCTCACGATTTTTGTCTCTTTTCTCATGTTTTTTGTCTTTTTTTCTCATATTTTGCTCATGATTTTTGTCTCATGTTCTTTTCTTATTTTTTTTGTCTCTTTTCTCATGTTTTTTGTCTTTTTTTCTCATATTTTGCTCATGATTTTTGTCTCATGTTCTTTTCTTATGTTTTTTTGTCTCTTTTCTCATGTTTTTCTCATGATTTTTGTCTCATGTTTTTTGTCTCTTGTCTCATGTTTTTTGTCTCTTTTCTCATGTTTTTTGTCTCTTTTCTCATGTTTTTTGTCTCTTTTCTCATGTTTTTGGTCTCTTTTCTCATGTTTTTTTGTCTCTTTTCTCATGTTTCATGTATCTGGGGCAGTTCTGACTTCATGAGATAAACAACTCTTGGGAGGAAGAGCGAACTCAGAGTTTCCTTTGGAAAGCACCCACCAACCTTTGTTGTTTGGTGCTTTCAGTCCCAGCTTTGGGGACCTTGTGCACCTCGTGGGTGACTTTAATTCCTCCCTGCCTGCAAGGGGTTCTGTTGAGGTGCCACAATTTGATTTATTTCCCCAGATTTCTCCTTTGTTTGATGGGTTGGGGTGCAATTCATGGCTTGAGTGGCCTGGATGAGTCCTGCTTGTGCAGTACCTCCTTCCCCTACTTCAGACACAAACTCAATCCTTTGGGCTGCTTTTTTAACAGGTGAGTGGTGCTTTCCCTCTGCAGAGAAGCTTTAGGGTGCTGAAAATTCACCCAATGTGCACCCTTCCCCTTGTCCCCTTCCATTGCTGCACTTTTGTCACCTTGGGATGATTTGAATGCCACCAAAGGCTCTGTTCACTGTGAAAACTCAAATGTTGCTGTTTTAAATTATTTCTTTTTTACTTCTTAGGGACACTGCTTCCCATCTAAACCCCCCCAAGTCTCTGAAAACTCAAATATTTCTGTTTTAAATGGTTTATTTTTTCCTTTTTAGGAACACTGCTTCCCATCTAAACCCCCCCAAGTCTCTGAAAACTCAAATATTTCTGTTTTAAATGGTTTATTTTTTCCTTTTTAGGAACACTGCTTCCCATCTAAACCCCCCAAGCCTCTGACTCACAGACCTGACCAGGCTGAGCATCACTCTGGGGTGAAAATTCAGCTCTCACCCACCTGGGATGAGATAAAACTCCAGCAGTGAGGGATGGCTTGAGACTTCACCCTATGCTGGATGAGAGCAGGACCCATGGCAGGGATTTCCTGGGCTGAGGGATCCTCCAGTGGGACGAATTCCCCAATTTCCAACGGGACAGACGGCAGCTCCGGAGGCGCTTTGGGAGCAGCTCCGCAGCACTCCCTGTTTGCCGTCACCTACAGCGTCATTTTTGTGCTGGGGCTGGCGGGGAGCGCCCTGTCCCTGTCGCTGCTGTCCTGCAGGGCCAAGCCCCTGTCCCGCTCCCACATCCTGCTGCTGCAGCTGGCCCTGCTGGACGCTCTGTTCCTGTGTGTGCTGCCCCTCCAGATCCACTCCCGCCTGCGCGGGGGCACCTGGAGCTTCGGGGCCGCGGCCTGCGGGCTCTCCGGGGCTCTGTTCTGCACCCACACCTCCCTCAGCGTCGCCTTCCTGGGCTGCCTCAGCCTGGATCTGTGGCTGGCGGTGCTGCACCCCCTCGCCTCCCTCCGCCTCAGGGCCGCCCACTGCGGCCTGGTGGCCGCGGCCCTGTGGGTGGTGGCCCTTGGTGGCTCTGTCCCCGCCGTGCTCCGCAGCAGGGAGGTGAGGAGCTGCTTTGGGGACTCCCCTGGCAGCAGCTGGGCTCACCCCACAGCCCCTCAGGCCGTCCTGGCTTTGATTTTTGGGGTGGTGATGCCATTTTTCATCGTCCTGCTGGGCTTGCCGCTGCTGGCCCGGAGCGTGGCGCGGAGCCGGCGCAGAGCCGGCAGGAGGAAGGCCCTGGGCACCATCTGCATCATCCTGGGCATCTGTGCCCTCTGCTTCCTGCCCTACCACCTCAGCCAGCTGCTGCTCTTCCTGCTGCGGAGCGGGGCCATCCCAAAGGAGCCCTTCCCCAGCCTGATCCCCGAGATCCAGAGGGTGGCCGCGGCCCTGGCGAGCTCCAGCTGCTGCCTGAACCCCGTCCTGTGCTGCTTCCACTCCTCCAGCAGGCCCTGGCGCTGCCCCTTCAGGCTCAGGGTCAGGCCCAAGAGGGTGTTCACCATCTGTGACCAGAATTTTGGGGACCCCTCCTGGGACTACAGACCCGGGCAGAGGCGTGGAAGGAAAAACCTCAGGGATGGAATCAACAGATCCCCTTCAGGTACTGATCTTTCCAATTATTTCCTTAAAAACAACCCTGGAAAACCTTTTTTTTTTTTTTTTTGTGTGGTGGCTGTGGATCTTTTGATCAGAAAACTGGGACAATCCCTGGGGGAGCTGGGGCCTCCAGAGCACCAACTGTTTTTGTGCTCGGTGATGTTTTGGGCTTGTTCTGTTGAACCCAGGGGTTGGTAGGACCCAGGGCTGTTTCCTGGGAAGCAGCACATCCCAGGAAGGGCTGATTTGATGGGAATTGCTGGATCCAGGCTTTTCCCTGTTCTGGAGGGCTCCTGGGATCTGCTGGGCTCCCAGGGTGCTGCCACATCCCAAACAGGGGCTTCTCCTCCTGCCTTGGCCTTCCCCAGGAATATCCCGGGGTTTCCAGCCTTGAGTGGATCCAGGCTGGGCACTGATTGATGGGAGTTTAGAAGGGAGCAGATCCCAGGATTTATCAGTCCCTGCTAAACAAATCCTCCCCCTAGCCCTCAGGGAGCTCCTGCAGGAGCTGGCCCAGCTCTCTGCACTGTGTGCTCCTCTTGAAACATCACCAGTTCTTTTTTCCAGTCCCGTTTGCTGATACAAACACAATTATCTGACCTTTCCTCCTCCCTTTTCTTGTACCAACAGACCCCACGTGGCTTCTGGGAACTGCTGAGTTTCCACCCCCGTGTGAAACGTGAGACTCTGGATTTTTTTTTCATTTGTGGGTGATTTCTGAGGCACCAGAAAGCCACAGGACTGGCTTAAAACCTGCTCAGACCCGAGTTCACTCCAGAGGATGTTGGGTTTTGGGTTAACAGAGGCACAGGCTCAGCTCTGCTCCTTCAGTCATCACCCCAAAACTTTATATAAAGGACTGGGAGCAGCAGAGAGACAAAATCAGGATTTGAACTTCCAAATATTGGTGAGAAAATCAGCTCCAGCTTTTCTAAACTCTGGGAAATGATGATCCCTGGGTGGGTTTGGTGAAAATCCTGGCACTGGGAAAGCATCAGAGGGAGCATTAGCCCAAAATAATCCTTTACCTTTAGCAGCAATTGCTATTTTTATCCCATTTATGGGCTGTGGAAAATCCTCCCAGCACTGGAGGGGGACTGTTCACATCAACCAAGCACAATCCTTACGCTCTGGATAAAGGTAAAAAAATTGACTGGAGGCTCCCTGCAGCTCTCCCTGAGGGAAAGATGGGGAATTAAATAAGTTTTCTGCTTGGTAATCAGCACATTTAGGGTTTTATACTTTCTCTAGGCTTTACTGTGCTTTCATACTTTGAATTTTAATTGGTTTTTAATTGGATTTTAAGGGAAATGAGCTGTGGGAGGGGAGAACACTGAGTAACTTTCACTTTACTGTGTAAGCAGCTCCAAAATTGTTCCTCAGCTCTGTTTAAAAACAGGTTCTTGACTCCCTGGATGGGTTTTTCCAAGTGCTGGTGACTCCCAGTGCAGGAACTGGACAAACACTGGAATTCTTTTATTAAAACCAAACAGAAAAAAGCACTGACAATGTAAACAAAATAAAATCTGCCTCTGGAAGCCCCCTGGGCCGGGCTCTGCTCTCAGGGGGTGCTCTGGGGCAGGCCTTTCTTCAGGAGGGATGTGAGATAACTGCCCAGCTCTTCATCCTAAAAGGATAAACAGAAAGGGGATGAGAGCAAACTCTTCCTCTGGACTGTCACATTTGGGGCAGTAAATTCAATTTTGGTACCTAGAAATAAACTGAGACAATTCCTGGAGCCTGCAAGGTCTCATGTGAGCTGTGTTCAGAGACTGAAACAACCCACAAATGCATCTCTGGGTGTTCTGACAAAATATTGGTGTGGAATTCCCATTTCTCAAAGGACCTGAGGGGTTTCCTTTGAGGAAAAGCCCCATTTTTGCTGGAAATCATGGAATAAAGAACCACTGATTTTATTGCTTTGCCCTCCAAAGGCATTTCCTTGCTGTCAAGGAAGAATTTAATAACCCAGCCACAGAAGGTGAGGATGATGGAATCACTATCAAATACAACAACGTTCAGATCAGAAGTTCTCTGCTTGTGAATTTTACAAGCAAGAAACACAACCTGAAACACTCAGCAGTGCTCCAAACACAGAGAGAAGGGAATTAACTGTAATTAAGTGCAATTAGCCCAGAAGTTGACAGGGTTTCAGTGGGCCCAGACAGCTCCTGGAAAACCATTTCTGCTGCACAGAAAACAGCAGTGACTCCCCTCAGCTTCCAGTGGAACTCCTTCAAGAGCCAGAGGGAGGAAGATTCAGCCCTCACAGCCACCCCCAGGGCAGGAATGGTGTGGAATGGAGGGAGTTAAGGGCAGAAATGAGGAATTCCCACCTGGTAAGTCCAGGACACGAGCAGGACTTTGGTTCCCTGATCCTCCGAGTGCGCCGTGGCCTGGATCAGGATGGACTCCACGGTGATGGAGCCGTCAGGGAGGTGCTGCACTGAGTAATCCTTCAGGATCCTGGGGAGACAGGAGCCAAGAGATTTATTTGGGATTCTGGGTCTTTATTCCAACCCTCAGCCTGTTCCTGTCTTGGCCATGTCTGAGCCCGAGGCAGAGAAAACAAAATACAAGAATATAAGAATGAGCTGATCCATGGCTTATTCTGCTGCTTGTGTTCATCAGGGAGGATTTCCTACAGAAATGATTCCTGCAGAGTTTATCCCAGGCTCTGCAGCTCCAGTCTGAGCCCTGCTCCCCTGAGGAAAGACCCCTCAGGACACAGCAGCCGCACGCAGGGAAAACCAAATTTAAAATTTAAAGTTTTTTAAATCTCTGCTGTTGGCAGCTCTGAGGAGGGGCTGGCTGTGCTACGCTGGAGCTGCCTGGACTGGGAATTAAGTCAGGGATTAAAAAGCCTTGCCAGGAGAGCAGAGCTCACCCCTTGAGGTGGTTGTAGACCCTGAGCACGGTCTCGTGCTCCTTGCGGGGGTCCTGGATGTGCACGCGGCAGGTGAAGCGCAGCTGATGCTCCGCCAGCCCCAGCTCCTTCAGCGCCTGCTCAGGGGACACCAGCTGGAAACTCTGAGGGGAAAAAAGGGAGAAATCCGTGAAAAAAAGCTCCTCTGAGCTTTGTGGGGCTGCCCTGGGGTGAGGGGGAGCAGGGGAGGTTGTTCCCTTTCTGTGGTGGAACTTTGTCACTGCAGCAAAGGGAGAGGGACAGAACAGCCACCTCAAGCACACCAGGCCTTTGTTTAACAAATTTAATTTGCCCTCTGGAAGCTGGTTTGATTTCTAGCAGGGGAATGGTGTTTGAAAATAAAGATGAGGGTGAGGAGTAAGAACTGCCCCTCTGGCAGCTGCCTGGGGAGGAAGCAGAGCTGCTCATGGGGATTTGGGTTCCTTGTGCACCCATAATGTGACAGCACCCTCAGAGGTGATGCTAAACACCCTCATGGGGGACACAAAACACCCTCATGGGGGACACAAAACACCCTCATGGGGGACACAAAACACCCTCATGGGGGACACAAAACACCCTCATGGGGGACAGATCACATTCAGAGGGGACAAAAAATACCCTCAGGGGACACAAATCACAGTCAGGGGACACAAATCACCCTCAGAGGGGACACAAAATACCCTCAGAGGGGACACAAGACACCCTCAGAAGACAAAAAACACACTCAAGAGGGGACAAAACCACACTCAGAGGACATAAAACACCCTCAGGGGACACAAGACACCCTCAGGGGACACCAGAAAAGCACAAGGACTCTCTCACTCACGTTGTCCTTCATGAGTAACGTGCCGTGCATCAGCTTTGGCTTTTTGGCATCTGGAACAGGACCTAAAGCCAGGCCAGGGGCAGAAAACACAACATGAGGAGCTGGTTTTTCACCCAAAACTGCTCTAGGACTGAGCCTGGAGCTCTGAGGCCCTGCTGAGGTTCAGACATTGAAATTTTACATCTTTTTTTTTCTCTTATCTGTTCAAGTGCATCAATGGTGCATTATCATAATTTCATTATCAGAAACACTGACACCTAAAAAAGAATGTTTAGTGATACAGAGCAACTCCCTCTCTTCCCAGAGCACTTCCTGACGCGAGAATTAAGATTACTTTTTCTAAAACTGAGTTTATAAAGTAACTCCAGCTTTCCCAAACCAAGCTGGCACGAGCACACAAAGCAGGCAGGGCGTTGCACGTTGATTTTAAACCTCATTAAATACAAATTTACACCTTGCCACAAACACCAGCACCACAAAAAGCAGCAGCAGGGAGGGGAATTGGGATGGGGAGGTGTCACCTATGGCTGTTTCCCTCTTGAGGAGGCCCAGGGAGATGTCCACGGGGATGCAGGGGTTGGTGAGGATGGTGGTGGTCTCTCCGTTGGCCGGCATGAAGCAGCTGACATCTGCAGAGGGAGCAGCTCCTGTCAGCCCCCCTGGGGCAGCAGCAACAAAACTTCAACCCCAGGGGGAGCTGGATTAATTAATGAATGCTAATTAAGGTGTTACAGGCATCAGTTGCTTGAGGGGAGCTGTGAATGCCCCGAGCTGAGGGCGGCGCTGAGGGATCAGAAATGGGATTTTTGAAGCTTTAACTGCACTCCCTCCCCTGCCACGGATACCCACGGAATTCCTGCTCGATTTTCTGCTTGAGGAACTCCATTTTCTTGGCCTCCCCGTGGACCAGGAGGACGTTCCTGGGCTCAGCCTGGCGGATGAGCTGCATGATGCCCTTGGCGTCGGCGTGGGCGCTGAAGGACATGTACTCCACCTGCATCTTCACCTCCAGCTGCAGGGACAGAGCAGGGGGCTGGACACGGCTCTGGACACACCCAGACACACCCACATTCCTCCAGGTTCGGCTCAAAGGAGCGAGGAGAAAACCCAAACTGCATTAAAGACAAGCTGTCCTAACTTAAAGGCTCAAGCTGCCCCGTTTGTCACAGAAACAAAGCAAATGTTTAAGGTCAGCTGGTGTTTTATCACCCAAATCTGCTTAAATATAGAAAATTTTTACTATAAAGTAAAACATTAAAACATTAAATTAAATTATAAACATTAACATTATAAAGTTAAACAATATAAACATTGTTAAACATTATTAAAGTGACCCTCAAAGTTTTATGGCAGAAGCAAAGGGCCCCACAAGTTTTATGGCAGAAATTAATGCAAAAGGGGAAAAAACCCCAAGTCCAACTTTGCTAATGCAAAAGGGAAAAAAAATCAAGTGCAACTCCAAAAAAAAAGGTTATTTTGAGGTAGTTTCAGTGTAGGATTAATCTCATTTCCACTGAAAACCCAGGAACTTCCCCCAAACTTTTATGGCAGAAATTAATTCTGAGGGGGAAAAACCAAGTCAGACTTTGCTAATGCAAAAGGGGAAAAAAAACCCCAAGTGCAACTCCAAAAAATAAAGATTATTTTGAGGCATTTTTAGTGTTGGATTTGTCATATTCCCATTGCAAGGAGAAGAACTTCCCCCAAAGTTTTATGGCAGAAATTAATGCAAAATGGGAAAAAAACAAGTCAAACTTTGCTGATGCAAAAGGGAGAAAAAAACCAAATGAAACTCCAAAAAAAAGATCTTTTTGAGGTATTTTTAGTGTTGGATTCATCCTATTCCCACTGAAAACCCAAGAACTTCCCCAAAGTTTTATGGCAGAAATTAATGCAAGAGGGTAAAAAACCCCAAATGCAACTCAAACAGAAGATTATTTTGAGGTGTTTTCAGTGTTGGGTTCATCCTATTCCCATTACAAGGACAAGAACTTCCCCCAAACTGAAAATCAAACTCACAATTTGTCTTCCTTCCATCTCCAGCTTCCTCTGCCCACTGAGGATTTTGTGCCCCACAGTTCCCTGCACGCAGTAGCCAGGCATGATCACCTGGGCAAAACAGGAAAATCAACAATTCTGCCCCTGGCAGGGCCCATAAACATCAAAATAATCACAAATTTACAGACTGGAGAGTTCTGGTTCCAAGAGGATTTGTGTCCTTAAATTCCAGCTCCTCAGGAAAGGTTTTCCTGCAACCTCAGTCCTCAGATCAGCATACAACATCACCCAAAAAACTCAATTTCTTACCATGTTCTTCTCATTGCCTGCCCATTTCCTGAAGATTTGAAGGGACTGTCCTGCATGGAGCATTCCAGGGGTTGCAAACACCACCTGGAAGTCAGAGATGTGCCATAAATCACTACAAAAACCAAATTTTCCCGTGATTTTTATAAATATCCCAAATCTGTGCAGAGTATCCAGCAGTACCCATCACCACCACTGCATAAATGGGGATTTTTGCTATTTAATTTCCTTCCCACCCTTTCTAAAATTCCTCAAAAATCCCAGATTAAGGAAATACTTGTGAGCATCCCCAGTGCCTGATGGAAAACTCTGAGTGGTTTTAGAATGGCACCAAATAAACCAAAGAAAGTCAGGATTAAACCAGAAGCAAAAGGTTGTGTGGAAAAGGATCTGTTTAAGAACCCACTGTAAAAATCCTGGTTGGAATCAGGATGTGTAGATGATACAAAAATGCAAAAATTTTTAGTTTTCTCTGGGTGTTTCCACCTTGAATGAAACAGAAACAGATTTAATATCTATAGAGATGCCGTGGCCAGGAGAGGTTTTTAGGTGGGATTGATGGGGTGGGGGATGCTCAGGGTGCTTTTCCCACCAGAATTTGGGATCACAAGGGAATAAAAGAGCTCCCAGACCCCCCAGCCCTGCTCTGGCCCCCTCCAACACCCACCCACCATGGGCCCTGGGTTGTCTGCAAAGGCTCTGTCGAAGGCTTTGATGTGTTTGAACTCAAACATGTTCCTCTGCACAAACGTTTTCCGGATTTTCTGGTTGGTCCAGGTGATGAAGAGTTTGTAGTAATGGTTGGCTTTCTCTGTCAGGCCCGTGGAGAAGTAAATGGGAGCCTTCAGGTTCATCCTCTCCCTGGGAAAGAAGGGACCCGTGAGGGGAGAAGAAATCCTGGCAGTCCAGAGAGCTGGGGAGGCTCCCGAGGGGTTTTTGGGGTTTGTTTCTCTATTTTCAGGAGCTGTAAATAAATATTTTGACAATATTTTGACTATTTTGACAATGCTACACCCCCATGGAGGTTTCAGAGTCCTTCTCCTCACCACAGCCAAAATTCTGGGTTTTTTGGGGTGTCTCCCTATTTTCAATATTTTGACAATTTAAACACTCCCATGGAGGTTTTAGTGCCCTTCTTATCACCACAGCCGAATTTTTTTTTGATTTTTGGGGTGTTTCCCTATTTTCATGACTAAATCAGTATTATAACAATGCTACAGCCCCGTGGAGGTTTTAGTGCTCTTCTTATCACCACAGCCAAATTTTTGAGGTTTTTTTGGGGTGTTTCCCTATTTTCAGGAGCCGTAAATCAATATTTTGACAACATTTTGATTATTTTGACAATGCCACACCCCCATGGAGGTTTCAGTGCCCTTCTCCTCACCACAGCCACATTCCTGCCATTCCCAACACCCACCAGACACAGCAGGATCACAAAAGAGGACCAAAATCAGGTGGGACATACCCAGAAAGTTTTCCGCACTCACCAGAAAGTTTCCAGTAAAATACAAAGCTCCTGGGCACGTCCAAGGGCAAAAACTGGGATGAGAACCTGCAAGGGAGGTGGAATTCAGAGTTCTGCAGTTTGGAGTGAGAAGCTCTGACGAGGGGAATTCCTGTTCTCTCCTGGAGAATCCGAAATCGAAACCCCAAGGTGCTGAGGGCAACAAACCCCTGGGGCAGGGATTGGTACCTTCCCTCCTCTCTCCACAGTCTCGTGGACTTTCTTGAGGAAATCCCTCTCCCTGCAGCGTTTGGAGTCCCTGATGGTGGTGGCGTAGGTGGATTCGCTGATCAGCAGATCGGGGCGGCACTTGTCGATCCAGGCAGCCCTGAAACAGAGGGAATTGAACCCAAAAAAGCAAATTAGGAAATTGTTTCTGGCACTTCTGAGCTGCAGCTGTCCCGTGGCACTGGGGAACGTCACTGTGTGCACAGGGAACAGGAGTTGTGTGCTTTGGGTGTTCTGTTCCTTTGAAGGAAAATTAATTTTAACAGTAAATTAATTTTAATAAATTAATAATAAATTAATTTTAATAATACATTAATTTTAAGAAGAAATTATTTCTAATTATAAGTTTAAATTCATTAATCCAGCTCAAAATTGAGATTACAGACCTTGGAAAGCAATATTTATCCAGCCTATTACCAGCATTAAAATATTGATCTGAATAGCAGGAATATTATAAATCTCTCATATGTACCAGTATATATATAAAATACTGTATATATGAAAATACTATATACATGTAATATATGAGAGATTTATAATATTGTAACACACAACAGTTGAAGTCCCTGATTAATAATCTCTTGGAAAGTGAAAGCACCACAAGAAAAACATTTCAAACATTGAAGTCCAATTATTCCACAGCCCTAAAAATCCACTGATGGTAAAATTCAGGTCTGTCTTGGCAGGATCAATGTAAATCTCTTCACTCTCACAATTCAAAACTGTATTTATGTTTCCAGCAGAGACATCATTAAATATTCCCAAGAATTAAAACTGTTCAAAATTAAATTATTAACAGCAATCAGAAATGCTGAAAACTCACAGAAATTCAGGTTTTTACTCACCCCAAGTGTCTGTCTGGTGTCATGTTATAATCACCCTGAGGGGAGAAGAGAAACCCAGGGGTAGTTTTGGGGCAGCACGAGCCAGAGGAGGGATTTACAAATATCTGTGAATGTTTATGGATAATAAAAGGGAAATCGTTCTAAATCTCATACTCACAGTGTACACCACGGACTCACAGCCAACCTTGATCTGGAACATGGCAGCTCCCAGCACGTGCCCTGCATAGTAAGCCTTGATCTCCAGCTCCTCATCCACCTGCCCCAGCAGCAAAACACCTCATTAACATCAATTTCCAATTAAAATCGTTTTATTTTGCCTCCTGCAGCACCAGAAAAGCCCCTTCACCTGCACTGTCTGGTGGAGGTGCACGGCCACCACCTTCTTCATGCAGTCTTTGATCATCTGGGAGGTGAAGAAGTTGGTTTCTCCCTTCTTGTCCACGGTGATTTTCCTGTAGTCCTCCAGCAGGATGGGGCAGATGGCCTTGGTGGGGTGTGTCATGTAGATGGGGCCGTCGTAGCCAACCATCTCACTGAAGTAGGGCAGGGCCCCACAGTGGTCCAGGTGGAAGTGGCTGCAGCAAAAAAACCCAAAAAACCCACAAAGGTCGCTCAGAGTTCAGCCTGGGCGGCTCCCAGAGCTTTGCAAGCTCTGCAGGGTGGGGGAGAAGCAGCCAAAATATGAGGGGTGGGCTTGGGAAGAACAAAAAGTGTTCCCATTTCTCATCTGGGACAGGGGAGCTGCCTCACCTGATGATGACACAGTCCAGGAAATCAGTCAGCCTCCCGTTCTGGGTGATGTAGGAGAAGTCAGGGAAGCGCCTCTGGGAAAGCAGAAAATCCATCAGGAACCCAAGGCAGGCAGTGCACCACTGATCCAACAAAATCCAACAATAATCCAGCAAAACTGTGGAGTGGAGCACCTGGAGCTCTGGGAATGTGCTGATACCTCTGCAGGCAACGTTTGTGTGCAGGGGGAGGCACAAAGGAGGGCACAGACACAGGACTGACCCTTTAATAAATAAATTATTTTATCTTCCAAGTTAAACTGGTGCCCAGCACATCCTGGCCTCAAAATCTTTCCTGTCACAGCACATTTGCTGCTTGAACTCTCAATTTTACAGAATATTTGTGCCATTATTCCTTCCCTGCTGGGGTCAGGGGACACAAAACCAGGAGAGTTTCCTTCTCTCTCCCTGGAGCATCAATCAGAAAGGTGGTGAGGATCCCACAAGGAATGAACTGCCAAAGGACAGGATTCCTGCTCTCAGGAAACCCAGAGAGGCCAAAACCACCTGGAATGGAACACTTGCAGCTGCTTTAATCAACATTAATAAATAAATATTTTTCCAAGTTCCACGATCCAGGAAAAGGAGGCATTTCACGGACTGGGAATATCTGAGGGGATGGATGTTTTAAAAGGAAGATTTCTGGAGGGGGAAGAGCAGCTCTGCCCTGCTCCAGCCCCAGCAGGGGCTGACAGAGGAGCCCAGAAATGCCCTGGGGACAGGAGGGAGCAGCTGGAGCTGCACTCACGTCGTCGTTGTAGCCCATGTGCATCCCACAGTCCAGCATCACGTTCTTGCCAGCGATGGACACCAGGATGCAGCTCCTGCCCACGTCCTGCCCAGCACCTGGAAACCAGAAAACCACCACTAAAACACCAGCAAAACACCCCTGGGAACAGCTGCAACTCTTCCAAAAGATCTTCTCTACAACCTTCCTGCAGCTGCAGTTTCAAGGAAGAGAAAAGGATCCTTTATCTGGCAAGGATTAGAGCTCAGTTCCCTCTGCACCTCCCCAGGTGCTCTGCCCTCATTAAGCTTCATTAAGCTCTGGTTAAACCCACACCAAGCCTGAAAATGATCCATGAGGATGAAGCACTTCTCCTGCTCAGCCCTCTCACTACAGAACCCATAAAAACAGATTAAACAGGAAAAAAAGAGAGATATTTGCTTCCTGTGGCTCTTTAGCACTGCAGGTGAATTAATGCTCTACCTAATGTACAACACCACAGGACCTTTACCAGAACAAATTCGTTAATCCTGATTAATTACTGGAACAGGAACCACATCAGGGCACTGCACAAGTGCCCCACACTCTGCAGGTGCCACCCTGGGCAGGTTCTGTGGCTCTGCCCCAGCAGCCTGCCCAGCATCGCCCTGAATTCCCAACTCCACAGGGTTTCAGTGTCTGTATTTCCAGGCGATTTTAGGCCGGGCTTACCCAAGGGAGTGACTTTGATCTCGGGCATTTTAACCCACGCCAGGTCCCAAAACCCGCACAGCGAATTACTCCAGAAGCTGATCCGTGGGGGGCACAAAAAGGGAAGATTTCTCTGGTTTTACAGGCGCCATTTCAACTGTTTTTAGCATCTGGCCAAAGACTCGAGCAGAGGCGGAACTCCTTCCTGAGGAGAGACAGAAAACACGGGTGAGGTGACAAACAACAACTTGTGGGAAATCGCTCCTGTTTGGCTGTGATATCCACCATTACTGCCGAGAGGCGGGAAAAAACATACAGAAACACACAAAAACACACGAATAAAGGAAAAAAAAAAACCAACATAAAAACATACAAAACCACCCAAAATCACCCAAACCGTACGAACTCACCCAGGCCGGGCCCGCAGCGTCCGGC